>OW386290.2:100869539-101469539 GCA_936432065.2 Rutpela maculata | reverse complement strand
ATTGAAGCTGACAAAATTTGCTACTACTTACATTTGTCGATATGTTGTTCTGTTCTCGAGATATCTGCCCTGGAAATTCGGAAATCGCTGAAAACAATTTTTTCGCCTCACGTTAAAAAAATTAAAAATTCAATGCTCTACAACTTCTTTTCTCACGACTGTTTCATGGGAACAACATTTGAGAACAACATATTCTTGTAACAAATTTTGTCAGCTTCAATTTTGTATAGAGTGGTCAAGCCGCTACGACGCATAGTTTCCGAAATATAAGCTAAAAACCAAAAACTGGGACCTTTAAAGTGCCCCCCTCCCCCCGCTCACCACCTAGGAGTGGGGACTTTTGATATGTTCATCTCCAGACTAGTCCAAACAAAGTTCCGAAGTCAAATTTTTTGTCCCTAAAATTTCCCTCTCTAATCATTCGTTGCCTGGCCTATAATGTTAAAGTAACTTTTAAACCATCTCAAAAACTATCAAATCTATTGTTTAACGCTGAAGATAAAACACTAAAATTTAAAACATCGAGAGTTTATAAGCTTAAATGTTATACAGGATGATCTACCATAACATGCGGAAAATTTATCAGTAGGTTGTCAACACCCAAAAATTGAAAAATTAAAAAAAATGACCAAAAAAATTACCTTCCTTTTGGAAAAATGCGCCGTCACTGACTTTGACCAATCTGACGCGGTACAACCATATCACTTTATCAGACACTATTGACAGCAAAGCTGGAGAGGGTAGAAGTGACTTTTTGGTTTTAATCAAATCACACTACAAAAATAGCGGAATAAACCGAAAAGACATTGACCCTATGCTAGTGAACTCTACAACAAGTAGATATAAGAGATGTTTACTTAAACCCGTCAATAACACAAAAACACCAATTTCGGCGGTGCTTTGTACCTGCCGGTGTCCTGACCGAAAGCAAAAAACGCGACACTTTGACCGCACTCGCCAGCTTTACTTTTTATGCCAATTAAGGAAATGTAAACATCTCCAATATTTTCTTTCATAAGTAAATTCGTCGGCCTATTACTGACCACAGACATGTAACAGCAAGGGCGGATCTAGAAATTTCAATAATTTTTTTCTGGTCTGTGGCGCATGGGACCCATACGAAATATGGGAAATAACATCTAGAGAAGCACTCCTCTAACGACCCCTAAAAAATTTTGAAAAAGCAGTTTGCGAGTGCCCCCCCCCCCGGAGCAAAGGGACTCCCGTTTAAAATTATTCTGTTTTGTCATATACATTTTACTTTTCATAAAAATGCAACAATAGGTTTTGGACTTTATGAAAATATTTTTATTACTAACTGAGATACAACGAATTGAAATTTTGTAAATTGTTAAATTGTAAATTACAAAATTTCAGTTCATTGTATTTCAGTTAATAATGAAAATATTTTCATAAACTCCAAAACCTGTTGTTGGATTTTGATGAAAAGTAAAATGTATATGACAAAAAAGAATAATTTTAAACGGGAGTCCCTTGGCTTGGGGGGGCACTCGAATTTTGAAAAATTTTTTCGCAAACTGCTTTTTCAAAATTTCTTGGGGGTCGTTAGAGGAGTGCTTCTCTAGATGTTATTTCCCATGTTTCGTATGGGTCCCATGCGCCACAGACGAGAAAAAAATTATTGAAATTTCTAGATCCGCCCTTGCGTAACAGTCGGGTAAGTTTTAACCTTTTTAATATACTTACCTCGGAGCTCTCTAAAATTTTGCACGGGCTTTCCCACATTGAAGACTAGTACACCATTTTATTTTCCGCATATCATTGTAAATCACCTTGTATAGGCCAGACTGGAATACATTTTGAAACTAGATTTAAGAATCAAAACAGACTATATCTTTGCAAATCATTTTTTTACAAACAGCGCACCCATTTCCACATAATAAGTGTATCGAAATATTACATACTACATATCCTTTAAAATTCCCTAGAAGCAAAAGACATTTATAAACATAATAAATACAACAATATGCATCTACTTAACGATCAATTAGAACTAGGGTCGTCTACGTTATTTAACCTGCTACAGCAGGTAAAATATTTTAAGATATATTTCATGCAATCTGTAGTTTAAGTTCATTGTGTTTGATAATGTAGTGAAGCTACGAAATCAATGTCACATTCTTGGTTTTTTAAAATATAATAAATATCTTGTTTGACAATGTAAAACAGTGTATTATTTCAATTTGTCAATGTATTTTCTTACTTATAGATTCAAACTGATCGAATTTTTTTAATTGCTATATATGTAGTTTATCTGCTAAAACTTTAATGAATTTAGAGGCTAAAGTTATCATATTCAGCTGACCTATTGTATTACAATTTTATGTTACAAAAACAAAATCGTTTTAGTCAAAGCATTTTATATGAAATACACCTGGATAACTCAACAACAGTTAACTTCACGAATACTGTAAAGACTTTCATAATTAATAATTGTGTGAACATTGCGACGTATAATTGAACGTGAAGATGATCACGTGAATTTTTAAATATACAGTTTATTCATTTATCATTAAAATTAACAAACACATTTAAAATACTCCAAAATGTGTACAATTTGTTTTATTAAATAGTGTTAAAATAAATTGCCATTTTCGCATTAACTCATTTTTCTGATGTTTTACGCTTAGCCACACCAGATCCACTGCACCATTTTTCAATCGTCAGCACCACATAGAAATGTGATTTTCATCTGCCATGTCTCCTCAAGCTACATAAAGGGTGCAATTGTTGCTGCCATTTTGTGCCCGCATTAAACACATTTTTCTCGGATTTTCTCGATTATGAATAACAATTTATGTGAATTATTTGTCTTCTTTTTGTGCCATAAATAAATCTTAAACAAAAATTTTGCAATTTTTGTATACGCCTAACATCAATACTGTCTAAACATGGATCATAGACACTACCATAATAGTTAAACTGTAATAATATTAAGGAATTGCACTGCACTGTTTTCATATCATAATTCATAAATGAAATAAGATCTGTGAAAATTTTCAGTGATATGTAACATTTTTTAAATAAATGTGTAATATGTTATTTGAATCGTTATTTATAGTCTATAATAAGCCCAAAGTTTTTTGTATGATAATTAAAAGGAAATAGAAGTACAGGAGGACAGTAGAAGAGATAGACTGAACATCAATTAGTTCAAACATAAAAATTGCGGCAAGAAAAATTTTAAAAAGGAGAAGCTACCTATGAGTGCAACAAAAAAGGAAAAAAATAACAAACATGAACAGCTAAAAAATGAAGGTCCCAGACAAACAACACCGAACGTGCAACATAGGCGAAAAACTAAAAGAAGCATTGAGAGGAAAAAGAGATAAAACAGAAACTGCTCCAGCAGGGCAAATATTAAACCTAACCTACATAGCACTTGGGAGATTACAAGTGAAAATTTTTCGGTCTTTTAGTCGATCATTTAATAAAATATATAAAAGTGCATGAAAAATTCAAAAATTCGGAACGAATGTAAATTTTCAAATTGGAGTTTAAAATCAAGGGAAATGTTTTTTGATAATTTAAATCTATATGCAAAATTTGGTAGATATCAGAATTCCGCTTAAGTAATAAAAGTATATTAATTTACCAAAACCGCAATTATAAAATAATTCGTTATTTAAAATAATTTTTGTCGAACTAGCGATACTTACTAATTTTTTTGTAGGGCACTATTTTATTTGGGCAGAGAATGCACTAACCTATCATGTGTTATTACGGGCGCGGTAGCTCAATCTGTTAAGGCGTATTGAGTGGCGAATATGCTGATCGACTGTCTACCGCGCTCTGGGTTTGACCCCCAGTCCCGGTATTGACAACACCGGTGGGTGTGGATGTATGTCTGCGTTTTTCCAAATGTGTAACCCCCTTCCGCACAGCCTTGGCTTTGGATTTGGGGGTTGTCTACTATCTGTGGTGTGTGTGTGTGTGTGTGTGTGTGTGTGTGTGTGTGTGTGTGTGTGTGTGTGTGTGTGTGTGTGTGTGTGTGTGTGTGTGTGTGTGTGTGTGTGTGTGTGTGTGTGTGTGTGTGTGTGTGTGTGTGTGTGTGTGTGTGTGTGTGTGTGTGTGTGTGTGTGTGTGTGTACTGTGTAGATATTAAAATGGAGAAAGGTTTTGAGAAGGCAGCAATAAAAAAACAAAACATTAGAAAACAAAACTACATAAAACGAACTGATTTGATGAGGTTATGTTGTGTATTAAAAATGTCACACGTCACTAGACTTACAACTAACAAAGCTTGATGACATGTCTGTCAATTCGGTAAAGGTAGAAAGAGACAAACACTTATACATCAAGCATTTTTTCGCGAGCTTACCACATAGTAAGGTGTAAAAGAGATGGCTATACATTAGGGCGGTCCTTATTTATACTTGAGGAAAAAAATATTTTCAAATTTAGTTTGGGCCACCCCCCACAACGGTTTCAATTGCTAAAAAAATAATGTGTTATATTTGGTTTTTCTAAGTAAACAATAGGTATAATTGACATCCTGAAGATAATTTATACTAGTTTAGGAAGAGGAAAGCGAATTCTAAACACTACCTATGAAAATATTGACACTAAAATTCCCTAATCCTTTTAGGATTAAGGAATTTTAATAGGTGGTCGCCCGCAAGGCCCTAGTTTTAAGATCTATTTCCTCGAATTTTGTCTCTACAGTAGGGTTGAGTTTCTACCTGAACGGCATAAACCTTAATCCTCACTGTAATTTTAGAGAAGAGCTGAAAAACGAGCACGCAAAGCTTCAGAAAGAAGAGAACGCAAGATACGAGAACTTGAAAAAGCAAGTAAGTACCAAAATTAATAGTATACAGTGTGACCCATTTCATGTGGAAACATCTTCGTAACTCTGTTATTGGTCATCCAATTTCAACCAAATTTGGATCGGTATCAAAGATCTTTAATATTTCTTTTTTTGAGTAAAACAGAACTTATTTCAGTCAGTCAGTCAAATTTTTAAGGCCAAGAATTTTCTTTAAACGCTTTCAACAGTATTGGGCTAAGATTAACAAACATTATTTTAAGTCCGGATTTGAAGACGGATATGTTCTTCCATTTTTAGATGATACATTTGTGACATCTGCTCTGGAAAATCCGCAAAAGCAGCCTCGAGAAGATTATACAGAATTTTTGGAGTTGTCCTTAATATTTTTGAGTGAAATTCCTCCTCGTGGAATATATTTTCGGGTTCCTTGGGCAATTCACCACGCGATATAGATGGCAAAAGCTATTTATTGCTCAAAGATTTTCTTGTTCCGCGATGAATTCCCATTGACAGATGAAGAGAGAAGAGGTCTTTCAGATAAACGTATTTTTGTCGTGAAAGTTGATATTGAAGCCTGGTTTTGCGCGCCACTTGCCACCGAAGCGCCTTATCAGGACCTCCGCTTTTTAAATAAGCTTTACGACTATAAGGCCGTCGATCCCGAGATATCCAGTGTTGCGTTGAAAAAATTTCATAAGCATTTATGGTACCTAAGTCCAGAAGCAGTTGTCTTCGCATTCTTCGATTTAAAATTGTCAGAAGAATTCAAAGTGAAAATGGTTGAAGCCCTAGGTGAGAAAGAGTATCTGGAAGAAGAATCATCATATAGTAAAAGTATCAAGCGAATAGAGATAGGCGAAAATGAAATTCCAAAGTTTGTGGAAAACACATTTATTGAAAATTTTGTTACTATCGAAACCCGAAAGTTTTTCAAACGATTTCACATAAATGATGACTTTCTTCAAACGCACCCTTCAACTTGGTCTCAAAACGATAGTTTTAACAAAGGGTTGGATATTGTTAAAAAAATCAAAATTGTTAATGATACAGCAGAGCGGGGTGTT
This sequence comes from Rutpela maculata, assembly GCA_936432065.2. Taxonomy (NCBI): domain Eukaryota; kingdom Metazoa; phylum Arthropoda; class Insecta; order Coleoptera; family Cerambycidae; genus Rutpela; species Rutpela maculata. Next base: position 101,463,683 of record OW386290.2, on the reverse strand, counting down.
AAGTTAATGACAGATTACAATAATGTAATAACAAAAGATGAGGAACAAAAACAATTCTTCTTGCAAGTTGTAAAAGATTATAGAACACGATTTAACGATTTTAAAAAGGAGACGTTATTCCAAAAATTATAATCAAATTAACGACTTTTCATAAATAAAATGATTTTAAGTATGTATATTATTTATTTTCAGTCACTACTAACTCGATTGTCAGTAGCAAGCTTTGAAAAAATAAATATCGAAATTTATTAGAATTTATTTGAATCTCCCAGAATCAAGGGTTGGGTGGCACGTTTTCTCATTGTCCGATTGAGTTAATATTTTGCACAGAACATTTTTTTAAGTATTGAAACCAATCTAGGGGGTGGCCCGCAAAAAAACATAAAGTCGAAAAATAAGGACCGCCCTACTATACATACATAACCAATCCACATTAATTATATATAGCCATCTCTTTTACACCTTACCACAGTTAGTTGTGGTAAGCTCGTGAAAAAATGCCTAGACAATCTGGTCCTACGTAGCCTCTACCAAGGGTGCTAGAATAAACTGATTGGTCATTCCTCTCAATGTGTCATTAGTGTAGAAATATTGCCGCCAATTTTAAATTCATATAACAATAATTTTTTCTGTAGTAAAGAAGCAAATTTCGCAAAAATGAAAAAATGAGGGTGAATTTTTTTAAAGAGAACTTCTCAAATATTCAATAAAAAAAACGTGGGAAAGGCCCTTGTTTAACTATTTGGTCACATGTCATTTGTATATCATTTTATATATTAAATTATATATTTCAGTTTACAATCATAATGTATTACGTCACAGATACGCGTACCTAGCGACGGAACTAAACCGGTGATCGTACCTCATCCCCTATCCATATTTGTAGGTCTTAGATTAATATATTTACGATAAAAACTTCATGGATCAAAGAGACATCCTTACTTTGTAATTGTGAAACTTCTTGGTTTGTGATTTTTGCTATCTCGAAGAAATACCACCAAAAAACGGCCATTATCTTCCACGTCTTTCAAAGATAAGCGAATCAAGTCATCTCTTCGGCATGCACCGTAAATACCAAATATTAAAATTACTTTAGTTAATAACCACTTCTCATCTGGTGCTTTAAGTATGAATTTGGCGACTTGGTCTGCAGTTAATACTTTAGACTTTTTCGGTATGTAACCAACACTTTGTCGTTTGAGAAATGCAGTAATTTTCAGCAAATTACTAACATTCACATTTTCTTTTACTGCTAGACAACTTTTTAACATTGAAAATCGACTCCAAAAAGTTGAAGCTTTCATTGATTGAGCTTTTTTGAACAAATATAGGAGAAGAGTGTCATCACTTATTGTATTAACTTTTTTTTGCTGTCGCTACTTGCAAAATAGACGGTATTCACTTTCATATCTCTCACAAGACTTCCTGGGCAGTAACTCTGCACTTACTTTTGCCGCTTCAAGTAATATTTCTTCTTCTGGAGAAATCCTTTTATAGTATGTTGAGTATCAAGAACGGTAAGGGACGTTTACCGGTCGACGGCAAGGTTTGGAGGATAAGCGCTATCGAAGCCTCCAATTTTGCCGGAGACCGGTACAACCCTCAACGTTCGTGATGCTCATACTGTTTTTTGTACGATCATATTGAATTATACTTCAATTAAAATGATTTAATTTCTAGGAAATAAACAAAAAGTCAAAAGTGACGTTTATATTTCGTGGCAAGTCCAATTTGTCAAATGTGATATTTTTATTTTGTTATAAAATTAGACGGCTGTGCTATGTTTCCAAGACAATATTTGGTGTTATTTACAAACAAGCAAACACATTTAATTTGACAATAAATTTTTATTGTATTACTTTCTTTACAATGAGTGATTCCGAAGGCAATAGTGAAACAGAAAATGCATGGGAGATCGGATGTGCAGCAGTAATTCCAGAAAAGTCCAAGGATCGCTATGAAAAAGTCTATAAAATGTTTAAAAAATGGTGTGAGGAGAAGGGTGGTGCTAGCATCAATGAAAAAGTATTGTTGGCGTATTTTGTTCATCAGAATAATGTATTAAAATCGCCTGGTAGTCTCTGGGTGGAATATTCAATGTAAAAAAGCACAACTTTTTAAAGATGCTATTGATATTTCAAAATTTTCTACCTTGATTGCTTATCTGAAAAGGAAAAATATTGGACGCAGACCTAAGAAAGCTAGTGTATTTACCAAAGAAGACGTTAAACAATTTTTAAATGAAGCATCCGATGATGAATTGCTAATCCTTAAGGTATTTATGGTTATAACCTCCCCACAATAAAATTGTGGGAGGTTACTACAATTAGTCCAAAATCGAAAACTGAGATAACATTAAATCTTTACGGGTCCCAGGAACCCAAAAAAGTGGTCTTTGAAAAATGTCTGTGTGTGTGTATGTGTTAGCACGGTAGCGGCGAAGCTACTAAACGAATTTGGATGAAACTTTGCTTGAGGGTTTCTTTAGTACTACAGAAGATCTGAAAAGGTTTTGGTTGAGATCGGATTACGTTTAGTGCCGTTTTGGCACAACAAGTTGTTTATTTTATGATTATTTACAATTTGTAATCGAACCATTGAAAAGCAGTAAAAATTCAGATTTCAACGATATATCACACTTGTACTTTTTCGATTTAGTTTCCGTGAAAAAAAAATAAAAAACAAAATAACACGCTTCTTGTGTAAGATACATTTTATAGTCTAACCTAACGTTCGATAGACTAGTGTCAGAGAACTTATACCACAAAATAATACAGGGCTGTACCCCTTACTCTTTGCAAATTTGCAGCCGCAAAGGCTTTTTTTAGAGACTATTGACGGAATCGGGACTGTACTGATCTGTCGAGAATGAAATTCTACATCTCAGCGCGACATTCCGAACGACTAATTATCTACGGTTAATTAGTTATTAACGCGCAAAGACTGTCTATCTCTTTTTTTTGCGGCGAAACGAGATGGAAGATGGACACTCTTCTAACACAAATCGAGAAACGTCAAACGAAAAATTGCAAAAATGTCACTTTTGATTCGTTCGTGCCGAACTCAATTTTAGAATTTCGATATGCAATTTACGATGCGGATCAACTACAAATCTTCCTCTTTCCATCGCTGCATAGTACGACCGTCGCGGTATCGTATTTTTTAAAATACGAGTAAATTTAGATGTCGATTTACCCTCAGATGCCGCAGCTCTGAAAACGGTTTTTCATCTGTAACTCGGAAACTGTGAGAGATAGCTCAAAAATAAAAACTCCCAAGGGAAAACTACATAATGTCAGGAACGTTTTGCGCACTCGAAATTTTAATGGGACTTTTCGTTTGGGCCCGGCGGGCCTTTCAAGATGACGGTGTCGTGCACTTTTTTCATTAAATCGTTCGTAACTTCTAAATGGCGACTCCTACGGCAAAAAACTTTGACCTAACGAAATTGTGGAGAATTGAATTACCTAAAAGTCTTTTTTTTGATTTTTATGCTGCTCCAAAAATTACCGAGATACGGTCGGCCAAAGTGGAGACTTTTTTGAAATTCGTCCAAAATCTCGAATTTTTTCTCTTTAAACCTCCATAACTCTTAAACGGTGCCCCATGGGCCAAAATACTTTGCCCTAACGAATTTGTAGAGAATTTAATAACCTACAAAAAACTATTTTTTACTTTTTGCCGTAATACAAAAAATAAGGACGCTACGAGCGATACAAGTGGAAATTTGCGTTTTCCAAGGAAACGTGTTTTTTTTTCTCTTCTCTTGCGAATATCTGGATAAATATTGGTTTTAGCAAAAAGAATGGTAGGGATGTATTAGAAAGATAATAAAACGATGATGAATTTACTTCGTCGAAATATTCCTGTAGGATTGATTAACGGCTTCGCTGCTATATACGTTTAAAAAAAATGTCGATTTCGCCCAAATGCCCAAATTATATTTGCACGATTTGATTTTTTTCTTTAAACCTCCATAACTCTTAAACGGCGGTCCCTAGGCCAAAATACTTCGCCCTAACCAATTTGTAGAGGATTTAATGCTACAAAAAATTATTTTTTATTTTTTGACATAAGCAGTGATCGGAATTTGGGTTTAATTTTCAGGTGCGTCGTTACAAGGATTTATTAAAATATGCATACATTTTTAGTTGTACATATGTATACATGTATTCTAAATGGAAAACTCATAAGGTATGTTCGTATTACATTTAATTTCGATTTATTTTGTAAGAAAGAACAAACATACATTTAATTTCTTGATGTAAAATTTTATATACCTATTTGCGAGATTGAAATTAAACCCAAATTCCGATCATTGGACATAAGACAAAAAATAAGGACGTTAGGAACGAAACAAGTGGAAATTTACATTTTCCAAGGAAACGTGTTTTTTCTCTTCTCTTGCGAATATCTAGATAAATATTGATTTTGACAAAAAAATAGTAGGGATCTATTAGAAAGACAATAAAATGATGGTAAATTTGCTTTGTCAAAAAATGTCTGTAGGATTAATGGTTTCGCGCTGCTATATACGTTTCAACACAAAATTTCGATTTTCCCATATACCCAAATTATATTTGATACTGATTTTTAAAATCTCCGCCAAGTGAAATTTATAGTTTTTTGCCCTGAAAGCAGTGCAATGTACAGGGTGATATTCTAATAATGACAGAGGTGTCATGACGTCACAAAAATGAAAAATTATTACAACAGACGAACTGGTACAGATATCGACTTAACGGTTGGAGTTATTGAATTGAAATTTGAAACATGGGTGGAAATATTGTAAATGGACAGAATAAAAGTGAATTAACAATACACCTGCATCTACATGACGTAAACCAACTTCTATTAACTCAGACTAACTTTTTTTTCAAAAAAACTCTTGATGGATCGTTTAGAAATTTTCTAAGGAACATTTAAAAAAAAATTATTTGTATGGGTCAACTTTGATAGGCTCTAGGCGTTTTTTGGACTACTAACTACGAAAAGCCCCACTGTGGCCATCACAGAGGTAAAGTAATTGGCGTGGATTTTTTAAGTGGTGTCCCCTGTATACCTAATCCGCTAATTATCAGAAGGTTACCTGCGTTAATTAATCTTCGTCGTCTTCCATAGATTCGACATTCATGCATGCTTGCCGGTGGCAATGGTAACACATTGTGGAGCAACGTAATCCTGCTCTCCTGCAACTGCACCTGTTTTCGCACCCTAATTTGCATGAACAAGAAATTAATTTCAAAACGGATTCGGGAGCTGGTTCTTTAGTTGTCATAGTTGGGATTAATATATCGCCGACTTTTTTCCATTCCCAATCAATAGCTTCTACGTAACGTTTTTCCATGTTTGAATTTGGTAAAAAAACGCGATATGAGTGTTGCCGAACAGCAGCAGAAGTTGGTGGCAGTTTTGATAACAGTGTTGTGCGCTTTACCAACAAGTTTGTTAAAAGACAAATCTGTATACATCTAGACTTTTTTCTGCGGAGGTAGAGTTGTATAAAGCTAGAACAAAGCGCTCTCCTACGTCTACAATGTCTTCACGACTAGCTTTTTCGTTATTAAAAGTTTGCACGATGTCTTATTGTTCATCTCTTTATAAAGCACATTGATTGCATTAACCTTTCCTTTGGAAAAAGCGCTGAGGTTGTGTCGCAACCGCTAATGGGGTGTGCAAATAATATTGTTTCTTTACAGTTTTTTAAAAAAGTTGAGGATTGTAAATCTCGGGAACTGTAAATCCTTTTGCTGGTATTACCTTGTTTTTCTTTTAAAAATTTAATGTCTTTGTCGGAGGGAGAGAGAGCAATAAGAAGGACTAGCAGCTCAATGTCTTGCCTTACGACAACAGGTGTGTGGCTATGTGGCACTTATAACATTTTTCGTGTCATCCGCAGCAACGAACACCTTGATTTCTTCACTAGTTCTGCAATATAATTTTTTGTTAAACAAATTACTAAGGAATTTCTACTGAGTTTCAGAAACAACAGTGTTTTCATCAAATATAATTTCAAGACAGGTTTTTTTGCAGTACCCGCCTTTGTTGTTTTAGGCTCTTCGTGCTGCTTGCATTATCCAAATATCCATCGAACGCGCCAGTTACTCTATTACCATAATGTTTTCTTATGTAACTAACGTAAGCGTTGTAAACGTTATTAAATTCTCCTTTTTTGGCCATATTACGTGGCGAAACAAGTATTCTCCATCAATCACATACCTACTCACTAATTTCGAAAATATCTCTTTCTGGAACAGTATTAATAATCTGGTATAAAGTTCCCTTGTTAGTTTTTCTCATTTCGCCTTTGTCATACAAAAGGGAAAGAGGTACCGAAGCCAGTTCAAAACTAAAGACTCGAATGAATTGTGCAAATAATTCTTTAAAAATTGCGATATTTTTTAGGGGTGAGAGGGTGGAAGCGCTACATTTATTATAATTTTAAGTGGAGTTTAGTAGCTACTGCTTTTGCGTTAAGCATTGAACTTTAAAGTAGATTATAGTAAAGAATACAATTTATTGTGTTAACTGAAACCAACCCTTATGCATGCGCCTTATTTCCCACGGTACTATTAATTTTAGGAAAATTTTTATCAAAAAGTGCACCGTTCCCGAGATAATATAGAAAACCTCAAAATGGGGGGTGGAAACGACCTCCTAGGGGACGAAGCACACTATTTAGTGGTGAGAGCTTTGGATTACTAATTCTTATGCTATCCTTAACATTTCCACCAATTTTCAAAACTTTCTGAATTTTGTCCGATATCAACAGAAATTTTGTGACTCTTGAGTAAACGTTTCCTCTAATTGGAGGAAACTTTTACTCAAATTGATCAAGAGTCACAAAGGAGGGGGTCTTATAATTAATGAAAATAAACAAAATACATGGAAGTGAAAAGAACGCCAACCAATAATAACAACAGCATCCAAATCGAAAACTATAACCTTGAACGTGTGGAAACCTTTACATACTTGGGAACGGAAGTTAACCAAACCAATTCCATAAGCAGTGAAATCAAGGCACGCATAGTCAGTGGAAATCGATGTTACTACACCCACAAAAATTAATGACAAGTAGACTATTAGACAAAAATAGGAAAACAAAAATATAAAAAACCTTAATTAGACCTGCAGTAACATATGGATGTTAGACCTAGACCATGACAAAAAGAGTCGAGGAAATACTCCGAATATTCGAAAGAAAGATCCTGCGAAAGATACATGGATCAGTCCAGAACGCTGAAGAATCCGCACGAATGCTGAACTGAATCAGATCAAGAAAGGAAGTGACATTATTAATTATGTAAAAAGACTAACATGGCTGAGATATATCAACAGAATGGAGGACTCGAGAGTAACTAAGTAAATCTATGAGTGGAAACCTGTTGGAAGACGAAGAAGAGGTAAACCTAGGATGAGATGGATAGATGATGTAGAAGATGACCTGAGAGCTATGGACATTAGAAACCGGAGAAGAAAAAATCAAAAAAGAACAGAATGGGAGAAAATAGCCGGACAGGCAAAGACCCACCCTGGGTTGTGATGCCAAAATAAGAAAAAGAAGGCAGGTATGTGAATAAAAAATCATAACTCCGTTAATATTCAAGCTGAGAACATGAGCCAAAAAACAATTGAAAGCCATTTGTTAAATCTCTTATTTGAACTATTTTCTCCAAAAATAATGCGAAATTGCTCTAATAGTGATGAATTAAAAAAGAAAATTAAAATTGCGTAATGTATAAACTTAAGTCTCATTTTCTTCAGTTATCGTCTGTTTTATGGCCAAAGACGTAATAATACTTTCGATGGTACATAGAAAGGGGAAAAGAACAGAAAAAGAAATCTAAAATTGGAGCAATGGTTACTGAGATATGTCCTTCTAAAAAAAAACGGTTCTAGCGGGCATTCTTTCTAAATGGTGGCTTTAGCTCACATCGGGATTTTTCGGGACTTCGCACGCTCATTCTGCATTAATACAGCTATCCATTTCATAAAGAAATTTCTGCCTCCAAGCACTTCATACTCAAAACTTGATTTGCCTGCACTATTGTTGTTTGTTAATTTGTCAGTTCGTTTGTTAGTTGTTAACAAGCACACCTTTTTAAAACAAAAAGTGTTGAAGCATTTACGCTTGAAAATTTAGTGAGCAGAAGCCAGCTAGAACATAATCATTAACATAATAAGAGTAAGTTGAACCGAAAAGTGCATGTAAGCGTACTGCCGTTGATGATATTTCCGAAAAACCAGCAAAAGTTATATGCCGTGAGCTGGCTAAGGAACTACCAGAAACGATTACAATAGATTTCACTAATATTTCTCATTTTAATTTATCTAGTAAGCTGGTATCAGTTTGTTTTTAAGCGATTTTTATATTTAAAAAAACATCACGGTTGCCCAGATTACCTATACCTTTTTCAGGTACAGATTTGGCTGGTGTCCAGTTTGCATCCGCCCCTCAAGGCGACCGGTGTGGCGATCAGTTCACTTGCTGGGTAAATATAAGTCACCAACCCCAGGCTCAAGTAACCAAGGAGCTAAAAGAAGAAACAAAATATAATACAATAACAAATTTAACAAAAATTATAATTTTAAAATTTGAATACAAATATTTTGAAACCCTTTTCGAATCTTATTTAATAGCATTACACCGCTATATTGGTGACCCCGACGCTTCACGCATTGTATGCCTCCTGAAGCAGAGGAAGAATTAATAGTGAAGACTGAAGTTTGATTTCTCTTGACAGTATTTTTACATAGCCGAAAATTATCTCCCATGGATTTCCTAGACAGCTGTGTCAGTTGCGACAAGACTATGGGGCCAAAGGAAACTGCTCGCGCTACTAACCGCTGTTGATTAGAAGACAAATTCAAATTCGTAGACTTGGAAGTATATATTCCCAACATTCTCCTAATCAATCCTAGACGGCGAAGAAGCAAAACTGTATTAATTTAAATCAATCCTAGACGGCGAAGCAGCAAACTTTATTTATCTAGTAAGTGAATTGTTTTGCCATTTATCATTATGAAGAAGCAAAACTGTATTAATTTAAATCAATCCTAGACGGCGAAGCAGCAAACTTTATTTATCTAGTAAGTGAATTGTTTTGCCATTTATCATTATTTCTTCGTTACTAAAGGGAATCATGTCAGTCATTCAACGTTGACGTCTCAAAAAATCTCATTCAAAAACATCACAAATAGCATATTATATTCAATCAATTAATCAATCGATCAATTAGTCATCCATTTATTTTTTCTTTCTTTTAAAAATGGCACCACCAACAGATAATATTTTATTAGATGACATACAAATTTCATCAGGTGCAGGGACATCTCATGGTAATTACGTCGCGACCATTAAATTACCACCTTTCTGGGTATCTAAACCAGAAATATGGTTTACTCAAATTGAGTCACAATTTTCAATTCACAGGATTGTTAGCGATCGAAAAAAATACGATGATGTCATTGCCAGTTTATCCCCTGAAATTATTACCACTGTGTATGACGTCACTAATCAGCCAGAGAGAGATCTATATGACAACTTGAAAAATATACTAATTTCTCGTTTGACCTCAAGCGAGGAAAAGCGATTAGAGGACCTACTCTCCCAGATGGGAGACCAAAAACCATCAGATTTTTACCGATCAATGCTATCAACGGTCGGAGGTTCCCATGTGGTGAGCCAGGAGCTCCTGGTCAAGTTGTCGAAGCGGCGGTTACCCAAAACAATCTTCATTGCAATTACCGCGTCACGAAAAACTGAGATTAAGGAGTTAATCGACATCGCCGATCGTATATGGGAGTCGTGTCAGAATTCTATGACTTCCCTTACCTCAAATTCAATTTGTAACATCAATCCAACAGTTTCTACATCTAATTTGATCGCAACATTTCAAGACACATTAAATCAAATCTTACACAAAGAGGAAATCTTTACATCTCAATTACTTGCTATTGAATCTAAAGTTTCTTCAATTCCTTCCACTACTCCTACAGTTTCTGGAACTTATTGCGATAGTTGTAGAAGTCGACTCGACTCGAGAAATCGCAGAGGCTCGAGGCCCCGTTCTAACAGTCGAAGTGGTACCAGCGTTAGATATAATCCATCTAATACCAAAGTTTGCTATTACCATAAACTTTATGGTCGTAAAGCATTTAAGTGTCTCGGAGATTGGTGCATGTTCGCCAAAGATGTCAAAACCGACAATCAAAGATGACTAAATGTCAATAATATTTTGACAACTGACGTTAAAATTTCGGATAGTAAACCTCGTCTCTTTATATTTGATAATACTAATAAAATAGAATTCCTCATTGACACGGGCGCTGATTTATCAATTATACCTCGGAATCTATTAACGAATACTAGGAGAAACCCCGATGTTGTACTAACAGCAGCTAATGGTTCAGTTATAGATACCTTCGGGAAGAAATTTTTGAAAATTGATTTAAACTTACGTAGGTTATTTCCGTTTTTAATATAGCAGATATAAATATCGCCATTATCGGAGCAGACTTTTTAGCTCATTTTGGTTTAGTTGTTGATTTAAAACATAAGTGTTTAATCGATAATATGACTAGTTTGTCAACATATTTATTTTCAAACAATGGTCCGTCATATTCTCCTAAGTTATTTAGCATATCAAATGAATTCACTGCATTACTTTTACAATTTCCTACTTTAATTAGCTCTCCAAATACAATTTGCCAGGTAAACATTCCATTGAGCATCATATTGTTACTGAAGGTCATTTACCTTTCTCACGCCCACGTAGGTTGGATAGCGTTAAATTCAAGATAGCTCAAGACGAATTCAATAATATGGTAGAATTAGGTATTTGTGTACCTTCTTCTTCTTCCGTATCCTCACCATTACACATGGTTGAAGGAAAAAGCTCCGACTGGAGACCTTGTGGGGACTATCGTCGTCTAAATTCAATTACTGTTCCTGACAGATGCCCGTTGCCCCACCTCCATGATTTTAACTCGCAGTTGTATAATTGTGTTATTTTTTCAAAAATAGATTTGATACGTGCTTATCACCAAATACCTGTCGCAAAAAGTGACGTTTTTAAAACAGCGATTACTACTCCTTTCGGTTTGTTTGAATTTGGTCGTATGCCTTTCGGCTTACGTAACGCCGGTCAAACTTTCCAACGTTTCATGAACGAAGTTTTAGTAGGTTTACCTTTTATTTTCGTCTATTTAGATGACATCCTGATTGCAAGTAAATCTAGTTCGGAACATTTAGAGCACTTGAAACTTGTTTTTCAAAGGTTAGAATTGTACGGCATTAATATTAAACCGTCAAAATGCATATTAGGTGTCAGTCATTTGACATTTTTAGGACACAATATTTCTTCAGCCGGTATTTTACCTTCTTCTGAACGTATTGATGTCATAAATAATTTTCCCTTACCTACTACAGTCAAACAACTTCAGCGTCTCATAGGTATGGTTAACTTTTATCATCGTTTCATACCTTATTTCGCTGAAATCTTAATTCCTTTACATGCACTTTGTACTAGATTACTGCATGATAAAGTTAAAATAATAAATGATTGGCCTACCGACTGTCTTGACAGTTTTTCCAAAGCCAAAGCTGCTATAGCTGGCGCAACCTTTTTAGCACATCCACGTTGTGATGATAGCTCGTTTTTATCGCTGACTGTTGATTGTTCTAATGTCTCTATGGGGGCAGTTCTTGAACAGCGCGAGGACGAAGGTGTACTTGCCCCATTAGCCTTCTTCTCACGAAAGCTTACCTTGGCACAAACAAAATACAGTTCCTTTGACAAGGAACTTCTTTCTTTATTTATAGCGATTAAACATTTCAGATTTTTACTTGAAGGTCGCACATTTATTTGCTTTACTGACCATAAACCTTTGGTCAAAGCATTATTCACTAAAACTGAAAGATCTCCCAGGCAAATTAGACATTTAGAATTCATTGCTCAGTTTGCCTGTGAAATCCGACATATCAAAGGGAAAAATAACATTGTTGCAGACACTTTATCACGTGAGCATGATACGTCTTCTTTACAACAATGCATTTCCCCAATTTCAACCCAAAAGTCTAACCTAGTTGATATTAACTTTGATTTAAATTTATTGAGCGAAGCTCAAAAAGATGATTCTGACCTTAAATTTTTATTATCAGATACTTTATCAAATACGAAGAGAACTTTTCATTTAAAGAAAATTAAAATTCCATATTCAGACAAGTTTATTTGGTGTGAGGTTTCTCGCCCTAAACTTCGTCTTTATGTTCCTATCGTTTATAGACGGACAATTTTTGATATTTTTCACGGTTTGTCTCACCCTGGTATCAAAGCGACTAGAACATTAGTTTCTACAAATTATTTTTGGCCTAAAATGACTTCAGATTGTAATCTCTGGGCAAAAACTTGTATTACCTGTCAAACTAATAAAGTGACAAGACATACGAGGAGCCCGATTACTGACTTCGATATACCTAAAGGACGATTCGACCACATACATATAGATTTAATAGGACCATTACTTCCTTCTAAAGGTTGTTCTTATATTCTTACTGTGATCGAGCGTTTTACTAGATGGCCCGAAGCTTATCCACTTCAGGATATTACTGCGGAAACTGTAGCGCGTACGTTATTTCAGAATTATGTTTGTCGATTCGGTGTCCCTCTCACAGTGACAACCGACCAAGGCGTTCAATTTGAATCAAAACTGTTCAAAGAATTTTCAAAATTTCTGGGATTTCATAGAATTCGTACGACACCATATCATCCTTCCTCGAATGGAATGATTGAAAGGTTTAATAAATCTCTTAAAACTGCTCTGAGAGCTAAGTCTCGGGAATTCTCCTGTCCTCCCAGCCGAGCCGCCCACCCCCTTCTTAATCGTAAATATCACTCGTAAAATAAAATTCACATCATCGTGTTAGTCATTGAATTCTGACTTACATTCAAACTACCTTGAAACTGTGATATCAGAAAGAAATGTCCGATTGAAATTTGGAAAGTACCTACAGGAGGAATCGTATTGTTTTGGCACACCCTATACATAATATTTAAAATTGTTTGTTTTCCTTTTTTTGTGTTATTGTTAGAATATTCTTTAAGTAACCGTAATAAATAATTCGAAATATATCTGTCTGACAGTTTACATTGTGGTGCCCTTCAAAATTTAAGAACTACAAACAACATGACAGCAACGTCATGCAGTTTTTCTTTTCAAGAGTTAAGCTAAATGAAAACCGTTGATATACGGTCAAAAGGATAAGGAAGAATTATTTATAATATTTGTATAAATGTGATTATTACATTAAATTATTAAACTCATTGCTGAACACAATTTCAACTGATAAATAATTTTTAAAACATACATGACGTGGTCTATTTTGAGTAGATAATATAAAAATGATATGACAAACAAATCCACATTCTTCATCCCAGTACAGTTTTTTGAGTACTGGACGAATCGTCTCTATTTTTTTATCAATCCATGGCTATTAGAGTGAATATCTATCGACTCTATAAGTACATACGTACTAAAAAAATATTCGGTTAGTTTTCTTGAATAAAAATAAAATTGATTTGTTCCATTATCTGAAAATGGAGACTAAAAGTGCCAATAATTACTTTATATATGTAGCAGTTTTCGCAGGTGAGTTTTTAGAAAATCATATTTAAGAAACCTACGTATTTAAGAAAAATTTTTGTTTTACCTAGATATAATTTATAAGAATATCAGTCGATATTCCGTTGAAGCAACGTCGAGCGCGGTTAGTATTTGGATGGGTGACCCATCTTGGGAAATACAGCGTTCTCGTCCCACCTGCTAGCGGCTTGTATATCAGTGTATACGCGGAAGCTACGTAATTTCAGACGAGGATTACGTAATGGATATATCCCAGCGGTTCCTTGTCTATTAAATGTTAGGCAAGTAAAAGATCCCTACTCTTCTTAAGGGAAGAGGTTCGGCAAAATTTCCTGGTTGGGAGTAGCTCGTCTCCTGGCGTCGGTGATAGGCCCTGGTAGCGGAAATAGGCCGACGTTAAATAAATAGATAATAATAATAAAAAAGAATTACACGCTTCCTTATGTATAGTGGTACACCAAACGATATTTGGCAATATACAAAAATTGCAAAAAAAAACTTTTTTTTTTTAACTGTTTAACGTCGGCCTATTTCCGCTACCAGGGCCTATCACCGACGCCAGGAGACGAGCTACCCCCAACCTGGAAATTTTGCCGAACCTCTTCCCTTAAGAAGAGTAGGGATCTTTTACTTGCCTAACATTTAATAGACAAGGGACCGCCTGCTTTACATCTTACATCCCCTCCGAAGGATGGTATATCCACTACGTAATCCTCGTCTGAAATTACGTAAGTTCCGAGTATACACTGATATACAAGCCTCTAGAAGGTGGGACGAGAATGCTGTATTTCCCAAGATGGGAGCCCATCCAAGTACGCTCGACGTTGCTTCAACGGAATATCGACTGATATTCACATTGAAGTCGCCTCTACGCTCGCCCCCCAAAAAAAAACTATAATGCACCACAAAGACCATACCAATAGCTTGTTTTTTTTTTAATGCCTTCATATTAACGCCCTGGCGAAGTTTAGCTAATACTACTCTACCACTTAACCAGGACGGCGAGATGAGACACGGTCACCCATCCAAGTGACGGATTCGCCAGGCGTGCTTAACTTCGCCGATCGAGGTCCAGTCACTGAAACCGATACCGTGCCTCACCTCACAATCATCGCTACTATCACTATATATTTAAATTTATAAATTTTTAAATGTTCTTGTGAAAACGAAATCATTTCAAATCACTATTTTAATAATATGCCAACTGCTCTTTGTCGCTTTTCTGCCATAATATGGTGTATTTTTCATTCGAGGACATTTTTTATCATAATACATACTCAAAATTACCACTACTGGCGGTGGCAACCAATTACCTTTAATGTGTTATCCCCAAAGTTAGAGAATATTATTTAGGTATTATGCAAATCACAACTTACACACTGTTTTATTTATTATGAAAATACCTACTTTCTGTATATTGTTAGTTATTAGAAATATTGCATATAAAATAAAATAATAAATTAATATACCTTAACTTTTTGAGTAATGGAGAATACACACAAAGCGACAAACAAAGAGACAGAGATATGATGAATAGACAGGTTGACAGGTGTAATTGAGAATAGGGAACTTGCATTTTTTACTTCATTAGAGTGTTTATTTATATAGATTAATATATTCTTACTTTATTAACCAATCAAAACGTAAATTTTCAAAAAATCGACCAATAGGATTTGTTTAAAGTGAGAAAAACGGCTATCGATAAGTGGAAAAAATCGAAAAAAATGTATGTTACTTTTTTCGTAGTAGCCATGTGTCAAACCAAAAAAGTCATTGAAATTCTTAAAATCTGACATTTCACGTTTTCATCTTGATTTCTGTACACAAAATGAATGAGAAAAAGCGATTTAGTGATGTTTCACGAGAAAATATTAACGAAGCTATGAATGAAAGTGTCCCAGTTAAAACGAGAAAGACTAAAAATTTTATATGGAAACAATTTAAAGCTTTTTGCAAAGAGCATTATTCCCTCGAAAAAGATATGGCTACTATGATAAACTTGCAAATATTTTGACTGACTGGGGTTATAACATGATAAAGAACATTAAAAATGTTTTTATTTTTTATTATAAATCGTTATTTTTAAAACATTAAATAAACAGTTTTGTTGTTTTAATAATTATTTTAGATAGTATTTTTTAATCATATATTAATCTTCTATAATACACACGAGGTTGATTTTCTACTTGGGTAAATTTTTTTTAAGTGACTCAAACCTGTTTTCCATGAAAATTATGCTCGAATTAAGGGACATAGGAAAAATCGCTCCACAAAAAGAGGTTATAAGTTTGACGCGTATGTCTGTCTGTCTGTCTGTCCGTCTGTCTGTCTGTCTGTCTGTCTGTCTGTCTGTCCGTCCGTCCGTCCGTCCGTCCGTCCGTCCGTCCGTCCGTCCGTCCGTCTGTCTGTGGCTTCATATCTCTTCAACGGAAGATCCGATTTTGATGCACTTTTTTTTATTTGAAAGAGTATTTTGTCGAGAAGGTTTTTCCCATATTAGATTTTGATGTTTGGTCGTCGTCTTGATTACAAGCTTTTATTTAACTTGCCTTGTTCTTGTGGGTCAAATCTTGCAACTGAATTTTAAAATAGTTATCCCCAACCGACTGAGCTGAAATTTTGCATACACGTTTAGTTTGGATGACAATGCATGGTTAGGTGACGTCATTCCAAATCCAATATGGCGGACTCCCAAAGATGGCGGACCAGTTATTTTTTATGCACCCCCATGATATGGGTCTCAAATGAAAGGGTTTGCTGAGAAGAATACGAAAATAAATTGACGTCACACTAAATTCAATATGGCGGACGCAACTGAATTATAAAACAGTTGTCCCCAACCGATTAAGCTGAAATTTTGCATACACGTTTACTTTGGATGACAATGCATAGTTAGCTAAGTGACGTCATTCCAAATCCAATATGGCGGACCAGTCATTATTTATGCACCTCCATAATATGGGTATCAAATGAAAGGGTTTGCTCAGAAGAATACCAAAATAAAATGACGTCACACTAAATTCAATATGGCGGACAAAATTTTTTAGTTTTAACACTATAATTTGATCGTATAGTGTATTCGCTCATACGTTTCATTCTAAGAAATGGTGAAGGATTCGGTTTAAACATAAGTTTTATATCGGATAGGAACGACACAATGAATATACACTTCTTCAAGAAATTAACGCACCACCAAAAAATAACCAAAAGTTTGAACTTAGTTAATTTTTAACCCCCGACCCAAAAAGTTTGATGCGTATGTTTGTCTGTCTGTCTGTCTGTGGCTTCATATCTCTTCAACGGGTGATCCGATTTTGATGCACTTTTTTTTATTTGAAAGAGTATTTTGTCGAGAAAGTTTTAGGCCATATTAGATTTTGATGTTTGGTCGCCATCTTGGATTCGCCATGTTGAACTTCTCTAGAAATTGTCCGATTGAAGTAAAATTGAAAATGTGCAATTATGGTAGCCGAATATGATTTCGGCCTCATTTTGATTCAGTCATATGAAACTGGTACGATTAGATACAGGGGCGGCTGGTGAAATTTCAACAATTTTTTTCTCGTCTGTGGCGCATGGGACCCATACGAAATAGGGGAAATAACATCTAGAGAAGCACTCCTCTAACGACCCCTAAAAAATTTTGAAAGAGCAGTTTGCGAAAATTTTTTTCAAAATTCGATTGACCCCCCTAGGTCTAGGGACTCCTGTTTAAAATTAATTTTTTTTGTCATATACATTTTACTTTTCATAAAAATACAACAACAGGTTTTGAAGTTTATGAAAATATAATAAAATAATTTTAAACAGACCTAGGGGGGTCAATCGAATTTTGAAAAAATTTTTCGCAAACTGCTTTTTCAAAATTTTTTAGGGGTCGTTAGAGGAGTGCTTCTCTAGATGTAATTTCCCATATTTCGTATGGGTCCCACGCGCCACAGACGAGAAAAAAATTGTTGAAATTTCACCAGCCGCCCCTGATTAGATACATTGATCGGGAGTTTTTAAGTATTTTCATTTTTTTAACCCCCGACCCAAAAAGACTCGTATGTTTGTATGTCTGTCTATCTCTCTGTGGCTTTATATCTCTTCAACGGGAGATCCGATTTTGATGCAATTTTTATTAAAATTAAATATAACACATAAATATATTTATAATAGAACCGGTCTTGTAGACCGTGTGCTACTAGTAGAATACAAAATTGGACCGCGTCGGCTTAAAGGTTAAAAAGTTCTGTGTGGGACTCGTGATATAATAATACGCTATGTTGTATGTGTATGTTTAGTTTAAAAAGTATAAAATTAAATTAAATTACAAATTTTAAAAAAAAACCCAACACAAAAATATCGACTAAATAACTAATATAAAAAAAGTAAATTAACACAACTTTAAAAATTATGAAATAATTTTGATTCCAAATACGAACTTTAATGATTTATTTAAATCCAGCTTACATTTTCTTTATGTCTTCGAGATTTGCTTTCTTATACGCATTAATATGTCGGGGGCTGCTGTAAAGGCAAACTACTAAATAGTTATATTCAAAACAGCAGCTCCCGATATATTCATGCGTATAAAAAAGCAAATCTCGAGGACATAAAGAAAATGTAAGCTGGATTTATATAAATCATAAGAGTTCGTACATGGAATCAAAATTATTTCATAATGTTTAAAGTTGTGTTAATTTATTTTTTTTATATTAGTTATTTAGTCGATATTTTTGTGTCGAGGTTTTTTTAAATTTGTAATTTAATTTTATTGTGTTTATTTTACGTTTCAAAAAGCCTCAATAATGGAAGATAATAAAATATTTATTCATGTACCTGAAGATAAAAATTGTCGGACAAAATGGTTTAAAAAAAGCATGCAGAAAGAAATGAAAGTCATTTCTGGAAAAATTCTGAAAAATCATTTTAATGTAAGTATTACACCGAAATATCATTAATTATTTTTGCTTATAGAAAATAGTACATTGGGTACTTTTTATTTTTGACTGTAATAAATAAAATGTACAGATAATGTATGTATATTAGGTACACTACAGTCAAAGTGCAAGGTTAGTTGTATACTTATAGTTGTCTATAAATTTTTAGTACGGTTAAAAAAGGTCCTTAAAACTGGCCACAAAAATATCAAAGTTGGCGCTATTACATGGTGACAAGAGTACTATAGAGCCGTACATCAAATTATTGCATATTAGAATGATCAAAATAATACTAGATTATAAAATCTGGTTTTCAGTAGAAACTTAATGACGTTTCTGGTAAATTCAATAATCTTACTCTGTTTTGCGATAGGAATATCATGCATTGGTGGACGCATTGTCATGCCCGACCTTTACGATATTGACAGATAAATTCAAAGTACGGCTCTGTGTATCTGTTACCCTGGTATTAACGCTGACAATAAACCCCGCGCCGTTCTTGTTTGAGGTGATTCGCGTAACAATATCACAATAGTTAAAAATTTTAATTATCTATCTAAATTCGAGAGGATGGCTAAGGCTGCTTGGCCATTCGCACAAAATTTTAATTAAAAGAGGCGCGCGTGTTTGCGTTTACTTCTTATCTTAATCATGCCAGAACATACTTTACATAAGAGTAATGATGTTTTATCTGTTAAATAATACATTATAATTATTAATATAGTGCAGAAAAGAAAGCATACCCGGTCTACCCGTATATTAGCTCGGCCTTCAGCTTTGAGTTTTTTATGTGAAGTATAAAAGTGGAGCGAACTTTACCTATACTCTGTATTTCACTTCCTTTATTCTACTTCCTTTATTCTCGCATAGGGTATACAGTACCT
Source organism: Rutpela maculata (assembly GCA_936432065.2). Classification (NCBI taxonomy): domain Eukaryota; kingdom Metazoa; phylum Arthropoda; class Insecta; order Coleoptera; family Cerambycidae; genus Rutpela; species Rutpela maculata. The sequence continues at coordinate 101,444,230 of OW386290.2, read as the reverse complement.
AGAGGTAAAAAATATGCAAAACTTCGGAATAATGTCATATTGAACGGATTTCGTTCATTTTTGGCAGTATAATAGTAAATGCTTCATAGAAAAGTTTCTATATTGTGCGGGGGTTTGCTAATTTATAAGGGGTGGATGCCACCCCCTCTCGGGGGTGACACTTAGAAAATATATATATATTTATTGGAGCTGAAGTAGAATCAATTTGTAAGAAGAAAAGGTTCTATGCAATTTTTCAGATAAATTGCGATTTTAGCTTAAAAAAAGTTATTTCCAAACGGCTTTCCTCAGGTATCTCGAAAAGTATTACTTTATCGAAAAAATGTTACAGACCAATTACAGAAAGTACAAACTGGGAATTAATTATATTTTTTGTTTATTGATCTAGGATTAATAATTTCGGAGATATTTAAGTTTACATTCGGCATCCAAGTGTTCATAAGATAATTATTTAGAGTGAGAGTTAAATATCTCAGAAATTGTGACACCTACGTCAAGGATGCTAATAGGTAGAATAATAGGTTATTAATTAAGCTTTCAATTGTTTTTTTATTTGTTTCTGTACAACAAAGAAGTTATGACCGAAACAATGAAATTGAAGACAATTAATTGCGCTTTCAAATTATTTTTTACTCGTTCCTGTAGCATAAGAAATAAAGTTATGACGGAAAAATGTGCGCATTTATATATTTTTTATATAAAAAAGTCGCCATTTTGTTACTCTAATTAGCCAGTAATTTAAAAAAATTATCTCAAATACAGTTTTTCGTTAAGATGTAGCATTACCTAGATGCTCAAATTTTTTTGCTCATTTAAAGCACTTGCTTTAGAAAAAAATGCATTTTAAATTTTAAAGGTAATTTCGAAACGCCAAATATAAACTTAAATATCTCCGAAATTATTAATCCTACATCAATAAACAAAAAATATAACTAATTACCAGTTTGTATTTTCTGTAATTGGTCTGTAACATTTTTTCGATAAAGTAATACTTTTCGAGATAATTTTAGATAAATTTTTTTAGAATGACCACCCCATACATTTTTTTTAATATCTCACTTGACAGTTGTGTAAACTACATTTCTCCGTCACATTTTCTCATTATCTTTTTACGGTGACCCCCTCCGTATATTTCTGTCATATTTTTCATTTTTGACAGTTGCGATAGCTGCATGCGAAATATTATCGTCCTCCGTCACATTTTTTAAAAAAATTTTTAGGCTATATTTTTTTCATATGTTTTGACAATTCTATTAACTGCATGCGAAATATTATTGTCCCCCACATTTTTTTTTAAATTTGAGTGACCACCCTGTATTTTTCTTCTTTGACAGTTGCGTGCGAAATTTTATCGTCCACCGTCGCATTAAAAAAAATTAGTGACCACCCTGTATATATTTCTTGTTCTTCTCTTCGGTAGTTGTGTTAACTACATGCGAAATATTATCGTCCTTCACATTTAAAAAAAAATATTTTGGGTGACCACCCTATATATTTTTTAAAATATTTTTCTTCAACAGTTGTGTTAACTGCATGTTAAATATTATCGTGTTCCGTCACATTTTTTAATTTTACTTCGGGTGACTATATTTTTTCATGTTTTTCTTTGACTGCAGCGAAATATTATCGTCCCACGTCACACTTTTTAATATTTCTTTGGGTGACCACCCTGTATATAATATTTTTCTTTGACAGTTGCAATGAAACTGCATGCGAAATATTATCGTCCTCCATCATATTTAAAAATAAATTTTGGGCTACCTGTATATAATTTTTTTTCATACTTTTCTTCTTCGACAGTTGTGAGAACTACACGAGAAATATTATTATCGACCACGTCACGTTTTTTAATTTTTTTTTGAGTGACCACCCTGTATTTTTTTCATATTTTTCTTCCTTAACAGTTGTGAATTGCATGTCAAATATTACTGTTTCGTTATTTTTCTCCCTTTATTGTATTTTTTATATGGTCCATGGTTTTTTCAACGGAACTGTACCCAGTTCTTCGTTGGCAGTAACGCCAGCTACCTACCAAACATTATCCTCCGTCGAGTGGTTTTGTAGATATAGCGCCAACATACAGACTGACGAATTAAATGGCTTTAATTACTTCCACATCCAGTGGAAGTATAGTAACGCAAAAAAGTAGAAAATTTTTATTGTTCAAATAGAATGTCATGAAACTTCAGGATTTTAAGTTTGAGTAAAAAAAATCTGTCTGTCGGTCTGTCTGTTTGTCTAACTTTTTATTGTGTGCACATTATTCTTGAACCGTTTAAGATATTGACTTGAAATTTGGTACACATATGTATTTTAACGAGATCTGGTGCGAATGGCCAAGCAGCCTTATAGTGGAGTCAAAATAAAATTTGAATGGAATTCTCTGGCTACAGCAATTTTATTGTTTGAATTTGTTGTAGGTATAATAACAAGCTAACAACTACATTTTGATATGCTTTTTATCCCTGTTGGGATGACTCAGTACCTTTTTTTTCTTTTTGCATTGACTAAAGTAAAGGCTAACTACATTTTGAAATACAGAAAGGGCATCGGTTATATTGTGGTCATGCATCTTTGTAAATAACTCGTTTATTTTTAATTTTTCGAAAAACTCTACTTCAGATTTTTTGTTCAAGAAGGTCCGTGCCTTATACCGGTTATAGAGATTGATCGACGGAATACTTAATTTTCGATTTTTATTAGGAAACTGTTGGGTATTTGTAGAATCTATCAAAAAAATTAAGTTTTCCAGGATTTGTAGATTCGCTTTTGTTTTGTCAAATTTCTCACAAATGACACCTCATAGACTTAATCGAGCCCTACAATCGCCATTTTTGAAAATCAAAATCGGACCTTCGGTTCGGGAGTTATCAATATCTTTGTAAAATCATACTCGGCCTTGGAAAAAATACTTGCGGTCAACAGATTCGAGCCGCCAGCAATAGGCTTCATTTGTGGCCGTGTACCTTCGGTCCCACCAAGTCTCATCGCAATCGATCGATATCCTGGACAGTTATCGTGCTTCATAGCCCGATTTCGAGACAACCAGTTTTTTGCAAAAAAATTCAATTTTTATTTGTTTTTCGACATTGTCTCCCGTATACTTATCTGTAGATCGTTGCTAGCGGCACCATCTCTTTTTTGAAATATCTCGATCCGACTGCTCGTTACCGAGTTATTCAATTTTTCCCGAAAAACTTGAAACGTGTCTATCGGGTACTTCCGGTTTCCGAACGGAGCCGAGCTTCCAGCGTTAAGGTTTTCTAAAGACCTCCTATTAACCACCCAAGTTTCATCGAAATCTGAAAACGGATCAGGAGGGCTGAGCGTGACAGACCGACAGACCGACAGACCGACTGACCGACGGACGGAATTTTCTAAATTCGCTCTCGAGTCGATAGATACGACTTTCGTTTCGATCCGAAGTTTTTTTCGGATTTCGATAGTCCACTGGAGAAATGCAAAACCTATACTACATTTTTTTCAAAATGTAGTAACAAGTGCTCTGAGCATTTTTTTCCAAAATGCGTCCATTGCTTCTTGTAGAATTTTAACAATTTATTTTTCAACACAGAAATTTTCTGCTATTTTTCCTATTATCTCATGTCATAATAATCGTATCGCAATAATAAAAATACCAAACTGTTTGCTATAAAATTATGAATAAGACTAGGCATATGAAGAAACTTCTTGATAATTTGTAAATTTGTAAAAAAATAAAAACCACCAAAAATTCCCTTTTTTTAACAGTTTAAGAAATGCCCTTTATTGAACTAAACCTCCGTGCCAAATTTTAGAGCAAAATATTTATTCAAACGGCTAAAAATCAACAATAATTTCGAAATTTCCATGGCATTTTGTTTAAGTGCATCGACTCGTAGTAGGACAATTTTTCTTTTAAAGTGTAGGTTTTTACATTTACTTTACGGTGGTGTTTAGAAAGACAAAAAAAATTTAAATTTAATGATTTTTTTGTGAAACCAAAAATGATAAGCGAATTATCAAAGTATATGAAATAACCAACGCTTAAAAAAAAGAATGATGTTCTACTTGCATTTGAATCCGTGATAAGTTAGTTTTTGCGTTTCAGTCGTTTCATAAGTAAACATATTGATATTTTTTCTTGAAATTTGCGCATATTGTTCCAAAATGATTATATTTCTCTCTCTGCTAGTTGAAAATTATCCACAACTAAAACTTTTTGAATTACATCGCATAAAGCACCATTGAAGACATAACGCACGTTCGAAAAAAAAATTATCTACCCACTCCCTGAATATTGTAACTAGGCTAACTTAATTAGTGGTATACATCACTCCATTTTTTTAAACATTTTTAGTCTTTTTCGTATATTCTGATTCTTTTATTTAACAAAATATAATTTGTTGTTTTATTGATTGATTGATTGATTGATTTACCAGCGTACAGTAGGCATTGCTGCCACTCCCAGGTATACAGCTGGGCCTGCTACGTCCACGCTGGGTTGGACTAAGATCATGCTTGTTGCCAGCAGCGAGTGCCAAATGGCGCATGGTAAAGGAATATGGGATGAGACGTGTAGGTATTTGTGAGATGCGTTACCGCATTGTGTCGTGAGGGAGCGTTTAAGCTGCCTTTTTTGTGCTTTTGGTTCTGGGTATCTGCCTCTTCTGAATCTCTGTGTGAAATATGTGTTGTGTCTTATTGTGGAGTGTTTATTACTGTTTATGCTCCTCTTTTTTGTTTTTGCTTCTTCGAATCTTCTTTTTCTGAGTCTTCTGATTCCTCGATTTCCGATGCTGGGTTGGATTTGAGTCATGCTTGTTGTCAGCAGCGAGAGACACATGACGCATGGTTTTTTTCATTTTTCCCCTCGCTTTTCTTTCCCAGTTTGTTTATGATCCTCTCGATTGTTGTTTTCCACGTGTAACATGGTCTCCCTATTTTTAGTTTTGTGCTGTTCAGTGTTAGCGTTTTCTTCAGTAGGTTTTCTGCTGTCCTTTTTGCTTTGACCTTCTTGATCCTTTCCCTTATCTCTCTGCTTATCAGAATATGGTCTATTTGTGTGATTGAGCTTCCATTACTCCAAGTGTTAATGCATGTTTGACTTTTACTCCATATATTCCTCATTGTTAAGTCAAACATGTGTGCTAGGTTTTTCAGCGCGTTTCCATTTTCGTTAGACCATGTGTGGAGTATATGTACATTAAAGTCTCCAGGTACACGATTTCACTGCACTATGTATATGCTATAATTTACTGCGTTAGAGGGAAGCACTGTGGAAAGTTTTGGTTTCTATACCTAATTAAACACTAACTAATATTTCTTATCAAGCTGAAAATATTCCGAGGTATAAATTATTTTACACATTCACTTATACAAACTTAAATATAATTTCTATACGTGGTCACTTTGTATTTAACTTTTTCAAGCTTTTATGGGTATCAATTGGTGACAGAACACTATAAGTCATCTCCCTGCCTACCAGAATATGATCTATTTATTGAGTTGAGTTTCCGCTGCTATAGGTATCAAGATTGCTCTTTTCTGTGCGTATTTTCTTGGAAACCATTTTCCTGAGAGAAACCTGTATCACGTACACCTACATTGAGGTGCCATAAGAATTCAGTCTGGACGCTACACACCGACAGTGCCCCATTGATTATTTTTGATCTAATCCAAATTAAACTCGTTTGAATATTTTTAGCAATTATGAGAACCTCACCTGAAAGGTATACTTTAAGAGTAGTGCGCCACTGATCATTACGTATTCAATTTTGATTAAATTTGTTTGAATATTTTTAGTAATTATGAGAAAACACACTAGAAGGTTCACACAGGAAATCTGTATAATCACACTTTAATAGCGATGCATTACTAGTTATTTCGGGTTATTATTATCACCATTATTATATCGTGCGTAATTCTCTTGATTGGCTGAAAGAAATTCGGTTTTGGCTATTAATTATTATTTGTATTTTTGTAATAGTTTGTATATTTTTGCTGAAAGAAAAATATTTAGTGCCCTTATTTTAATTTATTGTCTAGGAACTATCAAGCATTTAAAGCATATAGGTATAAATTTAAGTAAAGTGGTATAGTCGAGTGTAGACTTATCTTTAGCCTTAGTGTTGATTGATTTATGGTTTCCTAGAGGCTCTCGGGTTATTCTCCACTTTTTATGCACTGAAATATTCTAATCACCCACATTAATTAAATATTAGCTAGGTATATAACTTAACTGTTGTAACGTTATTTTACATATGTTTTATTCATCATAAATTCAACAACCTTTATTATTATTTTTAATGTTTTCGGCTCTTGTCATATCTGATTTTCCGTTTCTTTTTAAAATGTTTGTGTTTTGTTGTTTATTTTCAATTTTTAATGTATTGTAACGTAAAATAATTTGTTTAGCCGTTATTTAATAGAAATGCATTGGAAATTTTAGTTTCAAAATATTTATTTTGTGGGACCAGACTGGATATCTGAATATAAAGAAAATTGAAGACAACATTTACATAAATGATACTTAAAATATATTCTGTTTATAAAATTAACGCGATTACTTTTAATTGGTATACCTATTTATTTATTTTTTATTCACCGATAAATCAACATACATAGATCATTTGCAGGTTGCTGTACAAGATAATATCAATAATAATTTAGATAATATATTATAATATAAATATATAAGTATACAAATTTTAATAAGACATATGGCCAAAGTCAGTTAAGTCACTAATCTAATTTACTTAATATTAATATGAAGCAAATATACATGTTTTATGCGCTATTTATGAAATACTTATTATGTGAAGAAAAACAATTAAAAGTTGTGTTGTTATTCTTTACATATTACAGTCTTCCTAAAATTACATAGTGTTGTACAGAATATGTCATCATCACACAATTATTTCAGACATTATACAATATTTAATGGCGATCTAAAGTAAATTGATCAACAAATATGTTTTCTCAAGTACCATTATATAATATGCGAGCTAAAATGCTATTAACATATAGTAGGAACAGTATAGTGGTCCCAATTTTGAGCTTTATAGTGCTGCGAATGATATCTCATATGGAAAAACGATTTTCTAGTAAACATCTTTAACAATTTTGTAAATTGATCTAACCACATACCATGTTTTTTTCGTAAAATTCACATAAAGGTTATTTACTAAATAATTTGAAAGTCAGTCGAGAAAGTAAGTTCGGCCTGGCCGTACCATTTATTTCATATGTAAGGGAACGTTGATAGAGATGTAATGCAGTGGTACAGAAGAAGAATAGAGATATTCTTTAATTATACCTACAAATATTATTGTAGTTTCCTTTTTTTAAAAACAAAATCTGAATCATCTGATTCATCTTCATCGACGGAACTTTCTTCAGTATTAATTTGAAAATCATCCTCACTTTCCGAAACATTGTTTACTTCGTTGTTGTCAATGTCTTCCGCTGTAACAAATGAATTTTTAAAGTCTGCTTCATCTGTTTCCATTTCAGAAATCGATAAAACATCATCGTCAAGTTCGTCCTCAATTTGTTTCAATGTTATTTCAGAACAGTTGTTGCAATTTAATCCATGACAAAAATGACACAAATTTGCGCATTTATTCCCTATCCTTTTACTTGAACAAAGTTTTGTTTTGCAACCCGATTTACACATACAGCAAATAGTCTTCAATAAATTATCTGGCAAAGGATTTTTTGTTGTTGTCACTGGCATTAATCCATTTATGGTATCTTTCCAACCATACTCTTCAGGATTTTTATCTGCAAATCCTAACCATTTCTGTATTTGAAAATACACCCTCAATAAATGCTCGTTTGCAGTCTCTTCGGTTGGTGGGAGAACAGATCATTTACATAATATTTTTGAAGTGCATTTTTTAAAACATTCAAAACGCAGAACATGTAAACATGTGTTTTTCATTGGATCAGAACCATACAGTGCTACGATACAACTTATGCCAGCAGCAAATATCCTTGCCTTTGTAGCTTGTCGATCGTAAAAAACTTGCACATCTTTTTGTAAGAATGGATATTTCAGAAGTATACTAATTTTTTTTCCCCAATTCTTGAAAAGACAGAAGTTGTGTCGCATCTGCAAAATGCGTGTAGAAACATTACACAGTTATTTAAATTTTGATACTTAAAACTACTTTGAGTAAAATACTTGTCACATACATACGTTGCCTATCATCGGTTTGTAGAAATAAATATTGTCTTCTATTATTACAGCGAGCTGTGTCAAAATAATTAGAAAATCGACACAAAACATTTTAAAAAAGAAACGAAGACAAGAGCCGAAAACATAAAATAATAAAGATTGTTGAATTTATGATGAATAAAAACTTTATACAAATTATATTTTGTTAAATAAAAGAATCAGAATATACGAAAAAGACTAAAAATGTTAAAAACATGATGAAATGGAGTGATGTATACCATTAATTAAGTTAGTTGCCTAGTTACAATATTCAATTAATTGCTATTAGATTTCCCACACTTTTGCAGTACCTAGCCAACAATCACTCATTTGCAATTTTCTCGAATACTGCTAATTCTAGAAAAAAAAGTTTCAAATAAAAAAACGTCCATCTTTTATCTTCGTTACTTCTCGATACACTTGGTATCTATTTCGAAAGATAAAAAAGTTTCCCGCATGTTACATTTGGGAATGCTAATTGTCGATATAGCCTTAGAAAAAAAATAATGCTTTCTACACTTCCTAAAATTTGACCTGCATATTAACACATTGTTAACGAATATATAGTGATAACATGATAAAAATTTGAGAGTAATCCATTGTGTCGTTTTTGAATTAGAGCGAGTTAAGCGGAAAAATAATTGTTATATATATCCAATACACACCTTTAAAACTAGAGAAATGCGCCGCGAAAACTCGTGACGGTGTTAAATAATTATTTATAATAAATTTAATATTTGATGGAGGGTAGACTGATAAAATATTAAGAGGGAAAAAAGATTTATATATCCGAATATTAAGCTCCGAAGTCCCTATCCCTTTTCCTTAACCCTTTATTCCCGCAAACGCATGATGTCCCCTTCCTCCCTTCCTATTGCTTGGATGGCGATAATTTTTTTTTTAAATTAAAGATACAAACAAATCTCAAAATTTCTCTTCTGAGCCTTTTCCTTCGTACTCAAAAACGCATTTAAAAAAAAAATTCAAAAGGTTTTTCCCCTCCCACAAGTTTGTTTATTTGAAAAAAATGAAAAAAATAATTCAGTCAAATATTAGACGTACTAACGAACAAATTCCATTTTGGTTTTTGAAAATGGCACGACAGGGAAAAAAGTTCGAGGGAGTTGAATCATTTTCCTTTCCCTACCTCCCTCCCCTCCCCTAATTGGCCCACCACCCCAATCCTCCGGCTCCATCAATTCTTATCTATTTCACCTACCTCAAAAAAATCTCATCCCCCTAACTTCTTTTTTTCGTAAAAGAATTAAGGAATTACTTTTTGCGTATTAGTGTTAGGGCAAAACAACGAGTATTTTCAAAAAAATTTTTCACGAAAAGTTACCGTCTGATTTGAAAAAAACCAAAAAAACAGATTATGCGCTTCCGCGAGATCTTCGATTTTTAATTTTACTTTTTTTCGTCAGGTCAATAATAACAAAGTTATCGTGGAAAAAACGTGTTTTTGCGAATTTTAAATGCGAATTCCTTCGCCACCTTGTGTGATTAAGCTGAACTAAGTTGATAACATGATAAAAGAGAACGCGTGTAACTGAATTGTCAAAAAAAAAATTAAAAAAAATTGGTTTCAAAACTTTTCTCGCCAGATCCGCTTCAGTAAAACCGGGTCTTAGTCGCCAGATAGCGGAGTAGGTAAGGCGACTGACACTATTTTTATGGGTACGGACGTCTCGGGTTCAAATCCTACTCGCAAAATATATTTTTTTATTGTATCAGTGATATTAAAAGTTTTACAAAGCTGTATATATGGGGCCGTCCATAAATGATGTCACGCTTTTTTTGCCAGTTTTTGACCCCCACCCCCTGTCTGTCACGTCACACTATAACTTTTATGTAAATTAATAAAAATTATAAATTTTGAACCATGATACATATTTTGCAAGGAAAAATTCTTTCTCAGATTTTCTTGTATTGTGACATCACAATTGTTTGAGCCCCCCCCCCCCCCTTGTCACAAAGTGTCACAACTTTCAGAACCCCCCTAAAAGCGTGACATCATTTATGGACAGCCCCTATGAACATAAGGGTAGTTGTTCAAGTTAGGTTGGTTTTTCGAGTATGAAAATACTCATAGCATAATTTTCTTTTTCAACTTTAACATGCTGTCACTTCTAGCTCCACCGCGGGTACGGCGACTGACGCTCATTTTGCTGATTATTGAATATTAATCAACTGACAAAAATTATAAATTTATTCGGTATAAAATTCCTCGAAAAAATGCAGCGCTGCCCCCCTACTAATAGGTTGGATTTCCAACCAGGGACTGAAACCGAAATTTATTTTGGTTTCGGTTACGGTTAACTGACCGACACCATTTTCGGTTACGGTTTCGGTTTTCAAAGCAGCGTCAATTCAGTTTTCGGTTACGGTTTCGGTTTTCCAAAATCTCACATTCCGGTTTTCGGTTTCGGTTACGGTTAGGAAAAAATCGTAATTACGGTGCGGTTTTCGGTTACGGTTTCGGTTCGGTTACGGTCCCTGTTTCCAATCTATAAAAATCGCCTTGTTTTATTGGGAGAAGATATTTAAAACTTTATGAACATTACATTGAACAAGATTTTAGTTGAAAGTACGAGAACCAAGCGGAAATTTTCATAATAGTGACATATTACTCGGAATTTTTTAAAAGATATGTATTTTTGAGGTTAGGTGTTTACGACCGATGACGTCAACAATATATAGCTTAGTGTTTTGGGCGGTAAAATTTTAATTCAAATTTAAAAATACTTTTTCTTGGATATTATTCAACTGGTTGTGGAAATTCAAATGTTTTTAGTTATAATTAGGTATTACCTTCACAGTCAATGACATTTTAAAATTTATGAAAACACCCAATTTCAAGAACAATTAGTCGTGGGGGCCTTTTTAGGTGGCATAAGGGACGAAGTCCAGGCGAGTTCTTAGGTTAACGAGACATCAAAGTAGTAGCGAAGCTTTGGTGCATGCACTTGAAGTGAAGTAGAAGCCGCTTATAGGGATTCTCCAAGGTCGAGAGTGCGAGCTGTGACTCTCTAAGAATCGCAACCAGAAATATGTTGACTGAGATGCAGAAAATGTTTACCAAATTATTCGATAAATTGGATGACCTTGGGAAGCAGAAAAAGCAACAAAATGAAGGAAAACCGAGTGGAGGTATTAAATGTTACAACTGCGGCAAGGTAGGACACATGAAACAACACTGTCAACAGCAGAACTGGACAGTCGAGTAAATGCTGTAAATGTTGAAGAGAAACAGGAAAAACTAGAGACCTAGCCCACAGCCCCCCTAGCCAGTACCAGGGAGGCTGTGCTGGCTAGGGAATACAGTGCCCCCCGAGACATAAAGACTTCCCAGCTTCGAAGAATTGCAAGCAGTCGGTTGTTGCAAGGATATGTGAATGGAAGAAAATGTTTGTTTACCATCGACACAGGTACTACGTCATCAATAGTACGGCTAGGATTTATATCGGGCATAAAGATTACCAAGAGGCAAAATGAAGTGATCATCCGGACAGCTACGGGAGACGTTACGGCACAGAAGACCTATACCAGAAACGACTCTCTGCCTTCCCGCCAATATTGAATTTTTATGAAGACAGCCATCTTGCTGGTGGTATTGTCAACCTATAGGTCATGTGCGCTGACGTCACAGATTCTGAGACCTTAGGAAAACAAACAGCTGTCATCGAGTGAACATGTTTTAAAGTATATTTTGCCGTTTTTGTAATATTTTACAATTTAATTTTGGATAACTTAACATCCACAACTATCCTTAATTATTTCGTGTTGTGAATTTTGTTCGTTAATATGGAGATAAGTTTATATTTTACGAAATCGTCTCATAATGGAAAAAGTTGGTGTCATCAAATTAAATCGCTTATATTTTGAAAAATGATGAGTTCACAACAAATATTGGTGTATTTCATAATATTTCATATAGGGATATTGTAAATTTCTTGGTTTTTGTGAGAAATGCATAGACGAGGATGAGTTCAAGACATTCAAAAATCTTGAAGCTATTTGTGGTTGGGTGAAAGAAGTAGGTACCTACTATCCAAGAAATTTACAGGATAAAAGCTTTTTGCAAAGGTAGGAATAAGTTGTCGATGATCAACACTTTTTTCAATATATGTTTACCTTAAATGTTGCTTAATGAATAATTGCTGACATACAAATTCATTTTTCAGGTTATGAACTCTTAGCTTCGCATCTTCAACAAAAGCCATCGACTTCTTGGACTATTGCTGATCTAGATGATCCCCTTCAGTACTCATTGTGATTGTGTTACTAGTCTAGACAAGATTCTTTCACTATCCAGTCTTTCCTTTCAATTTTTTAACAGTAAACAATGGCTATGGCCGAAGGCTTAACTGTTATGAATTTTGTGAAAAATATCATATAAACGAAAGTACTGTGAACTACTTGAAATATGTAAAAAGGTGTACACAATTTCTTCCAGTGTTTGACCCATTACCTATGATACACCTATAGATTGAACTATACAAACCATTGTAATTTGCGCAAGAACTTTTTCTTATCGTGTGTTATTAATGTCATAAATATGTCTAACGTGTATTTTATTAAATACGTATATTCACTTTTTATTGTTTTATTTATCACTCGTATTATTGCTGTTAGCAGTGAATTGAAATAGTCGATTATGTTGAACCTATATATACATGCATCTTTGCATCTAACTGAAATTAAAACAAAATATACTTACTAAATAACAAATTATTTATTATCCAAGGTTCCATTAGTACTTATAAGATGAATCAACAAGAAACTTCAGGAGATACAAAGAAAGATCTATTATTGCAATAAAAAAATAAATGATTATGTTATACATTTAAGTATACTGATATCTAAGTAGTAAGTAACATTTGTAATTATATAATTCAACGAAATTTACAGCTACAATTTGACAGTTTCAAAGCCCATTCGGGCATTATTTATGTGCTCACTGACTTTAGATCACTTTCAGTCTTAGTTTCATAGTTTTTGAATGTTAAACAATCCAACACTGGGTTTTTAAACACCACACAACATAAGTACTTTAAAAGGACGTTTAGCTGCCAGATCAATCGCTAATGGCACTACTTTGAATTTCCTTAATTTATGCACTACATCAGATATCTGTGTATTTTCCTCTTGATGTGATTTCAAACAATGTTTGCTATTACATTTCCTTCTCCCTCGGTATCAACTCTACCCTCGCTCAACTAAAATTTAAACACAAGAAATTGTTATTAAAAATGCTGACAAATCAATATAAAGTGTTATTTTTTACCATGAATTGTTTATTGTTTGCTTTAGCAGTAGTTATTATCACAAGTACTTTTACTTTCACATTTGGGTTTTAAGTTGTATCTGATATTAACAAAGAATACCTAACTGGACGGATCATCGTGGTCTTGAATTACGGCCGTCTTTTCTATAACATAAATCCACACTAAAAATCGAATTCTTAAATCAACAAGCAACAATTTACCATTAAAAAAATGCTTGGAATATCCAGTAAAATAATTCCTTTTAATTGCTTGATTATTGTTCGTATTGACATTGGATATAACATAACCTCAACAGTGCGAACAACCCACATTCCAAGAGAGGCATGTGAAACAACCGAATACGGCTGCTGCACTCTGGCGGAAATAATGAAACTATCTGTTCCCATTATGGGATATTTGAATTTCCCGCCTGATGCCACCAACAAGATGGCCGAAGGTCACCCCAATTTACCAATGAAAGGATGCATTTACACGCATCCAGTAATTTAGTCGAGTCGCTTAGTAATTTAGTACTCGACCAATGCGGACAGCGTATTTTAGTCAAGTAATTTAGTGGAAAGCAATTACTAAATTACTGGACCGTCTCTCTACTCGACTAAATTACTGGATGCGTGCAAACGCACCCAAACATCGAACGTGCCTCCGACAGTGACGCTTCTGGTATAGGTCTTCTGTGGTTACGGTTCATGGAGAAGTAGACCTGGGTTTGCAGATTGGACATCAGGGTCATCATGGCTGACATCACGGATGACTTCACTTTGGGACTGGACATCATGGAACAGTATGGATTTATTGTTGACGTAGGAAAGCGAGTCTTAAGGATTGGGAACGAACAATTTATTCTATGAACAGTAAAAAACGACCAATGCCAGAAAACAAGGCTATTGACAACGCATTGTGTGGAAAAATTGCCGAACATGGTGGAAGTCAACACTATTGAAATAAAGGTTCCGAATGATTGGACAACCGAAGCCCTGAGACAAGAACAACTGAACTATACAGAGATCATCTATTTTTCGAAGAATACGCAGAAAAAGCGTTTTGCATTGCACTTTAGCATGTTTTAAAGAGCAGATTAAAAATGTTATTTAATTAATTTACTTAATTGTATTAATTTGATTTATTTATAACAATTTGTATTTTCAATAAAATTAGACATATTACTATACTCTTTTGTAACCATTTTTAATCTATTATTACTTCCACATCCAGTGAAAGTATAGTAACGACAAAAAAAATTTTAAAAATTTTTATTGTTCAAATAGGCTTAGAATGTCACGAAACGTCGAGATTTTAAATTTGAGCGAAAAAAATTTTCTGTCTGTCGGTCTGTCTGTCTGTCTGTCTGTCTGTCGGTCTGTCTGTAACTTTTTGTTCGCACGTTTACTCTGGACCCGTTTGAGATATTGACTTGAAATTTGGTACACATATGTAGTTTAACGAGATCTAGTACTAGATTATATTTTCATCTTGTTCCGTCAAAGAGTTGGGGGGTAAATTGGGGTAAATCTGGGGTAAATAGGTAAATCAAGCAGTTAAGAGTCCATACAATTGGTATTTAGTATATACAAGAGAAGCTAAGGTCTCAAAAAAAATTTTGGCATTAACCACCCCCATTACCACCCCCACCCCATTATTAAAGGGGATGAAAAAGAATTGTGATTTAGTGTATGTGCAAGAACCAGAAACATCAAAATATTTTTTTACTTCATCCACCCCCACTACCACTCCCTATAACCACCCCCACCCCGCTACCGATGTGGGGTATCGTTTTATGGGTTTTTGGGGTAGAGGATTTCAAATATTATATTAACACATACAAAATTTTTTCGCTGTGAATGACTTGGATAAAAAAAATCTGAATGTGGAAGTAGTGATTCCTTGGGCAGCGGTTTTTTTTTTTTATAAATTCAAATTCATAATCATATTCAGCGACCTAAAAACATAAGTATATGGATTTTCATGAATTTATTTCTAACATTAGAAAAATTATTAATTTTTCGGTATTTGAGTGGTTTCAACCCTTAATATTTTCGTCTCTCCTATGTTTTGACCACATAATCATATTCAGCGACCTCAAAAACATGAGCATATGGATTTTCGTGATTTTATTCGTAAAATTAGAAGACATTAATTTTTCAGTATTTAAGGGTGATTTCAACCTTTAATATTTTGGTCTCATAAGTTTTGACTTCACAGTCATATTCGGCGACCTCAAAAACATAAGTAGTTCTATTTTCGTTAATTTATTCGTAAAGTTAGAAGAGTTATTAATTTTTCAGTTTTTGGGGGTGGTTTCCATCCTTAGTAATAAAAAGCAGGTAATGCGACAATACAGATTTTGATGTATGTACTTTATAAAGCATATTGCAGAAAAAATTAAGGAAATTCCTTTCATCGTTTTCGGGCCGGGAATTTTACCATTTTTACTGCTTCGCTTGCTGTAGGTACTAGTTTGTGAGTATTATTTTCCAAATTTAATTTTTATGCGAGTTCTCTAATCTAAAAATGAAAAATATGATATGGCAAAACTGTTAATACTTTCTTTTTTTTTTCAGTTAACTTATTATCATTCGCCACAGGAAGCGCTTATTCATGGACATCTCCCGTACTACAAAAACTGAAGAGCAACGATACTGAAATAAATCCTTTTCCGATCCCCATCACTACTCTTGAAGAGTCATGGATAGCATCTTTGTTGAGTCTGGGGGCTTGTATTGGCCCTTTCGCTGCTGGACAACTAGTGAATAGGATTGGTATGAAGAAAACGCTGATAATCTTCTCAGTCCCCATGTTTGCATCTCACTTCATTTATGCTTTTGGGACAAACGTCCATTTATTTTTCTTTGCCAGGTTTATTTTTGGTTTAGGAGCAGGCACTGTATTTTCGGTTTCACCAAACTACGTTGCAGAAATATCTGAGGATTCTATTAGAGGTACTTTAGGGTGCATAATGGGTATAATGCTATCTCTTGGAACTCTGTCCAACTTTGTAGTAGGCCCATTTTTAAATATAAATATGTTAAGTGTGTTCAACTTAATACCTATTTGTTTATTTTACTTATCTTTTGGTATCTTCTGTCCAGAAACTCCATACTATCTAATTTCCATTGAGAATAAAGCAGCAGCTATAGAAGCTTTAAGTAAACTAAGAAATAAATCCTCGAGAGCTGTTGAAAAAGAACTTTTGAGCATAAGTGCGAACATCAAAGAATCGCAGAATCACAGCAACAATGTTACGGATTTACTAAAGTCACGGGGATTGATTAAAGGACTTATTATCAGTAATAGTTTGATGGTTTTCCAACAGTTTTCCGGTATAACAGCTGTAAACAGCTACATGGAGTCTATCTTTGAGGTATCAGGGAGTAATATACCTTCTCATATTTCCGTTATTATTATTGGTACAATACAATTTATTACAAACACGGTTACTTCTCAATTGGCAGACAGATGGGGAAGAAAAATACTTCTGTTAATTTCATCCACGGGATCATGTATCTCGCTAGTTGCTCTAGGAGCATATTTCTTCTTACAGTCAAAGGGATTTAGGGTAGAAACATTGTCTTGGCTTCCAGTTTCAAGCTTAATTGTTTTCGTTGTTGCTATTAATTTAGGATTGGGTGCTCTGGTATGGACTATAATGGGTGAATTATTTCCATCGAATGTAAAATCAGTAGCCTGCACTATAACTACATTTACCTGTTTGTTCCTAGCCTTTGTAATTACTATGTGCTTTCCCTCTCTATCTCTTATGTTGGGTATGGCTGGGTGTTTTTGGGTCTTTGCAGGATTCTGTTTTGTATGTATTATATTCACACAATTTGTCGTCCTAGAAACTAACGGAAAAAGTTTTGCAGAAATCCAGATCATGTTAAACAAATAATTTCGTTTCAGCTCCAAATAATTTTTACTCCAAAACCCAAGTATATTGAGATTCGTTTCTGTTACCGGAGAAAAATTAAAATTCCGCACCAAGAGGCCAATACAGTTGCTTTTTGTTTAATTATACGTATCGAAATATGTAAAAAATGTGAAGAATGATAAAAAACAATAATATTCTTAAATTAGATAGTTGTCATTTGTTATATTTTAAGTGTACCATCGGTAACTGTTATTATCGGAGCTATATAACTGGTCAAACTAGTAACATGTTTCAAATAATAATAAAAAACAACTGATAACGTTATGGGATTTTTAGTAAAAGAAACTTTTTTAAAATGGAATGCCCTGGATCATTTCAGGAAGAGAATAAAATTTATGACAAAACCTTATTACCATTTTTTTAATTGATTCAAATAAAAATTTATTTCTGTGAAAATCTCCATAATATATCTATTTTTGGGATATCGCTGATACTTGGTTTTACTACGGGAGCCCAACCTAAGTGTCCGTGCATCCCCCCCTCGATCCTTTAGGACAATGTTTATCATAAAGATTAAAGCCCAAGGAACAATTTAAGACATGTCCTAAAAAAAATTGCAAATATTGTTTTTGTCATTTAACACAAAAACTAAAAAAGATGGAGAAAAACTTACCATTTTCCAGATAAATGATTCATTCATCTCTTAAAATAAAATATAAAATTCAATATAAAACGTAACACTACGGAAGCCCACCCTAACTGTCCGTGCACCCCCCGATCCTTGGAGACAATGTTTTTCATAAAGATTAAAGCCTAAGGAACAATTTAAGTCATGTCCTAAAAAAAAGAAACTGGTTGTACTTTCAAAATGGCGTCCGTTTTAAAAAAAAATTCAAATATTGTTTTTGTCATTTAACACAAAAACTAAAAAAGATGGAGAAAAACTTTCTGCACAAAAAGCAAACTGGATAAAATTTTCTACAATTTTGTTCCTATACAATATTTGGATATGAGTTACCGTTTTCCAGATACCACTGTTACCGTTTTCGAGATAAATGTGTGCAAATTATAATATTATTATTAATTTTTTTCAGTTCATTTTATTTTATTTTTATGTTAATAATATAAAGTTATATTATACGCCTTACAATAATTGTCACAGTTATTGGCTTCCAGTGATTCACCGATATATGAATTTCCATGTTTTCTTAATTTTGGACTCATTTATCTGGAAAATGGTAACTCCCATCAAAATATTGTATAGGTACAAAATTGTAGAAAATTTTATGGACGTTGTTTTTTGTGAAAAAAGTTTTTGTCCATCTTTTTTTAGTTTCTGTGTTAAATGACAAAAACAATATTGGCAACAATTTTTTTTAACATATGGCCGCCATTTTGAAAGTACAGCCCGTTTTTTTTTTCTAGAACATGTTTTAAATTGTTCCTTATGCTTTAATCTTTATGAAAAACATTGTCCCCAAGGATCGGGCGAGGGGTGCACGTACAGCTAGGGAGGGCTCCCGACTATTTGCAAAATGTAATTAGTGTGAACTTTTAATTGATTTTATTGCTCCAATAATAATGAAATTAATCATTCGACTGGAATTCATTTGAAAATCAAATTGACTACTTCTGGTTATTCAGGGTAAGTCAGTGAAGGCTGTCCCTGTCGTATAGATGTGAATATCCATTACGGATTAACTCTTTATATACAGAATTAATCCATAATAGATATTCATATCTACGTTCGTAGACTATAGTCTACGGGCCAAGATTGGTGTGTTGATTAATAACGATTGGTTTTCTATGGCTGTCCAAAGTAACTCCTTTAATGGATGCCATCTTATAGATGTGGATTAATTTTGTATAGTCGGACTAAGAAGAAAATGGACTCCCTATGGTTATACAGAGTAACTGAATTATGGATGTTGTCCATACCAAGTAGATATCAAATGGCTTACTGATAATTGTACGGAGGTATCGTCAGTGCATGTCCATTTTCTAATAATGCGGATATCTGTCATGAAATCATTCTGTACAGCTCATGGACGTGAGAAGTTGTGACATCTGTACCTACATAGGACGTCTTTTGAAGTCCATTTGGAGTACAAACGGCTAAACTATGGGTATACAGAATATCCAGAGCAACCATCCATAGAATATGTGTGCTATTTGGGTTCTACGTCTTATTTTAAAATGATAACTGATGACGTCAGCGGCGACAATTGAATATCCTAACAGTCATAACCAGATTCACCTGTTCACGCTAACTTTACAATTGTGTATTGTGGTAAACTCACAAAGAGTGCGACATCTCTTATGTAATCAAGGGCGGACTCGGCCTTGAGCTTGGGGGGTTAACATGATAAACACAACTAAATAAAAAATATAGAATTAAACACAAAAATAACCACGGACCGCGTCGTGATGTCACTCTAAAGCGCCAAGACTGAAACAGAATCAAATTCATCTACAATATACATACGTGGGTTTAAGGCTTACCATAAAATTTAAATTTAACTACTGAAACCTAACAGGCATGAAACTATACCTATTTTATAATTTTTTTGTAAGCAAGATGATTTTTTTAGGTAAGCATCAAATATTTAAGTGCAAATATGTTACCGAGCCTAGACCCACTTATAAAAGGGGGCCCCAAGGGCTGCTAAACCTCGAAGGCAGGGTAGGGTAGTCACCCTGAGCAAGGGTGGATCTAGAAATTTCAATAATTTTTTTCTCGTCTGTGGCGCATGGGACCCATACGAAATATGGGAAATAACATCTAGAGAAGCACTCCTCTAACGGTCCCTAAGAAGTTTTGAAAAAGCAGTTTGCGAAATTTTTTTTCAAAATTCGGGTGCCCCCCCCCCCCCGAGCCAAGGGACTCCCGTTTAAAATTATTCTTTTTTGTCATATACATTTTACTTTTCATCAAAATCCAACAATAGGTTTTGGAGTTTATGAAAATATTTTCTTTATTAACTGAAATACAATGAACTGAAATTTTGTAATTTACAATTTAACAAATTACAAAATTTCAATTCGTTGTATCTCAGTTAGTAATAAAAATATTTTTATAAACTCCAAAACCTATTGTTGCATTTTTATGAACAGTAAAATGTATATGACAAAAAAGAATAATTTTAAACGGGAGTCCCTTGGCTCGGGGGGGTCACTCGAATTTTGAAAAAATTGTTCGCAAACTGTTTTTTCAAAATTTTTTAGCGGCCGTTAGAGGAGTGCTTCTCTAGATGCTTTCCCATATTTCGTATGGGTCCCATGCGCCACAGACGAGAAAAAAAAAAATGAAATTTCTAGATCCGCCCTTGAGTCCCTGTGCCCAGAACAAAATTTTAATATTTTACGTGCAGTACCCCCTCTGCAATATGCTAGTGAGGAGGGAGTCTCGCACGGCCGACTAGTCAGGTCCTTGGGGGTGGCTTCGATAATTGGGCTGGTGTAGGTGGTCAGATATGAAAGACAACGTCGTTCTAATTAAACATTTAATAAAATATCAGGGTACGTAGTACAAAATATTTCACAATTATCACCGATAACTCATTACGCAGTACAAGTATCACAATATAATAATAATACAGTTTATTTACCATTTAAATCCAGTACAATATACAACAAATACAGAAAAATATAATACAAAATAAAATGTAACAGAATAGTTGACAACGCACAAATATTGTAAATAAACAAGATGGGAACTCGCAGAAGTACCGGGTACTTGAATGCGAGATAGGTATTAAATTAATAAATATTTAACACAAAAGAGATATAGAGAATAAAAAAGTGATATACATACATATTGAATAACTTAACATGGATCGAGAATATTCAGGTTTACTCCGTAAAAGTACTAAGTACTTGGCGGTAGAGCATTTACCAAATACAACTATTCAAGATTAATCAGTAGTAGAAAAGTAGAAAGGTAGAAAATGGCGTTCTTTATTTTAATAAAAGGATATGAAAAATCGTATATACCCATATAATTATAAAATTAAACGAACTTACCTAAGTGAAGTTCAATTTTAATTATATGAAGCGCTTCGCCCGAAATGATCAAACACATGTAGTACGTCTTTTACTGCTAGGATCTGCCACAATTTTTAAAGAATGCTCTTCATAGCTACCATCCCCTCTCCAATCAACACTTTGACATTTTCCTTGCTTAAACTTCATTTTTTTTTAAAGAACAACGCAACTACTTACGAGATGATCCATGGATAGCTGGGAAGGGTGGGATGGATCATTTCGGGCGAAGCGCTTCATTTAATTAAAATTGATCTTCACTTAGGTAAGTTCGTTTAATTTTATAATTATATTCGCGCTTCGCCCTCTATGATCAAACACATGTAGATGTTTAAAGGTAGTTGCGTTAACTATACATAAATAAGAAGTAAACTAATAAATATAATATTTTATTATAATATTAGGAATATCAACATGAAATAAGCTAATTGTGAGTTATAATTTATTTTAACACAAGAAATATTTAACAAACATTATATAGTGTTAACAGAGAGATAAGCAGAAAATATGTAATTATTTATTTAATGTCCACTTAATATACTTTTGGCAAACATACCTTCAGAGATTAATGGTCTATTGTACACTCTGGCGAACATTTTTAAATTATCAGACCATCCTGCTGTATTCATAATAACATTAACACTAATTCCATTACGTTGAGCTGCAGAAGTTGCAGCATGCCTAGTTGAATGTGCCGAAAAAATCGTTGTATCTACCCCACTATCTTTAAGTGTGTCTTTTATCCAGCGACTCACTGTTTGTGCTGAGGCTTCATGAATCGGCTTTTTATATGTTATTATAAGTTTTTTCAATTCCGGGCTTCTGAGTGATTTGGTCCGATTTATATAAATTTGAAGAGCCGTAGCCACACATATATCTGGTTTTTCCGGAAAATATGGTATATGTAGGAGGGGTTGCTTTGCATTTAGACGAGATGTTTTAATTCTATAAGGTATTTTGATATACAGGCCACCTGATTTTTGTTCAACGTTACTGACATCAATTAACGATAAAGTTTGAACCCGTTGGGCAGTAACCAAAGCTAATAAGGTTACCAATTTTTTAGAAAGATTTCCAAGTGGGATAGTTTCATTGTTTAATATAGCAAGATGTTGTAGAACAACATTCGGGTCCCATGTGCTATTATATTTGGGCCGTGTTGGTCTTAAGTTAAAAACTCCCTTGAAAAACCGTTTAATCCAGGGGTCTTTTCCCAAACTTGGAGATAGTAGTAAAGGTAATGCCGATCGGTAACTATTTAATGTTCCATAATTCGCACCTTCATCGAATTGTTCAGTTAAAAACTTTATTATCTGTGAAACGTCATAAGTTAATACATCGATGGAGGGAAGCTGGCAATACCGCCACCACCGTTTGTAGCACGGCTCATACTGTTTAAATGTATTTTTTGTTATGGAAGACAAAATTACTTCCATAGCAACGTTCGGTATTCCCCTCAGCCCTAAAGCCTGCCTGATAAGCGCCCTGCCGCCAGGGTAAGTAGGGTGTGCAGAGGATGTTCCGATTTGCTGCTGGAACAAAGTAATAAATCAGACCTAGGTGACAGAATTATTAGTTTATCTATCAGCAATGAATTAAACACGGGAAACCATGGTTGAGTAGGCCAAAGTGGTATTACTACTATGCCCTCAGCCTCATCCCGAATAATTTTTTGCAGAACTTTTAGTATAATTGAAAAGGAGGAAAAGCATAGAAGTAGTATGGTTTCCAAGACGGAATTGTAAATGCGTCCACCGAAAATGCCCCTTTCTCTTTAAACCAAGAATTTAGAACATTTGGCATTTTTGCTACTAGCAAATAAGTCAATTTCTGGGCACCCGAGTTCTGTCACTATATGTTCAAATGCATATTCCGCCAGTTGCCATTCTGTTTCTGGCTTTAAGCGACGTGATTCAAAATCCGCTTCTGTGTTCTCTGAGGATTATTATATATGATGCGAATACCCAAATTTGTCTTGCCTCACACCATTGCCAAATTTCCCTCGCTATAGCATTTAATTCCTGAAATTGTACTCCCCCCATACGATTGATGTATGCAATGGCTGTTGTGTTATCTACTCTAAGTAATATTTCCGCGTGGGGGCGAGCGTAGAGGCGACTTCAATGTGAATATCAGTCGATATTCCGTTGAAGCAACGTCGAGCGCGGTTAGTACTTGGATGGGCTCCCATCTTGGGAAATACAGCGTTCTCGTCCCACCTTCTAGAGGCTTGTATATCAGTGTATACTCGGAAGTTACGTAATTTCAGACGAGGATTACGTAGTGGATATACCATCCTTCGGAGGGGATGTAAAGCAGGCGGTCCCTTGTCTATTAAATGTTAGGCAAGTAAAAGATCCCTACTCTTCTTAAGGGAAGAGGTTCGGCAAAATTTCCAGGTTGGGGGTAGCTCGTCTCCTGGCGTCGGTGATAGGCCCTGGTAGCGGAAATAGACCGACGTTAAATATTTAAAAAAAATAATAATAATATTTCCGCGTCTTTTATGTTGCTAGCAAAGGACCTAAGTGCAAAAAATACAGCTAAAAGCTCAAGGTGATTAATATGATATAATTTTTGTTTGTTAGTCCAATAGCCATGTGCTTTTTGTTTTTACACACCGCCCCCCAACCGGTAAGGCTTGCATCTGAAAAAAATTCCAAGATATACCTATCTCTACAAATTTTTTGTTCTGCACCAGTTACTTTTGATTCCCACCATGAAAATTCTGGTTGCAAGTCATCGGGTATTAACATTCTCTCATCATAATTATTTTTATTTTCCCTTAACGCTAAGAATTTACATCTTTCAAATATTTTAGTATACAGCCACCCGTAAGGGATCGCTGGACAAGCTGCTACTAACAAACCTAATAAATTTGCAAACCGTCGAATCTTGCAGAATTTTTCAATTCGGATGTTCTGGATTGCTTTCCTTATTTTAATTTGTTTTTCTACAGGTAACCCAATTGTCATCACTATTCGAGTCAAGCATAAATCCTAAGAACTTACATTGTCTACTTGGCTCTAATTTGCTTTTTTCATAGTTAATAACAAAGCCTAGTATTTCTAGCAGAATAATTGTTTTTTGAACATTGCGCTTACATCCCTCATAATTTGTGCCTAGTATTAAGAAATCATCCAGATAAACGACCGACCTGAATCTCTCTTTCCTTAATTTTGCCATTGCAGGTTTCAACAATTTTGTGAAAACCCATGGAGCCGTGCACAACCCAAATGGAATACAAGTGTATTCATACAAGATACCATCGAAAATAAAACGTAAATATTTTCGATCTCTCGTAGCAACCGGTATTAGGTGATAAGCCTCATCAGATAAATCAATGGATGCCAGGTAACAGTTTGGCGTCATAATTCGTAAGGCTGTATTCCTGTCTTCCATTTTAAAATGTTCTGGTTTCAAAAACGAATTAAGCTTTTTAAGGTTTAAGATCAATCTTTTTGTTCCATCTGATTTTGGGGTCAGGAAGATATTTGAAATGAATTGCCCCTTACTAGATTTACATTTATTTACTGCCCCAATACTCTCTAAATGTTTTATACTATTAGAAATTTCTTTTTTATCAGCCTCAGAAAAAAAAACTTGGAGAAGAAATTTTTTGCTGTAGCACCTTTCGAACAAATGGAATGCGATAACTCGTAACGCATGACAAGATTAATATATCTGAGGTTATTTGCTTCCAGAATGATATAAAATACTTAATTCTACCTGCCTTCTGTGTTTTCGAAATTAGTTCCGTCTGGCGGTCGTCTGGGCATTCGACTTCCAATATCGCTGTTGAGGTCGAAACTTGGCACTCGGGCTCTGTTGTTTGTCTTTCTGTCCGTCCCGATTCGGGAGCCTGTAGTTGCGCCGGGGCGGACGATAAAAGTTTAAAGGCTTCGCTGTTTTCTTTGCTTCCCTTCGCTCGATCGGTTTCCTAAGAACAGCCCTGAGATCAGCTCCTGACTGTTCCAATGATTTTGCCGTTTTAAGACTCTCGCCGAATTTTTCACCGAAAAGCCATTCATCGATTGGTGATTCTTCCATCGTGTTTTTGAATTTTTTGTTTAAACCAAAAGTTAACAGATTTCTACGAGAAATTGACTCTGAATGGTGAACATCGGCTAATAATTTGCCTGTGTCTCCCAACAACTCGATTAGTTTATGGTCATCCCCCTCTCCTTTTCCTCCTAAACATATCGTAAGTGCCCTGCCGATTGCAGATAAACATGTTCCGACACGGTTTTGAATGTCCGCCAAGCGCCCATCTCTTCTAAGAACCGAATCCGTTGTTGAAACTTTTGCTGACGCTCTTACCTCTGGGTTAATTTTTGGGGGTTGAACAAATAAACCATTGGAGGGTAGGGAATATTTTGTTAAAAGGTCTGAACGCGTCTGAACATCCAAGCCATGTCGTGCCAAACTTTCCCATATGGCTACAATATCCTAGTGAAGAGGTTCAGCTAACACAAGTTTTGCTTCACTAGCTTTACCCAACAGCGAGCGCACCTCCTTATCCAGTTCTTTTGTATTATTGCCTTTTTGTGAGCCGGGTGCGCACTTCTGTTGTTGCTCATCGTCTTCATAACCTGAAATCAGTTGTTTACTTCATCAACTGAATTACATTGACAACTTACTGATAAAGCCAACCCGTGGCGGGTGTTATATAAACATTGTGATGCCAGAGTCACTCGGTATTCCTTCGTCATGGTTGACTGCGAACAATAATTATAAACTGCCATCCCGTGACAGAATATAATTTCATTGTAATAATGGGTACAGTAAACAGCAACTGTCGTTAACCCGTAACGACACCCTCTTAAAACCCGTTTAAGGGGTATAAGTACCACAGTTACATAATAGTACTAACCTTCACTTAGGTCTTCTGAGCTGAGACGTCTAATCCGTCTTTTATGGCAATTATTTTGCTCATCTTCCATAGAGGATGATGAATTTGAGGAATTCGTGGAATAAGATGGTCTTGGTGAAATGCGTCTTACTTTGCGCTGTCGACTTCGACTGCGATGACGGGAGCGACGAGTATTTAAGTCCAATTTATTTTCTAAATCGTCCAAACGACGCATCATCTTTTCCAATAAACTATCCTGAATGCGTCGAGGACTTTTGCTCGACCGTTTTCTTTTTATTTTCTCACTCACAATTGAATTCATTTTGATTTCTACGATGCGTGACGTCGATCTACGCACAATAAAAAACGAATGAAGTTTAAGCAAGGAAAATGTCAAAGTGTTGATTGGAGAGGGGATGGTAGCTATGAAGAGCATTCTTTAAAAATTGTGGCAGATCCTAGCAGTAAAAGACGTACTACATGTGTTTGATCATAGAGGGCGAAGCGCGAATATAATAACTATATTTGCTTTCTTCTGTCTTATTTTGTTTTTGCTTTTTTTTTATTGACTAATTTGTTTACTAATATGTATTTTTAAGGTCTATTAGTTGATGTATTACTAACCTAGGAGTATTTTGAATCCATAATTTAACATTTTTCCTGTATAATGATAATGATGTTATGTTTTTTATTTCGGGTGGTAGGATGTCATAAATTTTCAAGCCAATGAATTTGTGATTCCTTTGACCAATTGTTTTGTTAATTTTGGGTTTAGTTGCCAATATACCCTAATATACCCTAATAAGTGAACTAATAAGTGGGGCCCACACGCTTAATCTAATATACACAAAATATCTTACAAAATAATAAATCCTTGATAAATGTACAAAAGGTCATATGCCAGAAGCGTGACATAAAACTACAAGGTACGGTAAAACATAAAATTACTTAAAATTATTGTCATCTATTTGAAAAATAAGGCGAATCTATTCAGTTAGTGAAGTAACGATACACAAAATATACCAAATATTACTGAAATCTAAAATGTTACTTAGATTTACGTTACGAGCAAAATATTACCAATATTCCTTAAAAATGTATTTTACTGTCCCGGATCCCTCGTTAAGAGAATATGATTCCGCTTACCTTTGGTAGTGTCTGAATGCCTTTTCCCGTCCTACCAGGGTAGCGTAATTCTAGGTGATAACAGCTGCGGGTGGTAGACCATCTACGTGAAGTCGTAACGTGCCGAGATCCCCAGTACCATACATTCACAAGATGTCAGCCACCATCTAGACATCAAAATCTGGACTAGAAGATGAAACCAGAGTCAGGCTGGAAGTCCCTCGTAAAGTGTAGAATGTGACATAAAAGCGCAAGTAGAATACGAGTAACGATCCAAGTAAAATCATAAGGTATCAATCCAAATAGCCATAAACTAACAAATAGATCCCAATACTTGTAACATACTCAACAAGGAAACAAATAACAAACGAACAAACAAACAGCCCTGCAATAAAATAAATAACCTAAATTACAAATCTATTTCAACTTTAAGTGGGTTTTCAGAGACGTACCTGAGATGTGATGTGGACTGAAAGAGGTCCCTTGCCGTCAAAATGGCACTTCAAAGTCTTGCATTCAGACGACGCCACGTGCTTCGAAAATTGACTTTATCCGGAAATCCGTAGCTGCATTTCCCCAAAACGATACTCAAAACCAAATGGAAATACGACTAATCTTGTCGTGATGAATACTAAATCCCAATATTGCTAAAACTCGTATTCTAGCAGCAAAAGGAAAAATGATCAAGAAAATGTCCCCTATGAAAATGTCAAGTTCTTGTCTTCCGTCACAGTATGTTCAGAATTTCAACTTCGCGGCGTACCCCACAACTAGAATAGATTTTCCTAACTTCGTTTATATCCACAAATATTATCATAATATACTCTGAAAGCCGTCCCCTCATAAATCTACCCACCAAAAGAAGGTTTAATCAACAATACTAGCCATTGTAGAAGCTTTAAAAGGGCGTTTTTGCAATGCACTCTCTTAATGAATATCTGAACGCACTCACCCGTACTTCCTGTAACAAAACGCATTCAATGGCCGACATGAACCATCAGGTAGTGCTATTATGCAACCAGTTATACTCTATTATTATCTATTGGCGAGGGACGGTACCAATAGGCTCAAATGCACAATAAAATTTGGGAAAATAATGAAAATTAGTACATAAATTTCTGACCATTATTAAATGTGAAAATCGACCGTAACAAATAAAAAAAAATACTTTTCTTTTTAAAATGCAGCATTAAAGTAAAGCAGCTCCTGGAAAATTTATTCATTAAATACTTACAGTTTTTCTAAAATTTCGATTCAAAGTTGAAGCTGACCCTTATGTATACCTAGTGGCAATAAAGTCGACTGAAATTGAATCTGACTCTTGGAGCGGGATTACACGTCACACTAACGCCGGTACAATATACGATGACGTTAGCGTGTTGAATTTCTTCTTTTAACGGGATAACGAGAAGGCTCGAAGACTACTGGCTGGTACTTTTGCATCGTAACTTGTTTCCCGAATATTTAAAGTTTTAAAACGAAAGTTGATGACTAACAGAACTTTGGGGGGGGGGGGGGGGTTTAATTACCCCATTAGTGTCCCCATAAATCCGCGCTTGTATGTAATAAGGAACTAGTAAAGTGAGAATATTAGTTTGGTTACGTTGCCACTTCAAAAACAGCCATCTTGTAAAAAATGTCACACAATAATTTAAATTCTATGTTCGACGTGTCCACAAAACTAAAGAAAGGAAAGGAAATTCAACGTATAGTAGAAGTAACGTAATGACAACCACGTGATAACCAAGTAACCCTTGCGTAACAACCGCAATATTTTATCAGACATATTTGGAATTTCCAGGCACCATCTAATGATGAGCGTGATTTCCACGAACAAGATACGATTCATTTTATACTTTTTTTTTTATATAGATATGAGATTAATTCTTAAAGTAAACCGGCTCTTGTGTAACATGTTTAACTGTTAACTCTTCTAGCTAATGATGTTATTTTACAAAATAAGTGAAAAAGAATATTTTTTGCGGTACCCTGTATAAAAAAATGCAAAAAGTACACAATTATTTCTTTAAATCAGAGATGGGTAAAGGAAACTTTACATTTGATATTTTTATAAAAATGAATAAAGTTTCCAATAAAATATTTGAATATTTAAAAGCTTCCAAAATATTCGAATATTTTATAAGAAACTTTCATTTTTATCAAAAAATCCAAACTAGCAATCTAACCCACCTATCTTTAGTAAAATTCGCTGAATCCAAAAATGGTAAAAAAATTGTTTCGACGTGAGGGATCCCCCCTACTCATCTCTCACTTGCTTCTTTAAAAAATAAAAGCAAATACAAATCAGACGTGGCAACCGTTATAACTTTTATAAAACCTGTCAGTAAAACCAAAACTAAAAAATATTTTTGAACTACAAGTTCCCTTTGCTCGTACACTTTTAACCCCGCCCCCAGATGGCATTTGCAAATTATGAAATTGATGAAATTTTTCAGTGTAGGCTTATTGTTTTTCGAAATGTTTTAAGCTCTTAAGTAACTTTAAGCTAGGTAGCATTTGGAAAGTATTTTCTAAATCCAGGTTATAACTTACCCTAGGTTGGTAGACGCCTTGACATGGCCCCAGGGCTTGAACTCGCATTTTGATTGATTGCGGAATTAAAATGTTTTAGCATTTTAATGAAATTAAAATTAGCATTTTAATGGAATTAAAATGTTTTAGCGTTTTAATTCTATCAATAATTTTTTTGACTTACTACCTCCACCATTAATAAAGGGGGTGAAAAAAACAAAGTTGTAATTTATCGTGTATACAAGAATCTAAGGCCTCAAAATTTTTTTTACTTCATCCACCCCTACTACCACCTCTCTACCACCACCACTACCGATGTGGCATATCCTTTTATAGGTTTTTGGAGACGATTTCAAATAATATGTTATTAAAGTTCCATAAACAACAATTTCCACATAGTGAAGCGCAAATATAATATCAAAGTTTTTTTTCATTGTGATAGAAAATTTAGGTGTAGAATTTTAAGATTTATAAACACCCTACAGGTTGCATTGTAATTCGAGTCCTATGAACAAACGAACATCAGTGTGCCTGCCTTTCAATCAGGCCTGTAGCTAGAAAACGCTTTAAGGGCGGGCAAACAATTTTTCAGGGCGGGCCCGTAAAAAAATTTTTTGATGAGCGGGGGCAAGAAATCCAAAAACAAATTTTTAGTCCGAAAAATTTTTGATAAGCAGGGGGAAGGAACAAATCAATTTTTTTTTAACCCAATATCTTTCAAAATATTGCAAAGGCAGTTGAAATTGCCCCCCCTTGCGGTCGCCGTAGGTCGGGCGAAAATTATTCCAGGACGGGCATCGCCCGTCCTGCCCCCCCCTAGCTACAGACCTGCTTTCAATATTATTTTAGCAGGTTGTTAAATAGACACCAATGTTTCAAGGATAGATGAGGAGATAGAAGCGCGTCATCGCATCTATTATTTACTTAATTCTATAATAAGTGGGTTACCTCAAGTAGTATCGATGCCTAGTGGGTTTTCTCAAGTACTATGGTTGTGTAGTAGGTTTCTCCGAGTATTATGGATGCGCAGTAGGTTTCCCCGGGTATTATGGATGCGCAGTGGGCTTTCTTGAGTAAACTGGATGCGCCGTGGCTTTTCTCGAGTGCCATCGATACGCAGTAGGTTTCCTCGAGTATTTTGGATGCTCAGTGGCTTTTCTCGAGTACTATGGATTCGCAGTGGATTTCCTCGAGTCAAATGGATCCACAGTGGCTTTCCTCGAGTACAATGGATGCGCAATACCACTGATGCGCAGTAGGTTACCATGAGTAGTATGGATGCGCAGTAAGTTTCCTCGAGTATTGATGCGCAGTGGCTTTTCTCGAGTACCATAGATGCGCAGTGGGTATGTACTCAAGTATGTATCAAGTAGTATGGATGCGCAATTGCTTTCCTCGAGTACATTGGATGCACAGTGGGTTATCTCGAGTAGTATAGATGTTAGTAGGTTTCCCCGAAGAAAATGTTTGAAGTAGAAGCTTTACTTCTATCGTGTAGTCCATGGCACACAATGCTTTTTTATATCTTTGTTATGCCATTTTCTGCGTATTACTTCCACATCCTGTTAGTCTATATAATGAAGGCAGAAATAGTGTAAATATTTCGTGCAAAGACGAGATTAACCCCCCCCCTTCCCCCGTTTACGAGGGTGTTGAATACGATGCAAGTGGTGGGAGAAGTTTTTCATCTTGAAGTAGCCAAAACCCACCCCTTTTATGGATCCATTTATGTTTTCATATATAAACGGTCTGGGGAATAATTTATCGACGAGTTATACTTGAAATAACAGGGGGTAAAGAGTAACTGAAATCCAGACAGCAGGCCTAGGGGATTGATTAAACCCTCGCGAGGGGTGGGAAATTCTTTTTTCAAATTATTCGGTTCAAACGCGTATCCCCCCGTTTTCGCTGATCACGGAAAAAACATTCATTTTTAGCTGCAATCCCTCCTCCTACCGACTCAGTCCAGTTCAAGCAACGAGGAGCAGGTCAGCCTAGTTCGAGCAACGAGGAGCAGCAGTAGGCAGCTTTCAGCGAGAACCTGAAGATGGCAGATGGGATTCTGCCGAAACGTCGTTTAGACAACAATGGCTCCAGTAGGAGCCTATCAACTAGGTGGGAACACACCCGGAATATATATATATATATATATATATATATATATATATATATATATATGTATATATATATATATATATACATATATATTCGAGCAAGAGATTTGGGCCCGAAAATAAAAAGAAAAAGTGAAAATATTTTTCCCGTGCGACACCGAAAACGGGGGATACGCGTTTGAATCGAATCATTAAAAAAAAATGATTTTCCATCTCTCGGGAGGGATTAATCAACCCCTTACTCTATAACCTCCTTCCATGTTATTTCAAGTATAACCCGTTGATTAATTACTCCCCAGACCCGTTTATGGGATCCATAAATGGAGCGGTTTTTGACCTTTTCGGGGAATTGCGGCGGTCAAGAACTTCTCCTAGTACTTGCATCGTGTTCAGCACCCTCGAAAATGGAGGGGGGGGGGGGAGGTAATCTTGTCTTTGCACGAAATATTTACAAAAAAAGTCGTATACCAACGCAAAAAAAAATTGAAAATATTCATTGTTCAAATAGGCTTAGAATGTCATGAAACGTAAAGATTTTAAGTTTGAGAAAAAAAAATCTGTCTGTCGCGTCGGTCTGTCTGTTAGTCTTGTATCTTTTTGGTGCTCACTATTACTCTGGAACCATTTAAGATATTGACTTAAAATTTGGCACACATATGTATTTTAACGAGATCTTTAACTAGATTATATTTTGATCTTATTCCGTTAAAGAGTTAAGGAGTAAATAGGTAAATCAAGCAAAATTGGTATTTAGTAAATATAAGAGGAGCTAGGGTCTCAAAAAAATTTTTGGCACCAGCCACCCTATTACCACCCCCTCCCCCATTATTAAAGGGGTGAAAAAATATTGTTATTTAGTGTATACAAGAACCAAAGTCATCAAGAATTTTTTTCACTTCATTCACCCCCACCACCACCATCCACACTACCGGTATAGCAAATCGTTTTATGACTTTTTGTGGTACACGATTTCAAATATCATATTATTAAAGTTCTATAAAAACTGATTTTCACATAGTGTTCATATAGTATTTTCGTTGTAAGAGACTTGGATAGGAAGTCGGGATGTGGAAATAGTGATTCCTTAGGCAGCGGTATTTTACATTATTTTATTTAGTTAAAAAATATATAGAAAATAGAAATATTCACACGACGAAAATGTTTGATTTATCGTCCCGTGATCTACAGATCTACAGCCCGGAGATATCAAAATATATGGTGTCGAGCATTGTAGAGTGCTAGGATGAACTGGTCTCCGATTTCCTGTGAAGTTGACTCAGCGTTGTTCAAAATTCGTGCGCTATATAGAGATATTATTTTCTAATTTTATGAATATGTTCCACTGGTATTTTTCTTATTTACTGTGTGAAGAAAAACTACTTCACCAGCTCATTTTTAATAAAAAAAAATGTCTAAAAGTATTTACGCAAAACTTCCCTCTCTATTTAGCACTTTTCATTTATTCATTATCTTTTCTGTAGGACGACTACCCTGTTTACTTTTCTTAATCAATATTATGCCAGATTTTCTTCCCAGCAGTAGTGACAACTACATTCCAAATATTATTTTCTTCCGCCGTTTCTTAATTAGCTATTTTTTAGAGTGACCACCCTGTATAAATTTCACTAAAATTTCTCTTACCAATTTTCTGAAAATAGGTAGTGCCATATCGTATAGTTTACCTATTTGAAAAAATTAGAAAAAAAGGAGTCCACAGAATCCACAGAAGGATCGACAAAAAAAACTCATTTTCAATTGCGTTTTTGACCCTACATTTTCGTAAAAAAACAGAAAATATTTTTACTGCATTATCAATTACTGCACGAAGAATGTTATTAAGCATATTGTAGACTAAACACATTTGTTTTCTTTTAATGCACTTGTCTATAAATTGATAAGTTGATAGTTGAATTCTAACCTTGCCACCAGTTCTTTATTCTTGCTTCCAGTCATTTTACGGCCAGGATACTTGAGCTAGCGCCTTAATTGAGCACAAGTGTGTTCTTCCACAATGTTGTGTACTAATTTTGTACCGTCAATCACACTTTCGTCTAAATTAATGTGAAAAAATGATACCGGTCCAGCCATTTTGACACAAGGGCGGATCTGGGCCTTGAGCTTGGGGGGGTAACACTGAACCCAAAATTTTATCGTCCAAAAATTTTTTGAAGAGCGGGGAGGAAAAATCCAAAAAAAATTTTTTCGTCCCAAAATTTCTTTGAAAAGCAGGAGGGGGGGGGGGAAGAAATCCGAAAAAAAATTTTTCTTCCCAAAATTAACAAAAATCATAACATTTTAAAATAAAAGTTGATGATTTACAGAATCTTGAGGGGGGAGGTAATTACCCCATTACCTCCCATAAATCCGCGCCTGTTTTGACAACCAAGTGTCCGAACATTTCATAGTTCCCGCAAACAAACAGCGGCAGCACATGCGCACGCTTATGATGAAAAGGCCTATAATATTGACAAGAAACGACGCTGTTCTGTTGAATATTAAAAACTGTGATGTTGTGTTGTTCTAACACGAGGACGTGAAAATGCATATTGATTTGTAAAGAACGTGGCTCCCAAGAAATTGACTGATTGACTGTGATATTATTGAATTTTAAAGACTGATGGGTTCTACGTGTTGTGTTTCTACTTCTACTACTTGTGTTTCTACTTCTAAAGGGTTTGAAAATGTATATCATTTAATTGTATTACAGGTATTTTGATACATTAGTTACACACACACACACTTTACACTTATTTCAACGCAGCTTCAACATCTTAATACTTCTGTAATCATTTTACTTACGTGTTAGTTACATTTTAAATGTATTTTTAAATGTTATTGCATTATTTATTGTAATGATTTTCCGTTAAGTTAATAAATGATCGATTTCTAGTTTCGAAATGACATTTAATTTTAAGCCCACCATTAGACTATAAAAGTTCTTTGACAAAGATCTTTTATAAGATATTTTATGAGTAATTTGATAAATATTTTATCTCATAAAATATCTTTTATAAAAGATCTTTGTCAAAGAATTTTTATAGTCTAATGATGGCCTAAGCAATTTGTTTAAAAATCGTTTAAAATTCCCCCTGCACCAACCACGACGGTATCAAAAAGGCGGGAATACAGCGCCACCTGCGACGTAATGTTTGCTGTTCAAAAAAATACTGGGAGTTTCCTATCTATATATAATATATAAGTCCTCCGATTAAAGAACTTATATCTAGATACATAATGGCTACCTTTTCTTCATAGACCTTATTTTCTCCCAACATAGTCACATTATATGTCCATTAAAATGGATAGATGAACATCACATCCCATAGGCAACAGAGGCGGGTATGTGTAGAAGGAAAAATGTACAATATTGTACCTATTTTATGTGATAATTATTGGTTAACTTCTAGGAATATTAACGCAGATTGAAAAAATACAATAGGTAAAGATGTTTTATTCGAGGGAAATATGCATTGGAAGGATATTATTTATAATATTATTATTAAAACTATAAACTGAACCTCATCATGTTACGACTATGACCTACTTACTTATGAAACGTTCGATTTCTGCAAATGGCACAGCACTGTTGCATGTTGCACTAAATTGTCACTAAACTGTCTAAATATGAACAGAGAATATTATTTAGGTATTAGGCAAATCACAACTTAAAATAAAAATACTTCTTCACCACATTTCGATCGAAAACACTTAAGTTATTAACATTAATGACGTATACTGTCAAAACTGTCAAACAGATTATGATAATCGAACTGAAGCCGACCGTGTACGAGTGGCCGCGAATACGCCGATGGGCCAATCAGCAACTTATGGGAAGAAGTGCATCAAGCGAGTATTTTGATACTCGGATTAACCGAGTATTTTAATTCGAATTCGCCCAACACTAGATTGGGAGTCTTTCGGGATCATAAAATTCATGCCATTATGTATCTAGATATAAGTTCTTTAATCGGAGTATAAGTCTTTAATCTATCCCAGACAGCACAGGATATCCATACGGCATCCATTTCTTGTCCATATCATGTTCGCATGTCCAAGGACATAGTATGGATATCCTATGGACGTCTGTTTTATGTCCGTACATGGATATCCATACATTATCCATGGGGGGATATCCACTAGATATCCATTTATAATCCATTTATTAATATTCCTATTCATCGTCCATTAAGAGATATATATTAGATGCCCGTTTCTGATCCTTTTACTACTATCTGTATATTGTCCATGAAGAGACATCCAGTGGATATCCGTTCTTATCCATCAACGAATATCCATACATTGTCCATTAAGGGATATACATCGGATGCTCGTTTCTGATCCATCTACAAATATCTGTACATTATCCATCGAAAGATATCCACTGGATATCCGTTTTATCCATCAACGAATATCCGTACATTGTCCATTAAGGGATATACATTGGATGCTCGTTTGTGATCCATCAACAAATATCCGTACTTTGTCCATCGAGAGATATCCACTGGATATCCGTTTTTATCCATCAACATATATCCGTAAATTGTCGATTCCAGACAGCACATAACATCCACTGGATGTCCATATTAAGTCCATATGAAGTCCTGGAAGTCCGTGTACCACAAACGGATATCCACTGGATGTCCACTTGCGGATTAACTTTGATATTTTTCTTTGGATATCCACTGGACATACAGTGGATATTCACCAAAAAGCCATACCTACTTAAACAAGTTACATAGCAACTTGGACCTTATATTTGAAGAAACATTGTTTTATTAATTTTTTTAAGATATAGACAAATTTCAATTTTATTAATTTGTTTTATTGTCTATCTGGATTGCAAGAATTGGTATGAATTTAAGTATTACCACATGCTAACTATGCTATATGCTAACTATTGCTAACTATTTTTCACGGGCCAAAATGGCCGAACTGTTTACCGTTCATTGGAATATTTCAATCAAAGCCATTAGCTTCTTACCATATTTATGTATTTGTATAACTCACGTATGTTTAAAAACCGCGCGCTTTGTAATTAGATATTATAATTTGATTGGCTCAAGTTGGTCAACTGAACCAATGAACAGCAGCCAGCGACTTCTCTCCCGTTAGTCACGTTTACTTTACAAATGGCTTCCAGTCATCGACCTACTGTATGTCAATGCTTCCAGTTCTAAGTGTTTGTTTAGCTCTGTTCTACATAATATAGGAATATCTGGTGGCTTAAACGACAATAATATTAGTGATGTACAAGGAACACGTACAGGGTTTTTATCTCTACATTAAAAGTGCAAACTACTGATGGTAAAATACCAAGATTCCATCTGCAGACAGAAAATTTGGCTTCAACAAATAGAAGCAGCTCTGATTTCAATTTATCTAGTTTAAAACCTGAATCTACTGGTGGTAAGTTGAATTTATCTCCTTTATCTATGAAAATGTGTTTATATTTACCTATGTAACCTTCCAACCTGTTTATATAAAATTATATTTCACATATATCGCCGGCTTAAAATGTTTACCAGCTAACCCCACTTTTTAAGGAAAATCACATTTATGCACCGTTGGAAAGGTTATTGTTACTCCACCCAGCACCTCTTTTCGCTCCCCGGTCCCGTAACTTTCTAATTTTTTTTCGCTTAATTGCATAAAAAATTTTTTCGTAAATGTACTCTAAGTATCATATTTATACTATTTATTACTTTTTAGAAAATTTGAAAAATCCAATATACATAAACTTTATCAGACTCTTTAACAGCAAATACATACAGTTAACTAATAATGCGAATTGGCTCACTTTCTTCCAAAAAGTAATTAGTTACCAGTTTAATTTGTTTACTCTATTTTTTTTATTGCTTTTAAATTTTTTTAGATTAAGGACTTAATACAACCGGGCGGAAGAACAACATACGATTCGATGCATCGATGCTTGCAGCAAACAATAATTCAAATTCAATTTTATTATGTAAGTATTAGAAGTCATCTTTCATGAATTGTTTCTTTCAGTTATGAGTATGAACTATATGAACCCCTGAAAAATCACTGTCAATTAGATGAACAGGGTTCATCTAAAAAATGTCTTAAATAAAAATTAAGCAGAATAAAAATCTCCAAAAAAGTTCATATGACACACTTAATGTTTGTTGCAGAAAATAAATAGATTTTAGAAATCGTACTTGTTTATATAATTTTGAAAGTGCCATCCCCGCACGTTTCGGCAGGTAATGAGTTGCCCTACCATGATTGAATCTGGTGATACATTGGCATGAGTGCTCTTGAATTGCTATGATTTTTTTAGGGATTTAGAGGAGTAGCTTATTGATAACTTTTACATTCCTGTACAGGGTGGACCAAATTAGATGAGATTTGGGGTTTTCTCTAAAACTATATGGCAGATAGATAGATGGGTGTCTTGATTTTCGAGAAACAAACAATGGCACAAACCGCGATTGTCTATCTTTTTCGACTACCGAGCTACAGAGCGTTTTTGAAAAATTGTCATTTTTGCATGATTTCTATATCTCAATTACCAAGTGTCGAATCAAAAATCGAGTAACACATTTTTTTGAGTAGAATCCGTTGCTGATAAGAAGAAAATTATGCATGCCTCAGTTTTCGAAGTATAGACATAATTTGTGTTTTTTTTATAATTTTGTTCCATTACTCGATTTTCGATTCGACACTTGGTAATTGAGATAAAGGTCATCCAAAAATGCCAATTTTCCAAAAACACTCTGTGGCTTGATAGTCGAAAAAGATAGACGATCGCGGTTTACGCCATTGTTTGTTTCTCAAAAATCGAGCTCAGGACACCTATATTGGTTTTTGTCTATCTGCCATAGTTTTAGAGGAAACCCCAAATCCCTTCTAATTTGGTTCACCCTGTATATGTAAACAAATATAAATTTAACTTAAATATAGAAAATTGATATTATTTGAAAAACATATCTAGTTTTGTCTATATGAGTATAATCATGCAGAAATTAAGCAGATTTTCCTACATTATTTACAATTTTTAGGTGCGGCAGAAGTACATCGTAACTGTGGATGCAATAAAAAATTGATTAAGTTGAGCCAAGGAGAGACAAAACATGAGGAAAGATAAAATAGGATAAAATATATATGATAACATAATGGAACTGATGTATAAATAATTTAATTTTAGAATAAAACGTTTTTTTTACATTTTAACATACATATATCAATAGATAACAACAACATCTAATCAACAGTCAAAAGTGTTGCAGTTATTTGAATTGATTGTTTTTATAAATACATAAAATTTATTAAATCTATTTATCCACCTATTTATTTTTTATTTGATTTGAAAGTAGTAGTTTTAACGGATTTAAAGCCAATTTGAAATAAGTTATAAACAACGTTGGCATAGGTATGATGCATATGGTAAGCATAAGTTCTCCTTTAGCACCATATACGAAATATTGCTTTTGCTATTTGATATTTAAATAATGAAATTAGTGCATATATTGTGGGACATATCCATTAAATGTTGAGGTCAACCAAAAGGGCTTTGCTGATGAGTATCCTGTTTATTTAGTCATCAGAATTGGCTTTAACGATTAATTTATTTAGCAAAGAATAATTGACTATATACTTGGTGCAAAAGGCAAAAATTATATAGTCAATCCTAAACCTATAAATTAATTGTTAAGGCTGATGTTGACTAAATAAGTAAATTCTGATCAACAAAACTATTTTGAGAGACCTGCAATTAATGGACGTCCACGGGATGGCCAGTGGATGTCCACAAGCGGACACAAAATGTGTTACCTATGGACGTCCCAATTTGTGACAAACGTATGGTCTATGGACCTACAGTGGATATTCCTAAGGATTTACGATGGATATCTTATGGACGTCCAAAGTTGTGACAAAAGAATATCCATTGGATATCCCATGTGGTCCATATGTGATCCATAAGGATATCCGCTTTATGTCCATTTACTCTATAACAAATACGTCCTATGTATGTCCAGTGGATATCCCTAAGGATTTACGATAGATATCTTATGGACGTCCAAAGTTGTGACAAAAGAATATCCAGTGGATATCCCATGTGGTCCATATGTGATCCATAAGGATATCCGCTTTATGTCCATTTACTGTATAACAAATACGTCCTATGTATGTCCAGTGGATATCCCTAAGGATTTACGATGGATATCATATGGACGTCCAAAGTTGTGACAAAAGAATATCCATAGGATATCCTATGTAGTCCATATGTGATCCTTAAGGATATCCACTTTAGGTCCTTCATGTCCAATGCGGATATCCATAGGACGTACATAGGATATATTTGTGCTGTCTGGGATGGTATGAAATAAAGAAATATTAAGATCCACCGGGTGGGGAGGTTCCAGCCCAGCCGCTTCCAGTCAGTGTTGCGAGCACTATTACTTTTGTAATAGATCTATTACTATTAAACGCTCCCTATTACGCTATTACGCCGCAACGAATATCTATTACTTTTTACTTCCACGTCCAGTGGAAGTATAGTAACGACAAAAAAATTTAAAAAAATTTTTATTGTCCAAATAGGCTTAAAATGTCATGAAACGTCGAGATCTTAAGTTTGAGCGAAAAAAAAATTTCTGTCTGTCGGTCTGTCTAGATTATATTTTCATCTTGTTCCGTCGAAGGGTTGGGGGGTAAATTGGGGTAAATTTGGGGTAAATAGGTCAATCACGCATGTAAGAGTCCATAAAATTGGTATTTAGTATATACAAGAGAAACTGAGGTCTCAAAAAATTTTTGGCATTAGCCACCCCCTTATTAAAGGGGATGAAAAAAAAATTGTGATTTAGTGTATGTACAGGAACCAGAAACCTCAAAATATTTTTTTACTTCATCCACCCCCCACTATCACCCCCCTATCACCACCCCCCACCCCACTACCGATGTGGGGTATCGTTTTATGGGTTTTTGAGGTAGAGGATTTCAAATATTATATTAGTAAATTTCCATAAACAATTATTTTCACATACAAAGTTTTTTCGTTGTGAGTGACTTGGATAGAGAATCTGGATGTGGAAGTAGTGATTCCTTGGGCAGCGGTTTTTTTCGTTATGTCGTTATATATTTATACCGATGAATGCTACCAGCAGAGCTGGTAGTCGGTGTTGAAAGTGACACGAAATCGCTAAAGACTCTTAAAAGTCATAACCATAGACTGTTCCTAAGTCTATGGTCATAACTTGTTAACGGTAATTTTATACAGGAAGAAGAAGAAAGCCTCTATTTGACATTGTAATACAAATTTTCACCATTCAATGACAGGTGGACTAGGTGGAGCCACTATAGAAACATTAAAATATATTCAATTTATTCATTTTGACGTTACATG
This sequence comes from Rutpela maculata, assembly GCA_936432065.2. Taxonomy (NCBI): domain Eukaryota; kingdom Metazoa; phylum Arthropoda; class Insecta; order Coleoptera; family Cerambycidae; genus Rutpela; species Rutpela maculata. Next base: position 101,402,849 of record OW386290.2, on the reverse strand, counting down.
ATACTCTAAAAAAATCATGACCTTCAAAAAAAATTTCGCCCGTGGCGTTCTCCTACTCTCCTCTAGGTACCCATGTGATTACGAAAAGTTGAAATCTATTACGAATTTATAACGACATCTAATACGAAAAAACGAGACCTCTGCTCGCAACACTGCTTCCAGTGGCTGCCGATTTATTGTCTTGGTTTCCAGCTTCAAGTTTAGTTATTTTCACCGTTTTTTTCCAGGCCTGTAGCTAGGGATGGGCCAGGACGGGCGTAGCCCGTCCTGGAATAATTTTCGCCCGACCTACGGCGACCGCAAAAAATAATGAGGTAGCTAGTTTTTATGGGGTTATCTGTAAATGGAAAAAACGATAAAAAAATTTTTGGACCACGGGCCCCCCCGAAAAATTGTTTGCCCGCCCTTAAAGCATTTTCTAGCTACAGGTCTGTTTTTTTTCTATTTAGGTTTTGTTGCTTTAGTGTGGACTATAATGGGTGAATTATTTTCATTGAATATAGAATCAACAGCCAGCACTGTAGCTACATTTTCGTACTACTAGCTATGTAAGTGACATTTTTTGACGTCTGTCAGTGTTATGAAAGTATCGCTTACAGCTCATAGTCAAAAAATCACAAAATTTACTTTTATGCCCTAGGCCAGAAAAGTAAAGTAATAAGGAAGTTAATAATGAAATTCTGGCACCAACGAAGCACACCCATTTTTGGCTGCCTCCTGAATGTCGATACTTTCATCATAATCCATATTTTTATTGAAAAAACTCAATCAAACAACTTGAATGGCGGAAATTACTGTGATTGACAATTTAACAACCAGTAACCATAGCAGAAAGTGAACACGCTCCAATTAGAGTCTAAGCCAGCTAATAAATGAGTTCGACAAATCTTGAAATATACTAATTTTGAATGAATTTTACTAAAAATTGTAATATTGCTAATAATACGAAGAACGTCATATATACACCTCGGCTTGTATCATGTATTTACAGATCTCGAACATTGCAAATCTCAGCCCTATACGGGCTTCGGTTACACTATGTTCTCGACCTGTAAAATACACTTACAGGCCTTGCATGTTATTACATGTTTCTTCCTTGCGTCTGTAATAACTATGTGTTTTCCCTCTGTGTCTCTTATGTTGGGTATGGCTGGGTGCTTGTGGGTTTTTGCAGAATTTTGCTTTTTGATTTTTGCTTTATTCACACAATTTGTCATCCCAGAAACCAACCGGGAAAGGTTTTTCAGAAATCCAAATTATGTTGAACAAATAATTTTGACTCGGCCTTGTACGTATACTTTTATTTTTAATATTAATCGCAAATGCTAATCGACATTGCAAGAACTATTTGACAAAAAAAAAATAGCTCGGCTACGTGCATACAAAATTAATAAATATAAATAATTCAACATTTTTCTTATTTATAAAGTCAATAATGATGGTTTTCGCAAAATATTTCTGAGAGGAAAATTTATCAATGGTTTTTTAAACTACTTTAACACGTTAAGCGCCATGTGTATCCTCAAGGATGCATAGCAAGTTTGATAGCTGGGCCGCTTCAATATACTCACGCAGAGCTTTACTTACTGACCCATAGCATCTATAAAGATGCTAAATATACATATAACAGCACGGTTCATAAATATACGTGGCCTGGTGGGATATATTAGTAATTAGTTGAAAAGTAATTAAAAAAAAAAACAAAAACATGCCGGTTATTCATTATTTAATAGATCATAAGTGTTTCAGGCAAAATTACATTAAGGCCCTTGGCGCTTAACGTGTTAAAAGAAAGCTTTTTATGGATCAAAAGGAACGGCAATTACATAGGTCTACAAAAAAAAGCTTGTCTTAAGGTTTTGGATCTAACCAATTTTGGACAAAAAAATTTTCTATCGTGTGTTTCCCTCTTCCACCCCCTTTTATTTCCTAGGGATGGCAGAGGGAAACTGGCACAGAAAAAAATGTTTGTCCAAATTTGGCTTCAGCGCGTCAAAATACTTCAGAAAAGTTAGATGAGAACCTTAGGATGAGATTTTATAGACCTGTGTTATTATAAAAATTACGCTGTGGATAGTTTGTCGAATATGAAAATTTTACCTAGCTTCATATTTTACATGTTGAAAATCACTTGTAATAGTTCCACAAAAAAAAGAAAAAACCGCTTCCCAAGGAATCACTACTTCCACATTCAAGTCTCTTACAACGAAAATGCTATATTTGCACTCCACTATGTGGAAATAATTGTTTATGGAATTTAATAGTATAATATTTGAAATCATGTATCCCAAAAACCCATAAAATTATATGCCACATTGGTGGTGGTGGGGGTGAATGAAGTGAAAAAAAATTCTTGATGACTTTGGCTCTTATACACACACTAAATCACACTATTTTTTCACACTCTTTAATAATGGGGCGGGGCTGGTAATGGGGGTGGCTAATGCCAAAATTTTTTTTGAGACCTTAGCTCCTCTTATATTTATTAATTTTGTGCACTCTTACTTGCTTGATTTACCTACTTACCCTCATTTACCTTAATTTACCCTTCAACACTGCAACGGAATAAGATCAAAATATAATCTAGTTCCAGATCTCGTTAAGATACATACGTGTGCCATATTTTAAGTCAATATCTTAAACGGTTCCAGAGTAATCGTGAGCACCAAAAAGATACAAGACTAAAAGACGGACCGACGCGATAGAGAAATTTATTTTGCTCAAACTTAAAATATTGACATTTCATGACATTCCAAGCCTATTTAACACGTTGACTGCGGAAGTCATTTCGAGAGTTATGATTTAATTGCAATCATCGGTCTCGGACGTCCGATGGTTAGTTATTAATTTATGACGACATCGGTCTTTGGAGACCTATAAACTCTGTCACAGATTTTGCCATCTATCGGCTTAATGCTGAAATATAAGCGCATTCCTATGGTAGGGATTTCTAATATACATTTGTACTACAGTCCCCTTGAAGCCGTATCGGACTCCAAGGCCCGATGCCATTTTTAGCATTGAATCCGAATTTTTCATTGTTTTTTTAGCAAATAAACTATTTATTTGAGAGTTTTTTGCAGAATTTGATAATGAAACCACTAAATATGATTGTAAAAATTTATTGAATACATACAAACGCAAAACTATTATTTTGAATTAACAGAATAATTAAATTATAAATAATATTTTTTATTAAAAGCAAATAAAAACTGAAAACTGCATTCTGAATTTATAGTTTTTGTCAAATTATGAAATTTATTGAAAGATATGGTAGGCAAAATCCAGGTTGTTCTTCACAGTCTTCGCATAAACGTGTTTATTCGTGTCGGACGCGAAGGTCCGATGCCGTCATAACATCATAATTATAATTTTATGACGGCATCGGACCCGGAAGTCCGATACAAAAATATGGGCATAAATAATTAGGTTGACCATTGGCTATCGTTGGCTAGTTTTAAAATTGATTTATCTCAACTGAGAGCAAAGTTATGAGCTTCGTTAGTTTTGTCAAATTTTCAAATATGGGGTGCCGTCAGTAAAACATATTCGTCATCGGTCTCCCGGGACCGTTGCCGCAGTCAACGTGTTAAATAATGAAAATTTCCAATTTTTTTTTTTGCGTTAATATACTTCAACTGGATGTGGAAGTAATACCCAGAAAATGGCATCACAAAGATATAAAAAATCGTTTGTGTGCCGTAAACTACACGATAGAAGTAAAGCTTCTACTTCAAGCAATTTCTTCGAGGAAACCTACTAAGCATCCATTCTACTCAAGGTAACCCACTGTGCATTCAATTTACTCGAGGAAAGCCACTGCGCATTGATGCTTCTTGAAGTAACCCACTGCGCATCCATACCACTTGAGGTAATCTACTGCACATCTATAGCACTCGAGAAAAACCACTGCGTATCCATACTACTCGTGGTAACCTACTGCGCATCCATTGTACTCGAGGAAGGCCACTGTGCATCCATACTACTTAAAGTAACCCACTGCGCATCCATACTACGTGAGGTAACCCTACTGCGATCTATAATACTCGAGAAAAGTCACTGCGCATCAAAAATACTCGAGGAAAGCCACTGTGCATCCATACTACTCGAGGTAACTTTAACAACAACATTTGAAATCGTCTATAAATCAAAAAATTGTTTGTTATTACGTCTAATATTTGACTGAATAATTTTTTTTATTTCTTTCAAATAAACAAACTTGTGGGAGGGGAAAAACCTTTTGCATTTTTTTTAAATGCGTTTTTGAGTACGAAGAAAAGGGCTCAGAAAAGAAATTTTTTTACAGGTAAGGAGACTTATTTTTAATTTAAAAAAGAAATTATAGCAATCCAAGCAATAGGAAGGGAGAGAGGGGGCATAATGCATTTGCGGGAATAAAGGGTTAAGGAAAAGGGATAGGGACTTCGGAGCTTAATATTTGGATATATAAATCTTTTTTCCATTTTAATATTTTATCAGTCTACCCTCCATCAAATATTAAACTTATTATAAATAATTATTTAAGACCGTCACGAGTTTTCGCGGCGCATTTCTCTAGGTGTATATTGGATATATATAACAATTATTTTTCCGCTTAATTCGCTCTAACTCAAAAACAGCACAACGGATTATTCTCAAATTTTTATCGTGTTATCACTATATATTTGTTAACATAATGTGTTAATATGTAAGTCAAATTTTAATAAGTGTAGAAAGCATTATATTTTTTCTAAGGCTATGTCGAAAATTTGCATTCTCAAATGTAACATGCGGGAAACATTTTATCTTTCGAAATAGATGCCAAGTGTATCGAGAAGTAACGAAGATAAAAGATGGACGTAACTTTTTTATTTGAAATTTTTTTTTCTAGAATTAGCAGTTTTCGAGAAAACTGCAAATGAGTGATTGTTGGCCAGGTATTGCAATTAATTGCTATTAGATTTCCACACGTTTGCAGTACCTGGCCAACAATCATTTGCAATTTTCTCGAAAACTGCTAATTCTAGAAAAAAAAGTTACGTCCATCTTTTATCTTCGTTACTTCTCGATACATTTGGTATCTATTTCGAAAGATAAAAAAGTTTCCCGCATGTTACATTTGAGAATGCAAATTTTCGACACAGCCTTAGAAAAAAAATAATGCTTTCTACACTTATTAAAATTTGACCTACATATTAACACATTATGTTAACAAATATGTAGTGATAACACGATAAAAATTTGAGAGTAATCCATTGTGCCGTTTTTGAGTTAGAGCGAGTTAAGCGGAAAAATAATTGTTATATATATCCATACACACCTAAAACTAGAGAAATGCGCCGCGAAAACTCGTGACGGTGTTAAATAATTATTTATAATAAGTTTCATATTAGACTGATAAAATATTAAGATGAACAAAAGACTTATATATCCGAATATTAAGCTCAGAAGTCCCTATCCCTTTTTCTTAACCCTTTATTCCCGCAAACGCCCTACCTCCCTTCCTATTGCTTAGATTGCGATATTTTTTTTTAAATTAAAAATTTTAAAAAATCTCGCTTACCTGTAAAAAAATTTCTCTTCTGAGCCCTTTCCTTCGTACTCAAAAAAGCATTTAAAAAAAATGCAAAAGGTTTTTCCCCTCCCACAAGTTTGTTTATTTGAAAAAAATAAAAAAAATTATTCAGTCAAATATTAGACGTAATAACGAACAAATTCCATTTTGGTTTTTGAAAATCACAAGACAGGGAAAAAAGTTCGAGGGGGTTGAATAATTTTCCTTTCCCTACCTCCCTCCCTTCCCCTAATTGGTCCACCACCCCAATCCTCCGGCTCCATCAATTCTTATCTATTTCACCTACCTCAAAAAAATCTCATCCCCCTAACTCCTTTTTTTCGTAAAAAAAATTAAGGAATTACTTTTTTGTGTATTAGTGTTAGGGCAAAAAAACGAGTATTTTCAAAAAAAAATTTCACGAAAAATTACTGTCCGATTTGAAAAAAATTTTACCAGATTATGCGCTTCCGCGAGATCTTCAATTTTTAATTTTACTTTTTTTTCGTCAGGTCAATAATAACAAAGTTATCGTGGAAAAACGTGTTTTAGCGAATTTTAAATGCGAATTCCTCCGCCACCCTGTGTGATTAAGCTAAACTAAGTTGATAACATAATAAAAGAGAACGCGTGTAACCGAATTGTCAAAAAAAAAAAATTTTTAAAAAGTTGGTTTCAAAACTCCTCTTTTTCTCTCCAGATCCGCTCCAGTATAAGTATTCATTGAACATATTGAGAATTATTGAATTATTATAAGTTTGAAAAAATAGAATACCAAGTCAAAAATTGAAAATAAAAATTTTATATAGTTATAATTTTTTTTTTCCTTTATAATAATAGGTATTTTTAAAGGGCTTAGTAATATTTCAAGGCATAATGCCTAGTTTCAACGGAAAAAAACATTCCCTAGTAAATTCTCGCGTATATACAGTGCAAATTAAACAATAGTCAAGGATAAAAATATGTCTCCTAAGTAGTTATTATTATCAACCATTATATAGGTATATAGTTTAACCTTTTCGTCGAAACAGTTTTAAAGCAGGTATGAAAGGTAGCAAATAAGTAATCTGCTACGTAGATTTAATGTATTCAGCTTGTTTTCCATGTCGAATCGACGTGTCAAAAAACACCATTTAGGTTGATTCGACATCGAATTTATGTCCTATTTCACGTATCGAAATTGGTGGCGTCACCTGTTCGGCATCGAATTGACGTCGAATAACACCTAAATTGTTAGCTGGGTGCTGGTAAACTGTGCTACCTTTTTTAAGGGTTGAAAGAAAGAGGCGTTTGAGTATATGATATTTATTCATCATGATTACATGTATCATACAAAAGAACATATATGGGCACAAACCCATTTATATTGCTGAAAAGCTATAAAAATACGAATAAGTATCCTTAAAAACTGCATAAGCTCTTATACCTAGAGATATGTAAAAAATAATCAGTATACCTTTGAGCTTCAAAAGAAAATCTTAGTAAATGCATTGTTCTGGTAAAAAAGACCTTAAGTAACATTTAATAGTACAGTACCAATATCTAATTATACACTCACATGCAAAAGTAATGATTAAATAGTACAAATGGCCTAATTTAAAATACCGTATATTTTATACTGGATATTTGCATACACTGTCACCAAAAGATTCCACTAACATTTATTAATCTTAAAATTAAGTCATTTATGTTGTCTGTGAGTGTACCTTCTAACATACCTATTGATGAAAAAATGTATTTATATACATCCTATAAAAATTGTATAAAAAAAATATTTCCAAATCTACCTATTTAGTTATTAGTTATTATACTTAGATATTACAAGTCATTTGGTAATGTAGAAAAAAGGCCATAGGTTTTGGCAGTTTAAAACATTTTTGGCTAGTGTCATGTTAAAAAAATTACACAAAAATTATTTTGCTGATCACATTAAATACTTAAACATTACATATAGAAAAACTATCTTCTACCTAAATTAAATAAAATTATAATAAATAGAATTTGACAAAATAACGTGCGCAAATTTAAAATAAAAATTATAAAAAATATAACAATATTTTGCCAATGTACAGGGCCAAAACAAATGGGAAGCATATCCACATGTATAATGGAAACCCGGTTCATAAATAAATATAAGACCTGAGAGTGTCTAGTATTCCCATTGGGTGGCACTCTCGATGCTTGTGTCACCTAGACGGAAGCACCCATTTTTGCTGGCTGTTAAGTAGTTACCGTTAGCGGTTTTTATGCAAAGACGGGTTGGTTCCCGTAGCTCCAGATAGAAGCCTTCAGGGGTATCGGAATCTGCAGTCACACCTTCGCTGTCCACGTGCCAATATTTACCATTTTGACCTGAAATGAGAAAAAAAACGCTAAAATGAAATGAGAAGAACCAGATTATTCTTAAAAATGTTAACAGTCATTGGCTAATTGAAATATAAAAAATTAAATAATATTCTATTTCATGAAATACTATTTATATATAATCCACTACCACCTCCATTACTAACCCTACCCCATTATTAAAGGAGGTAAAAAAAAAAACAAAATTCTGATTTAGTGCATGTATAAGAACCAAAGGCCTAAAATTTTTTTTATTGGCGAAATGTCGATTATATATAAAAAAAAAGTTGTTTTGTTTGCAGCTATTGGTCTAAACGCAGCAACTTTTACCATCTGAATTAAAACAAGGACGATCAGCCATTAAAAGAATTTGAACAATAATAAATTATCACCCTGACTTCCATAAAACATATTTTATAAAGTAATGGATGATTGTTAATTCAATCTAAAAAATTTTTTGGAAACCTTTAGCTTCTCTTATACAGTGTGTCCCAGGATAGATGTAACAAGAAGTGTAATGGAACAAAAATTTTGAAATTTTGGAATGGTATTTGGGGATTGAGTCCTGCTTGTTGTAAAAGTAAAGTATACCAAAAATGACTTGATTTGGTGTTCTACAGGGTGTTTTATAAGCAAAGTTGTAAAAATCACCACTAATAAAGTACCTTTATTTTTCAAAATATGAAAAAATTCCACTAAGAAAAGTTATTTAGAATGCAATTTTATACCTCTATACCAAAGTTCAGGAATATAAAATTATTTTTTTGAAACTTCCCATTTTTTCAATAAATTAGTATTTTATTTTAAACCATTCAATTAAAACTGCATAGAAATTATTTTTTGTGAATTAATACATCTCGTATATTCAATTTTTTATTTACCAATAGCCTACTTTTTGAGATGATTAACATTTGCTCCTACACAACTTTAAATATGAATTCAACTCTTAATTCGCAAAAAATGGGAAGTTTCAAAAAAATAATTTTATATTCCTGAAATTTGGTATAGAGGTATAAAATTGCATTCTAAATAACTTTTCTTAGTGGTTATTTTTACAACTTTGCTTATAAAACACCCTGTACAACACCAAATCAAGTAATTTTTAGTATACTTTAGTTTTACAACAAGCAGGACTCAATCCCCAAATACCATTCCAAAATTTTTGGTCCATTACACCTCTTGTTACATTTATCCTGGGACACACTGTATATACTAAAATATCAATTTTATGGACTCTTGCTTGATTTGCTTATTTACCCTCAACTCTTCAACGGAATAAGATCAAAATAATATAATCTAGTTGCAGATTTCATTAAAATACATACAGTTTGACCCATTTCGTAACTCAGTTATTGGTCATCCAATTTGAACCAAAGGATCGGTATCAAAGACCTTTGCTTTATCCTTTTTGAGTAAAACAAAACTTATTTCAGTCATTGGCGTGCATTTTTATTAAGAAAAAAAGGGTCGATTTTTCGAGAAGTCATATTAGGCATTTTTTTTATTGGAAAACTAATGCAATATTATTGATCAGCATGTTGTAGAACCTCTATATTCAGAATTTAACAACATTTTGATTTTTGGTTTTTGAAATACGGCCCCCTGAAAATTAACTATTTTAAACATCAAATAACGATTTTTTTTTCGAGTCATTTTTTACTTTCTCTTTACATTCATTTTTTCTACAATACCATATCATCGATACTTTCAAATTTGGTAATCCTTCATGCCCGAATAATTTACAGGGCTGAAAATTTTTAGCAATTTTTGCAATGAAAATTTCACACCACATTTTTTAACCAATCATAGGCTTGTTTTTTGTTAAGTTACCATGGCAACCCAAAAAATTTCCGGAAATTTTTTACATTCTGTCAAATTAATAAGTGGAAATTTTTCTGTCAATTAAAATGTCAAAGTAAAGACGCGGGAGTTGGAGTGCTTTTAGAATTAAATTTATTTGGCGACGCAAAAGAGGATATTCACGAGGATATTATAAGTACACAAATTAATATGTTTTAGAACCTGGAGCCATTTTTGTGCTATATGCTCATGCACTTTATTCTTATGGCTGATAATCAAATTTTGTTATGATTAGAATGTAAAAATTAATCTAATTGACGTCTGTAAGTGCGGCAGCCATTACTATCTTGTTACCTTTCATTATTCCATGGCCGCCTAGAAGTTGTTAATTATTGTCTCTGCGACAAGAATGAATACATTCCCTGTGCTCGCATTTAAGTAATATCAGAAATAAATGATGTTCCACCAATTTTAGTAGATCAAAGTAAATAAAAAACGGAAATATAATATGTTTTTAAGTTACTTATAAAAAGTTCATGTAACTAAACTTGGAGAATGGTATATTATTTCACTAAGGAATTTCGTATTTTATTAAACATATTAATCTTGAAGTAGGTGGGTACTTCAGAATAATTATCAAAAATAAATGATGTTCCACCAATTTTAGTAGACCAAAGTTAATAAAAAACAGAAATATAATATGTTTTTAAGTTATTTATAAAAAGTTCATGTAACTAAACTTGGAGAATGGTATGTTATTTCACTAAGAAATTTCGTATTTTATTAACCACCAGTTGTTATTCCATGGCTCACTATAATGAATGAATTTGTGTCATTCGTAATAAAAATGTTCAATTTTGGCATAATATTTATAAAATGATGGTGTGAAATTTTCTTACCGAATATCCCACGAGCTTAAATTAATATCCGGAAATAATTTAAGCTCTAGGGATATTATAAGTGAAAATTCTTGGCCTATGAAATTTGAAAGTATCGATGATATGGGATGATAGAAAAGGTAAATTTAAAGAGAAAATGAAGAATGACTTTTTTTCGATAAAAATTTTGTTACCAATTTATTGATTATATTAAATAAAATAGGTAATTCGAAAACCAAAAATCAAAATGTTGTTAAATTCTGGATATAGGAGTTCTATAGTATGCTGATCAATAATATTGCAGTTTTCAACAAAAAAATGCACGCCAATGACTCAGATAAGTCTTGTTTTACTCAAAAAGCATATAGTAAAGGTCTTCGATACCGATCCAAATTCGGTGGAAATTGGATGACCAATAACTGAGCTACAAAGGTGTGCCCACTTGAGATGGGTCACACCGTAGCCTACGTAAATGATTTTATCAGGCCTCCGCATTGCACTCGAGTCCGCGTGTGACGTCACGAAAGGAGTCCTACGACTTTACAAAGTTACTGCGGCTACGGGTGGATTTAGCGCTCTTTTGCAAGATTAATATTTTATTTCTTCGTATAATTTGTTTAGTATTAAGTTGAGTATGGATTAGTGCCAACTAATTGGATTTCAATTTGTACTGGAGTCGAATGAAAAGGGAATTACTTAAATATTTAATGTGCCTAACACAGTAATAATTCACAAAATAGATCGTGAGAAATACTAGAAATAAATGATTCAGCCTCCTAATACTGAAATTAGATAGTGATTTATTACTGTATCTTTATACTGTGAACATTATGAAAACGCCCTTAATTAATGAATTTCAATTAAAAGAATGTCCCGTCGATGGCGTCGATGTTGTGTGCCAGTGCAAATCAAATTACAATAAACAACGATATACTACTGTTTCGTTTTCCGTCGGACAAGAACCTGGCAAAAAATGGTCTCACAGCATTCACACATTTTATCTCGAATAAAAATTCAGTAATCTGCGTTAATCACAAGTCTTGTAACGACAAAAAAATTAAAAAAAAAATTTATTGTTCATTTAGATTTAGAATGTCATGAAACGTCGAGATTTTAAGTTTGAGCAAAAAAATTCTGTGTGTCTGTCACTTTCTTTGTGCGCACAGTTACTCTGCAATCGTTTAAGATATTGACTGAAAATTTGGTACACGTATGTATTTTAACGAGATCTGGAACTAGATTATATTTTCATCTTATTCCGTTGAAGGGTAAATTTGAGTAAATGGGGGTAAAGAGGTAAATCAAGCAGGTAAGAGTCCAAAAAAATTGATATTTAGTATATATAAGAGAAGCTAATGTCTCAAAAAAAATTTGCCATTAGCCACACCCCCTCCTTACTACGGTGAAAAGAAATTGTTATTTAATGTGTGTACAAGAACCAAAGACCTCAAAATATTTTTTTACTTCATCCATCCCCAATACCACCCCCCTTCACTACCCCCACCCCACTACCGATGTGGGATATCGTTTTATGGGTTTTTGGAGGTAGATGATTTCAAATATTAATTAAAGTTCCATAAACAATTATTTCCACGTACAAAATTTTTTCGTTGTGAGAGACTTGATATACTTTTCTAATATATTGTTGAACAATTATTCTAAAGTGAAAAACAATCGTATCAGTGAGGAAAAAAATGAGGTGTAATAAGAAAAAAAATGACTAGCAATGAAGAGTTTAAAATAAAGTCTGATAAAGAAGCCGCTGCCCAAGGAATCATTACTTCCACATTTAAATTTTTTGTCCAAGTCACTCACAACAAAAAAACATTGTATGTGGAAATAATTGTTTATTGAACTTTAATAATATAATATTTGAAATCTTCTACCCCAAAAACCCATAAAACGATAACCCACATCGGTAGAGGGGTGGGGATGGTGATAGGCGGTGGTAGTGGGGGTGGATGAAGTAAAAAAATATTTTGAGGTTTCTGGTCCTTGTACACACACTAAATCACAATTCTTTTTCATCCCCTTTAATAATGAGGTGAGGGTGGTAATGGGGTGGCTATTCCCAAAAATTTTTTTGAAACCTTAGCTTCTCTTGTATATCCTAAATACCAATTTTATGGACTCTTATCTGCTTGATTTACCTATTTATCCCAAATTTACCCCAATTTACCCCTTAACCCTTCGACGGAACAAGATGAAAATATAATCTAGTACCAGATTTCGTTAAAGTACATATTTTGTGTACCAAATTTCAAGTCAATATCTTAAATGGTTCCAGAGTAAACTTGCGCAAAAAAGAAGTTACAGACCGACAGACAGAAATTTTTTTTCGCTCAAACTTAGAATCTCGACGTTTCATGATATTCTAAGCCTATTTGAACAATAAAAATTTTTTAAAATTTTTTTGTCGTTACTATACTTCCACTGGATGTGGAAGTAAAAGAAAAGTTGAAAAGTTGCAATCTCTGTGATAGGAATTAAATTTAAAATAAATATGTTGTACATACTCGTGTATGTACCGATCTTTTAATATTTATTACAATAACTGTTGTAACTTATTATTAGAGAGGCATTTTAAATTTTTGTTATCCACAATTTATTGCTGTTAGAGATGAAAGAAATAATTATTTTTTGTTTTGTTTTCAACTATTATTAGAAGTGTTTATTTTATTCTGAATCAATAAGGTATCAAGTGTGTATTTTAGTTTTATAGATATATTTTATTTAATAGTACAATAATACTGATTCTTAATCATTTACATATTATTTATTTATTTTTAGAAAACTATTTATGTGTTTATAATATATTTTATTATTAATTATATAAAGTAAATCATTTTTAAGCATTCTTTGTTGTATTAGTTCATATAATTTTATTAGAAATATTCAAGAAAGCGTTGAGGGTTTCAGTATGCACCGGAATGCTAGGACTCCGACGGCCGCCATTGAAATCCAATGCGTAGGCCTGATAAATCATTTACGTAGGCCACGGTCACACTGTATGTGTACCAAATTTCAAGTCAATATCTTAAACAGTTCCAGAGTAATCGTGAGCACAAAAAAAAAGATACAGACAGACAGATTTTTTTTCTCAAACTTAAAATCTCGACGTTTCATGACATTCTAAGCCTATTTGAGCAATAAAAATTTTCAAAATTTTTTATACTTCCACTGGACGTGGCAGTAATTATAATACAAAATTAGATACAAATTGATATCAAAATGATCAAACTCACCTTTGAAGTAAACTATACCCTTTTCACCCCTCTCGACTTGAATAGTTTCGTATGAGGCTTTATTACATTCTAATTTGGGACTCGACGCGGACTTGTAGCCAACGAAGCCTTGTTCGGATTTAAGTACAAGGATGGGTCTGTTTACGAGGTAGAAGAAATATTTGCATGTATCGTCCACTGTGTCTGAGGTTGCATAGAGATGCCCAGAACGCTTTGTAATGACGTAACGGCCATTGTTAGCTCGGAATGCTACAGAACCATCTCCTTGCCATACTAGGTCAAAAAGTGCATTGGAAGATCTGAAAAAAAAAAACAGTTTTTAGAATAAGATACTATAGCTAAGGTTCCGCGATGGTTGACACTTTCCCTTCTGAGTAAAAACATGGAATAAGTTAAAATAAAGAGGTTTGGGCAAATTCATTTGCAACCACCCCTGCTTAAAGAATTGGTTCACATAGTTGTATATTCTATTTTGTTTTCTCGAAAACCGCAAAAGATAGAGATTTAGTGCCAATCGAAAGAAAAGAAAATTTTATATCCGACATATTTTTTGGTGGATCACAAACCGTAATTTTTTCTCCCACTACAATATGGTAGGAAGCTAATCTGTAATATGTCGCATTTTTGCTTGTTACCTCTAAACGGCTTATAGTACAGTAATTACAGGTTTTAACTTCGGAATAAGGTCATATGAATTAGATTTTGTTCATTTTTGGCAACTTAATAGCAAATGCTTCAAAGAAAAGTTTGTATATTATGTGGCGGCTTACTAATTTACCCCCTGATCCCACCTAAACAAAAACTGGGTCTGGAAGAGAATAAAATTTTAAGAAGAAAAGTTCTATGCAACTTTTCATACAAATTGTTAGTTTTTAAGTTATAATGACATGAAAATTGGGGTTTTATAGTCGAGTAAATCCTAAGCTGGCGCGTCCAAAGTTCGCTTTATCATATAGTAGCAGTAGTAGTAGTAGTTTATTTATTGTGTGTGACAATACAATATTGTTTACACTCGTCAGATACAAAGATTAATATAGACACTTACGTTAAGATAAAATAAAACAATGGCATAAGAACATCAGTCTAAAAGTACTACAATTATAAACTGGAATATAACATTAAATAAAACAATTAAGATCAACAATACAGACAATTACATTTAAAAACAATTAAAGTACGTGAAAAATTCATCTATCTCATAAAAGACATTTTCTTTCAGAAAATTTCTTACTTTCTTGGCGAACGCAATATCCTTAAGTGTTTTCCAGCTATTTGGCAGTAGGTTGTAGAATTTTACAGATATCTAAATGAATTTATGTTTCTAGTCAGACGGAAGAAAGGAACTACAACAGATTCGTTCCTTGTTTTGTAGCAATTCTGAGTTTGGTAATGAGACAGATGGTTTCTAGCAAAAAGAATGCACTCTAAAATATACTGATTAGTGCAAGTGAGGACACCTAACCTTTTAAATAAAGGTCTACAGCTTTCGTTATATTTTGAATTCGTAATAACTCTGATAGCTCTCTTTTGCAATTTTAAAATCTTGACAGTGTGTGCAGAGCCGCCCCACAGTAAAATTCCATAGCACATTATGCTATGAAAGAGTCCGTGATATGCAGTCAAGATAATAGACTGGCGGTACATGACCAGTCAGGTGCAACGTTTTTAAAATGCATGCCAATCATATATATGAATGAAATTACCATGAATATGCCAGAAATGCAAATTTTAGGCAGTCGTCGCATGCACAAGGGGGTGCAAATCGGTTTTTTTTGTGTCTTTTTTTTGGGTTTTATTTTTTTATTTTTTTTAATGGATGCCAATAGTGCCAAACGAAAAGCCTTCAAGAAAAATCCAAAATCAAAATCATCCAAAATCAAGAACACCAAAAAATTTTACGATTTAATGCGCACATTAACAGTTGTTTTGAGCGCGGAAACTGCATGCCAATGAATTTCTGCTGGATTTTTTTTCACGGCTTTTCATTTGGCACTATTGGCATCCATTAAAAAAAATAAAAAAATAAAACCCAAAAAAAAGACACAAAAAAAACCGATTTGCACCCCCTTGTGCACGCGACGACTGCCTAAAATTTGTATTTCTGGCATATTCATGGTAATTTCATTAATATATATGATTGGCATGCATTTTAAAAACGTTGCACCTGACTGGTCATGTACCGCCAGTCTATAATATTTTGATCGATTTGATTTTTAAGTTTTTTCAGCAAATATATTCTACTGGACAATTTTCTGGACATGCAATTTATGTGGCTTTCCCATGTCAATTTGCTATCTAAAGTAACACCTAAGCACTTAACTGGATTATTATTGTCAATATGAATTCGTGTGTTTAGATGAAATATTAAATTTTGCGTTTTTTTTAGTGTTTAGACTTAGTTTTACATTAGAAAAGTATTGCTCGGCTTGTTGTTGTGCATCTGTTGACTATTAGTGAGATTATCCATATTATTATGGTTGAAAGAAGAGTACTATCATCAGCATAAGCAATAATTTTACTAGAGATGCGATCTGATATGTCGTTGATATAAACAATAAATAACGTTGGTCCTAATATCGACCCCCGAGGAACGTCAAACTTGAGGGACTTTAAGAAAGACATTTCATCATTACTGCTAACACACTGACGTCTGTAGCTTTTAATGAAAGAAAGTGCAGATCCTCTTATACCGAGACTCTCTAATTTTATTAATAATATGTCAGGAGACACACAGTCAAAAGCTTTAGACAAATCCAACAAAGAAGCAGCTACCATATGTCCATCTTCAAGTGCATCTGTTATAAATACAATCATATCGGTTAATGCTTTAATAGTAGAAGTACTTTTACGGTAACCATATTGACTGGGATTTAGTAATTTTTTATTTTCCAAATACAGTATTAGCCTTACGTTAAAAGCTAATTCAAGCAATTTACATAGAATTGGAATAATTGATATTGGTCTGCGATTGTTCACCTGATCCACATTACCTTTTTTTAAAGATAGGCGTTACTTTAGATATTTTTGGACAGTAAGGAAATAGTCCTTGTTCAAAACACAAATTAATGAAATAAGTTATGAAAGGTAAGAGCTCATCTTTGGCCATTTTAATAGTATCACTGTTTAGACCGTAATAGTCTCTAGATTTAGATGTACTTAATTTATCTATTAGATAGCTAACTTCATATTCCGAGACTGGTTCTAAAAAGAAGTAAAAAGGTACGCTATTGTTCCTACATAGATTTATATAATCAGAATTACTGCAATTTAAATTTTCCAGAATTTCATTGGCTATGTTAACAAAATAATTATTCAGGTCATCGGCACTGATTTCGCGAGATAGTTGATTATGATTAGAGGTTTCCTTAATAATTGACCATGCCGTTTTTTGCTTGTTTTTTGAATTGGCTATAAGATCAGTATTGTGCTTAATAGTTTCATTTTTAAGAGCTCGTTTGTAATCTTTTTTGAATTTATTGTAATCAACTTTGAGATTGCTGTCAAATTTATTTAAGTCATGTATCATTATAAGCTTATCTCTCATAACTTTTATGTTTTGACTGTATTTTATATTATGTCTTTTCTTTTTGTACTGTTTGATGGGAAAAGAAGTATCGTAGCAATTTCTTACATTATTTAATAAAATTTCGGTCATTTGATCAGGATCAAGGGTTTGGTAAAAATGTGACCAATCACAGTTCGTTAGTGACATTTTATAATTTCCTATTGTATAATTGTTTATTGATCTATATGTCATCTGCTCTTTGGATCTATAGATGTTTGTTGACTCTGAGTAGGAAAAACACAAACAGTTGTGATCGGATAAGTGAGGATTAAATATTCTGGTTTTACTAATATTTTGCTGTATATTCGAGAACACATTGTCAATTTTGGTTGCAGTTCTATTATTGACTCTTGTGAAATCATTACCACACTCTTGCATGCCAAAGGACAAGAACAAATCTGTTATCATTTGAGAATTGATAGATTTAACTGAAAAGTCAACGTTAAAATCGGCAAAAAATGTAATACATTTTTCAGTGGAAAAATTATTCAGAAATGCAGTTAACTTATTATTGAAAATATTTAGGTCTCCTTTACAAGAACGATAAGCACAGCAAATAACCGACTTGGTTTTGCGTAATTCAATCGCACATAATAGGCTCATTTAACAATTTTTTATTATTACATATTCTGAAAGAGCTTGGTGAGTATAGTAAGTATGCCAAAAATTAGAATTTACTGACGCCGCCTTCATGTATAAAAAAAATATTAAAGTCGGCGCGCTTAAAAACGCTCGGGATAACCATGTAGTCGAGTTGTGACGTCAGATGGCTGAACCGCCCAGTGAACACGGCTGTGAATGCAAGTTAGTAGAGTAAAATCTGGAAGCTTAGTTTTCGATAAAAACCGGCGTAGAACCAAACCAGACTTAGTGGGATTCTTTAGTAAGATAATCGTGTACACGAAATCATTTTTTACGACATTTTTTGGTGGTCGAGAACTTTTTTGTTTCGGAAAAACTCAAAAAAATAGATTTTTAATGAAATATGTTTTTTAACGTCTCCACCCCTATATCTCTGAAAATATTTGTGCTATCAAGCTATTTTTTTTTTTTTTTTTAGATTAAAGTAGACACAATAGCGCTTCGAACAACGTCCCAGGAGAACCCGATTTATTATTTTTTTAAGTTGGAAAAATAATAGGAAACTCAAACTTGTTATTTTCAGTAGCGTAATTTTAGGCAATCGAGAAAAAAAATTATTTATAAAAATTTGTATGTACATGCTGCGTACAAATTGAAGCCAATAGTTGAAAAAAGTTTTTAGGATAAAAATTTTTCATGTCCCGTTCATAGTATTGAGTCAGCGATTTTTTTTAACGGGCCAAAGTCATATTCTTGCGCGCTCGGCTGTAGCAAGCCTGCCGACTGCAACAATCTGACGGTCCCGGTCGGGGTGTATGTAGTAGTTTAACTTATATCAATAGATACAAAACCAGTAGTGATCAAAAGCATCTAGGGGATCAATATTATTGTTCAATATTTCATATATTGTACAGTAGTATTGATCATATGTTGTTAATATTAAGAAATTGTACAATAAATATAAAATAGTCTCCTTTTAATAATAAAAAGACAGGTAGGTAGATATAAATACCTAATCTATAAATATCAATCAGTGTTACTAACTACCCACCTAATTAGTAAGTTTATTAGACATTTTTAAATGAATGAAAGTAAAAACGTACGCATAAAATGAGTTTTATTGTTGAAATAAATTTTCGATTTGGATAGATAAATATGTAGTATGTAGTTTATGTAGGCCCTACATTAATAATATTCTAATTCGTTCATAACTGCCTCGAAATCTTTAGTAATGTTGTTACAGGAACGACATTTGCACTCGTTGCAACATTTTAGGCCTTCCTTAAAACAAGCACATTTTCGATTCTCACAATTTTTATCCGAACAATGAATACTTAATGATTTTCGACAACCGCCACTTCTACGCGATTAATCTGACCAACCCTGCATGCGAGGTGTATTAATTGAGTCCCAATGTCGCATTTAGCGCTGATAAAAAAAAATCGCTGTTACCACACGGTACATTTTAGGAAAAAATATATTGTTTCAAAAATTTTGTGATTATTAGGCTTTATTTTCTTCGCTGCATGTATCTAAATATTTTCAAAAATAAAAAAGTTTATCAATTGGTGAAGATTGCAATACATAAAATATATATTTTTAGTTTATCTGATTTTTAGAGAAATGAAAGTGCGAATTATGCCCAAACCGTTTATATTGGTAAAAGCGCTACAGTGTGTGCTTTAATTTGAAACAAAACAAATTTCGGTACCTTTAATAGTTTTAAAGATATGGCGGTAGAAACAAAAAAAAAATTATTTAAAAATACATTTTTTTCACTTTTTATTGATTTAAAAATTTCGAGACCACAAAAAAATGTAAAATATGATTTCATATGCCCGGTGACATACTCAAAGGAACCTAACATGTTTGACCTGGTTCTACGCCAAAAAAAAAACGACACGATAGACTTACGAAATCGCTGCTCTAATATAGGTATCGGAGCACGCCAAGTGACGTCACTCTACGGACTGTTGGCCGACTGAGCGTGTTTCTATTCAAATGCGAATATCTCTGTGGCTATTGATTCAATTGAGTTGAAATTTTTTTCTGAGGCCATTGGTTTGTTATACTTTAAAATGAGGAAAAGGGGGAAACTGCCATATCACTAAATGACCCTATTCAATATTTAACTCTTCGCAATAATTACTAGCGAAATTATGTTTTATAATCTAAATCTACTTTGACAAAAATTGCTACTCTACCATGGATATGGATAGACCTTTCATAGTAAGCGGCCAGTACGTAATTATTTAAAGCAACTAATTTTATTTGATCATCACGTGTCCAGATTTCACTAAAACATAGAATATCATATTTATTTTCTGAAAGAAATGCGTCAAGTAGTAATAATTTGTTGGATAGGCATTGAATGTTTATATAAAAAATAGATAGTGTATTTAGTCTAGAATCTTCTGTGACGTTTGTAGGTGTAGCTACCACCATTTCCTCTGTGGTCCCATGATCTTCGAAAAAAATTTTGTTTTTTTAGACATTTGATTGCCTCCAGAATACTTTCTCACTGCCCCCTCATGAAACTCGGTTACCACAATTCCTTCACTCCATAAAGATTCATCCAAGAGATTATCACCTATGTCTACAGCAGCACCAATTTTGAAAGGACTAAAATTAGCTTGTTCCAGATTTCTGGTTAATTTTTTGACAACAATGGATTGATTTGCAAGACTGTTTTTCAGATGCGTCTCTAACTCTTCGGCAGCTAGGAGTGGATTAAAATTTGCAGCATGAAACCACATCATTTCTTTTTGTTGAACTGCTTTGAATTTATCATCAGAGTTCAATCTTTTACCCACTATTTTTTTAGATTGTTTTGTCATTTGTGGGTGATAATTTGTATTTTTTTTCGATTGAAGGTTGCTTTCACTTTCCGTTTTACCTAATTGTATGATATCATTCATTATTGTTCTGGATTTTGCCTCCAATATATCATAAGACACCTGATTGTCCTTAATGATTGCCCCAGTTTTTGTATATAGTTGTTTGGGGGTCCCTGTATCTGTTTGATTAGAAGTTCCTGCCTCTTTATTTCTATCTTGTTTTTTTGCATAAGTATTTTGCTCCCTGGGATTTTCTGCTTTATTAATTAATTTATAACTATTTATGGCTTTATTTTCCTTTATGTATTTCATATTTTCTTCTAATACTTCTATGATTTTCTGTTTATCGTTTATTATAATATCTTTGTCTTTGATAATTGTTGTCATTAGTTCGATTTCTTTTCCTAAGGCCTTTTTTATGTTTTCTCTTTCAGCTTCCTCATCCAGGTCTTCATCCATGATATTGTCAGTTGTTTCATTTTCACTTAGATTTTGATTTGGTTCACAGAGTTCACAAAAGAACTTCATTATTCGCTTGATTAGAATAACACATCTCCATTCGCTTTCCTGCAGGTCCGCACAGGTTTTACATAATGACTGCTTACATTGATCACAACAGGCATATTTTCTTGCTATTATTTTACATTTGTTGCACCCTGACATGGTAGTTTTAGTTGTATTTTCAAATAATCATTGACATAATAATTATAAAAGTGACTGAACTATTTAGTTAGTCACCCTGTATTTTTAACATTCACTTTATCTTGAATTGATATAGAAAGTCAATGTTATGATATAAACTAAGAGAATAAGACATACGCAATTAGTTTATCTCTATGTCACTGAGATAGCTTTATGCGCATTGCATATCAAATTGTTCGTCGTGTTACCAACTCATACATACGCCACCTTAAAGTTTACCGGACTATAGCTTGAAAAAAGAGGTATTTCAATAAGATTTTTGTCAAATAATGCGAAAGGTATTTCATTGAACGAAAACGAGCTAGAGACAATTAAGAAAGCTACTAAACTGAGGATGAATTTAATTTCCTTCTAATCTTTGTAGAGTTAATGGTTTCGAAGATTTGGAAGCATAAAGATGTCATCCGAACGTTTATAAAATCGGGATAGATCGTCTGCAGGTATCATCACATTTTTATGTAGGAATTAAAAAAAAACCACTAATTATAGGCATTTATTTTTCTCTTTATATTATATAAAATAAGCAATATTAGTAAACCACTCTCAGCTGTACCCAGGGCCAACGATCATGGACGTGGTGGTATTCTGGCCCAAAAAAAAAAATTAAAATTTTTGAGATAGATGAAACATAAAGGTGAAACATGTAACGTGTAAACATGTAATTAATATGCAGTGTGCCACTCTGATTTTTTCACTATATGTTAAGAAGGCAGTCTCCTTTTCAGCTGTGCTGGTATTTTTTTCGAAAAATCCGTAGGGGGACATAATATGCAAAACTTGTCAGGGTAATGTACACGGCGGCCGGTAGATTATATTTTTTTTTCTCGAAAAGTACAGTGTGTCACTTTAATTTTTTTCACAATATATTAAGAAGGCAATGTTGTTTTCAGCTGTACTAGTAGTTTTTCGTGAAACCCGTAGGGGGGACCAATATGTAAAAGTTGCCAGGATAATGTTAGACGGTGGCCGGCAGTTTATATTTTTTTCTTGAAAAGTACAGTGTGCCACTTTAATTTTTTCACAGTATATTAAGAAGGTAGTGATTTTTTCAGCTGTGCATAATAGCAAAATTTCTCAAAAAAACGTACACGGTGCTGGCAGACTATATTTTTTTTCTCGAAAACTACACTGTGCCACTCTGATTTTTTCAAAATCTATTAAGAAGACAGTGTCCTTTTCTGCTGTCCTGGTAGTTTTTCGAAAAATCCGTAGGGTACCATAATATATAAAATTTGTCATGATGGCGTATACGGTGCTGCCAGACTATATTTTAACTTCTACATCCAGTGGAAGTATAGTAACAGTAACGACAAAAAAAATTTGGAAAATTTTTATTGTTCAAATAGACTTAGAATGTCATGAAACGTCGAGATTTTAAGTTTGAGCGAAAAAAAAATTCAGTCTGTCTGACGGTTTGTAACTTTTTTTGTGCGTATGATTACTCTGGAACCTAGGGGGCAACCGCTGGCGAAATTTTGTACACCTAATACCCATTCTAGAAAAATACCCTTTATTTCCCCTTTAATTCCCCTAATTCCTCTAATTCCTCAAATACCGTTCCAGAAGAATTTAGGAAACCTTAAAATGGGGGTGGAAACGACGTTCTAGGTGATGAAGCACACAATTTTTGAAACTTTATGAATTTTGTCCGATATATTACAATTTTAACTGTTATTTACTGAAGTATTACAAGACATCGTGCAAAGTTTTAATAGTGAAAAAGCTAGTCATGGAGAAATTTTAGACGTAGGAGAGCGATTTGTTCTAGCTTTATACAATTGTACCTCTGCAGAAAAAAGTCTAGATGTATACAGATTCATGACTTTTAACAAACTTGTTGGTAAATCGAACAATACTGTAATATTATCAAAACTACCAACAACTTCTGCTGCTGCTCAGCAACACTCATATCGCGTTTTTTACCAAATTCAAACATCGAAAAACGTTGCGCTAGAAGCTACTGATTGGGGATGGAAAAAAGTTGGCGGTATATTAACCCAAACTATGACAACAAAAGAATCGGCTCCCGAATCTGTTTTAACACTAATTTCTTGTTCATGCAAATTAAGGTGCGGAAACAGGTGCAGTTGCAGAAGAGCAGGCTTACTTGCTCCCCAATGTGTTACAATTACCATAGACAAGCATGCATGAATGTCGAATCTATGGAAGACGAAGATTAATTAACGTAGGTAACTTTTTGATAATTAGTGGATTCGGCCTACAGGAGACACCACACGCCAAGTACTTTACCTCTGGGGTGGCGCGGCGTGGAAACAAGTACAATATACAATACTCTCGCTTCTTTAAAAATCGAGTTATTTTACTGGGGTAAGAGGGTGGAAGTGGTACATTATTATAATTTTAGGAGGAGTTTAGTAGCTACTGCTTTAGCGTTAAGCATTTAACTTTAAAGTAGATTATAGTAAAGATTACAATTTATTGTGTTGACCGGAACCAACCCTTATGTATGCGCCTTATTTCCCACGGTATTATTAATTTTAGGAAAAAAGTGTAGAGACGTTTTTTATAGAGAATTTTATAAGGAATAATTTTGTATATAGGTATTTTTGTGCACCGTTCCCGAGATAATCTAGAAAACCTCAAAATGGGGGTGGAAACGGCATCCTAGGGGATGAAGCACACTATTTAGGGGTGGGAACTTTTCGGTTTAGTAATTCTTATGCTATCGTTAACATTTCTACCAATTCTCAAAACTTTTTTGAATTTTGTCCGATATAAATCGTTATATTACTGAACTAGAAGTCCATAGTCCCATCGGTAGTTTAATTAAATTAAATATGTTTTCTTGCTATTTTTAGCGCTAATCTTGACGCTAATGTTCTGATGTCCTTTCTATAAGAATTGGCATGTAATTCTTCAAGATAAACATTCCATTTCAATATTTTTACGCACCCAAGTATGTACCTATACATCAAATTAAAGCAAATAAAACAAATTTTACAGTATACATGACAAAATACCGTAAAATACAATCACAATATTCAATTAATTTTGTCTATTTTAAACACAAGATAAAATAATAATACCTTATACGCTCCGATCAAAAAGCCAACATAGGAGGGTCTCATAATGGTAATAAACTATCCTTCTTAGTCTTATTATTCTTGGTAAATAACTACATATTTTGATAGTTGTCGGCAGTCGACTAACAATTCTAATCTAAATAATTTATTTTTATGACTTACCTAAGCACAAGACAACGCAACACCTTGTTTTTAACCAAGGTAATATAACGTTTTTAACACAACATAACCTCATTTAAATTCTGATGTAGATGAGAGCATGCGCAAATCTCATTTAATACCTCCAATTCCCCCCTAATACCTTTTATTTCCTCTTAATTCCCTTCTAATACCTCTTAATAATATTTATTGCCTCCAAATTCCCCTGTAATTCCCTTAATACCTAATAATTCCTTTCGAAATACCTTCAATTCTTTCCTAATTCTTTTCTGATTCCTCCGATGTGTACACTATTTCCTCTCAGCGGTTGCCTCTTCGTCTGGAACCATTTCTACTACTATTTTTCTACTATCTGTGGTGTGTTATGTTTATTTAAGATATTAACTTGAAATTTGGTATACGTATGTACTTTATTTCCTCGAAAACTACAGTGTGCCACCCTGTTTTTTTCACAATCTATTAGGAAGACAGTGTACTTTTCAGCTGTCCCGGTAGTTTTTCAAGAAATCCGTAAGGGTGACATAATATGTAAAATTTGTCAGGATTCATTACATGTTTACGCGTTACATGTTCTTTACGTTTCATTTATCTTAAAAAAAATTTTTTATGAGGCTGTAGAATACCCCACGATCGTTAGCCCTGGTTACAGCTGAGATAACAAGTGGTTTTTTTATTCCTGCATAAAAATGTGATAATACCTGCTAGGGTTTCTGATTTCCGGACTTTCTTTCATTCCCGAGAATCCTGAGAAATAATAAATTTTATATATATTTACCAAAGAACAGATTTTTTTGTTTCGAAATGTTTGTTAATCTTGTCATTCAAATGTAGATTTTTTTTAAAATGTGTTTTCTTTTTTTGTCTAAAAAAAATCTCAGACTGTTTTAAGTTTTATTCATAATTAAAAATAAACAACACACAACATGAAAGAACATAAGAGTCTTACGAATAAAAATAAAAATATTTTCTTCTTAAAAAAAAAAATGTATATATATATATATAAAAATTATAATTATTATGTATTATTATGTATTTAACATTCTTAAAACGTCTTTTTATTCTCGCATGTCCGGGAAATCCCAACTGTTATTTCCCGGGGATGGAATCTATAAAAACTGATTTCGATTCCCGCCGGGACAGACGAAAACGATTTGTCCCGATTTTCGGTCATGTTTTTTTTGGACATTTTCGGCCCAACCCGATTTCGTCATCAACATAAGAATCAGATTGGCATTGGCAGTAGACTTAATTAGAACAAAAAACCAGATTTCTAACTTGCGAATTCAGGTATAACGAATTAATTGCCTTACGAAGAACAAACAATTGAATCACAAGACCGATGCGCTTCTATGTAATCTAGACGTACGTGTTACCATTACTCTCAAATCTAACGCGTAGGACGAGCGTGCGTAGATCGTAGACTGTAGAAGACATACATCCTCATATCTATTCCAGTAAGTTCGATTGTAAGGAGTAAGAGGCCAATATACATCTTTGATTACTACCTGCATTAGTGATGTCAGTTTAAAGGTCCATTGCTCCGACTATAGGTCTGTTTCTACAACAATTACAGACTAGTCAGACATAACACGATTGATTGAAAATAATTCGTGATTGCTCAGCTGACCACGTTAGATAGAGCTTATTGGCTCGGACTAGTTTGTGATTTCTTGTAGAAACAAACCTTATATCTAGTGCAAATATGTAGATGTTTCCTGAAAAGAATTATTATATGCTTTAAACATATCCACTATGGAAATAAATCGTCTTGTTAAGCTGAAGACTCTTCAGAAAGCTTGTGAATACTTTGATGAAAATCTGTGGAATCTTCGTATTCATCGATAAGAATAGGTCTATAAAGAATCTTTCCTCCATATTAAATGTATTTTCATTGCGCATCAGAATGTGCATTTATCAATTGGTTTTGATTAAATGCAATTAAAAAATTTGGATGTAATTGTAACTGTTTTGTAAAAAAATAAATAGAAATAAAATGTATAATTATGTACATGTAAGGAACGCTTCAATTGGTGCTATGATACCTTTTGTCCTATTAATTTATTCATTTAGGTCAGAGATTCCCAACAAGTGGTCCGCAGCCCCTAGGCGTCCGCGGACGATGTCTTGGGGGTCCGTGAAATGTCACTGAGATATTCAATTGTTTTGTATTTTACTTGACTTGCAGTGGTAGATTCTACATAATCTTCATTTTAAGAAGAATTTAAGCTTTTAAGGGGTCCCTGCCAGTATAGCGACCGATGAGGGGGTCCTTGAAAAAATTTTGTTGGGAATCTCTGATTTAGGTAAAATACTTTTTTGCTTTAGAGGGGTAGAAGTTTATTAAACAAAAAATAATAATAAAACACTCATTATTGTGCAACACAAAAGGACAATATATATTTTTCAATGATTTTACAATCTTACCTTATCATTAAATTATATTTATATTAATATTTAAGTTTTTGTTTTTTTGTTTTTACAATTATACAATTATACCTATTAATATCCTTACTTATGAGAAATCACCAGCTTGATTTTTTTTAAAATAGTTCCGGTATTTGCTGAAGTAAAATCTTCTATAACCCACACCTTTTTGCCAGAAGCTATCATTGTAGAGTTCCTCTTTTGCATCATGCGGTGCACCTATCATAAACACTTTATTTTGATGCTGTGTTGTGAGTTCCTTCACTGAGAACTCCTCCTTAAATTTAGATTTAGATTTGGTTTTTAAATACTTTATAATATCATTACAAGTTGTATGTCTTTTTACTCTATTTATATAAAACCACAATTTTCTATTAACTCAGCAAATCCGCTTTCTTCTGCTCTATCAGCCATACCTATATTTTTCTTAATTCTATTTTTATTTCTTCTCCCCACTACTTCTTGAAATTGGTTTTCATCTTTTACTTCTCTAATAGAAATAATTTCCCCATGTAATACTTGTGTTTTTCATTGCAATCTTCATTTCTCTTTTCAACCCCATCTATATTTGTTTGATTTATATAACTTATATTGTGATTGGAGTGGTTGCTACTATTTTGGTTTGAAACTTTACTATCTTGTCTTAAATTATGTTTTTAGAGCAGAACTAGAATCCATGTGTTTATCTGTAATTACTTTTTTTGTGTTGCTACTTATTGTACTTTTTTCCACTATCTGCTTTTTTAATTCTTCCATTTTTTCTTCTATAAGTTGTTTATTTTCCTTTAATATTAAATAATTTTCCTGCAATAAACTGCATTTTACCTGTGTCTCATATAGAATTTGTTTTAGCATTTGGTTTTCCAGTTTCAATTTTTCCATGCCATAATTTTCACACTCCTCTTCTAGAGGAGCGAAAAAGAGGTAAAATTGTGTCGTTTTTTTTATCAGCTTAGAACAAGATCAGAACAGTGGGCATTACCGACAACATCATTTTACACATAAAAACACGAAATACAACATTTTTTAGTGGTCACAGATATTCTTATTTAAAAAAAAGTGTAAAATTTAATTTTTTTTTACATATATTGCCATATCTCAAAAATGAATTGAGCTATCGATGTGAACTTTTTTTTGTTATAAAACACACACTTAAGCGCTTCTTTCTATACATGGGATTGCTTGCACTCCATGTTAATAAAGCTGTTGGTATGTCCAGTTCTAAGTATTTTCAAAAATAGCTATCATTTTTGAAATATCCATTTCATAATAGTGTTTTGGATAAAAGATGTGTCCTAATGTTTAATTAGCGTCTTTATTACACGACTACCAAGTTATGGAAATATCCGACAATAAATAAGTCGAATAGTAGGGTGATTATTATTGAAATCTTAGAAATGATTTTTTTGTAGAGGAATGAATATTTTTTAACGAAATTTGGTATACAGGGGTTTTAGGTCATGCCGAACAAGATTCTGTAAAAACAAAAACCCTATCTCAATCGCTAATATAAATTCCTAATTTTTGCCAATTTCTTTTGATCATAGTAGGCGTATTTAATTTCGAAAAAAAAAAAAAATTTTAAATAACTTTTTAATCACAATCTGAAGCAAAAGTAGTATACCGAATTTGATCTAAATCGATCAACAAATGGCCGAGATATTGGGGTGTAGTGGTGAAAAGTGAGACACACAGTATAAGAGAAGCTAAGTCTCAAATTTTTTTTGGCATTAACCACCCCCATTACCAACTCCCACCCCATTATTCAAGGGGGCGAAAAAATAAAATTGTCATTTAGTGTGTGTACAAGAATCAAAGGCCTCAAATTTTTTACTTTATCCACCACTACTACCACCCCCCCTTCCACCACCCTCAGCCCCACTACCGATTTTATAGATTTTTGGGGTAGACGATTTCAAATATTTTATTATTAAAGTTGCATAAACAATTATTTCCACATTCAAATTGTTTTCGTTATGATAGACTTGGATAGAAGATCTAGATGTGGAAGTAGCGATTCCTTGGGCAGCGGTTTTATAATTTGACCTTCGACGAAAACGAATAACGTTGATCGAACACCGCCCTGAGACTAGTTAGTTTTAGTGGACGCGGGTGTATTAATACTCAATTTCTGCAATTCGCTCGCTCCAAAAAAATCACTGTACCTAAACTATCAGACACAATAAGAATTATGCTATCAAAAACTTTTTTGGTCTTTTGGCTTTATTTTTCTCGCAGCATGTTATACAAAATTTCCAAAAACAAAAAAGTTTGTAGCTTAGTGAAAATTTGACTGCGTATTTTCTGAACTTTCAAGGTTATCTAAGTTTTTAACACGCTTAAAAATGTTTTAATTAACAATACTGTACACAGATAGAAGCGCTTAAGTGTGTGATTTATAACAAAAAAAAGTTCATGTGGATATCTCCATTCGTTTTTGAGATATGGCATTAGATGTTCAAAAAAACATGATTAAAAAAAAAACAAAATTTCACACCTTTTTAAAAATAACAATGTCCGTGACCGTATGTCTCAGTTTGTTCTAAGATTAAAAAAAAAACTCGAGAAGGAAGCGACTTTTCCCCTGTTTTTTACTCCACTATTCTCTTTCTTTTTCATTAGATGTATTTAGGTTAGTTGTCTGGCAGCAAATAATTCTAGTTTCATCAATGACTTGTATTGAGCCTATAATCCTTTGCACACAGGATTTGTGAAATATATTTTCACATGACACATACTGAACTTGCACTTAACTTCGTTTTACAACATTTATAACACTTTTTAGCTGGATCATCTTCATTGCCATCCACTATGGGAGCCATTTTTAATTAGAACAAAAATTAAATGTTCTATATTGGTTTCATTTTTATTAACCAGTCTATTGTTTTATTTTTAGATCCATTGCCCTATCCCATCTTAAAATCGTTTATTAGGCGCTGTGTTGGAATGGTGAAGATGCATGAAATATTAAAATGGTTGAAAAAGTGATTTACTCGTAATTTCCATTACGCAGAAAACGATTACTTATAACAAAAGATTATTGAAAATAAAATTTTCAGATTCATGGCGTAATTGTAAACACAACCACGTGACAGCAAATGGTTTCTTGGCGCCAATGACGTCAACCGTTAGAGCCGGTACTGTGCTAGCGTGAAAGAATATTATTTATTAATCGAACAAGAACGTGCATTCTCTCGATTATAACTTTGTTATTTTCTATGCCAGAGAAAAAATAAAAAACGTATCGGAAAGCCGAATCGTCTAAAAATTTTTCGGAAAAACTGATAATTATCGAGATATTCGAGAAAATGGAAGAAACACGTTTTTCTAGGAAATGCGTGTAAATTTTTAAAAAATCATTTTTTTCCATACACGTTCGTTTCGAAGGGCCGAGATTAATGGAGCGTCTAGGTAATACATGCTATTAAGTTGGCATCGTATTTGAGATCGATTTCAGTTAATTATCATTAATTATGGTGATACAATTTTTTATATTACGAGCATATTCGAAGATTTGGCGGGGTCGCCGGTGATACCACTTTTACGAGCGTGTCAGGCTCTCCCTACCTTGACAGGAAGTTATAATAATGCCCTGTTGTTTGTGAAAAATTATTATTATTATAAATCGAGAACTAGATTATTAAAATTTAGTTCTCGATTTATAATAATGATAATTTTTCACAAACAACATTATTATAACTTCCTATAAAGCTAGAGTCTGACCTGCTCGTAAAAGTGATCCAGCTCCATAAAGACCTAAAAAATACGCTGAAACAAAGAATTAAATAGCAAAATCTGTGGGGGCAGTCAAATATAAAACTGTATGCGATACAACCCAAAGTTGATGTAAATAATCTTCCAGGCATGAGCAGAAGACACAACATCATACTGAGAAGGCTAAGAATCGGGCATACCCGCCTCACACACGGCTACCTGATGGAATCCAATGACCCGCCATTATGCAGCCATTGTAACAACCACCTTACAGTGAAACATTCTTTCGGAATGCCCTCAATATGCCGAAGTCCGACAACGCCACAACCCCAAAGGTGACCTCAAAGAAGACCTCACTCCGCCAAACTACATTCATATAATTGATTTTTTACATGAAACTGAAATGTATGATCTGATTTAAAACATATACTTATAAACCTTTTGTACCCGTGCCACTGATCACAAGCAGTCAAGGCACGTTAATTTGAAATAAATAAAAAAATATAACTTCCTATCATGTCATATACCACTTCGCAACGAAAGAGAGCCTTGCATGGATGCGAATCAGCCGAAGAATGTTTTCTACAACAGTATGAACTCAGACTTTTATTGAGCCCGTTGAACAATTTGCTTTTACAAACAAATTATACAGCATGCTCTCGCTCATATCGTTGTTTTCAATGCTGTTAATGATGACGATTTCACTGCATGATGTTTTTTAATTGAGATTCGGTAATGCCAACAAATTTTTAGTAGATTTACCGATTTACGTGAAACCTGGTACAATGGCGGAAACCGAAAAGTAAACGACTATTTGACATTAGGTATGTCCTGTGGACTAAAAGTAAATTATTATAAGGAACTAAAGTGAGCTTATGATGTATTATTTGTTTATCATCCAGGCAGGTACCTTGAAATATCTGAGGCTACTAAAAAGGTTGTAAATCTTCCTTCAAAAAATATATACAAAGTAAGAAATAAAATTTCACTCAGTTTTACAAATACCTGCCTACCTATTATTTGAAAGTAGCAAGGAATTGTACCTTATTACCAAACATTAATTTGAAATTGGTGCAAAACGTATTTTTGAAATTAGTAATTTTTTTTACACCAAATTGATATTTGGTAATAAGGTACAGAGTTTCTTGCTACTTTCCACTAATAGGTAGATAGGTATTTGTAAAATTTTATTTCTTGCTTTTTAGAGATATTTTTTGAAGGCAACCGATTTAAAAAAAATTATATATCAGTCGATAAGTTACAAGCTTTAATTTTCTACTCTTGGTATATTTTGAATTATAGCTCCACTACTCCGCTCTCTCCTATATTTTTTGTAGTGGGAGAAAAAATTACGATCCTTTACAAAGAGAAAAATATTTCATGTTCTTTCAATTGGCGCAAACCGCAAACTTCTATCTAGTCTCCATTGGGATAGCCGGAGAGCGGGACCCCTGCCATGCAACACTCGAACATACAAAAACAGACAGTTGATTCTTATGTAAAAACACCTCACAAAACTAGGGATTGCAATTTACCGGAAGTTTTAATAACCAGTAAATCGGTAAATCAAAATGTAAATAACCGGTTAACCGGTATTTACCGGTAATTTTTAGAATGGATGATTAGGGTGGCGAAAATGGCAATTGTCTTTTTCCATGTACAAAATTATCTAAATTTAACAAAAAACATTTTTTTATATACGTATATTTAATATAATGAACAAACAGAAGGTTTTTTTATCAACAGTAAGATCACAAGAGCTTTTTTTTATCGGATAAATTTCTCTTTGTAACGAAATAATTTTGCCAAATCAGTGATTTTATAAGAAAAACTGACATGAAAAAATCGCGAGACCGGAGGTCGAGTGATTTTGTGAAATGTCAGTTTTTCGAGCAAAATTACTGATTGGCAAAATTTTGAGTTAAAAAGAAAGGACCCCGCACACCATATAGGGGAATTTCTGCCTCCAGTCAAATTTAATCTAACCCACGTAAAAAAGTTCTTTTGAACCCCCTGAACAAATGTTCAAATGCAGCCAGGTCCGAAAAGGTCTTCGTTTCGAGATATGGAGCCCTAAAGATCGTTCCAAATCCAAAATCGCCCAATGACTAAATTCTATTGCTGTTTCCATAGAAATCAATAAAGTCGGGGAGCCCTCCCTAGCTGTACGTGCACCCCCCGCCCGATTCTTGGGGACAATGTTTTTCATAAAGATTGAAGCCTAAGGAACAATTTAAGACATATTCTAAAAAAAAAACTGGCTGTACTTTCAAAATGGCGGCCATATGTTAAAAAAAAAATGTTGCCAATGTGGTTTTTGTCATTTAACACAAAAACTAAACAAGATGGACAAAAACTTTCTTCACAAAATACAACGTGCATAAAATTTTCTACAATTTTGTACCTATACAATATTTTGATAGGAGTCACCATTTTCCAGATAAGTGAGTCCAAAATTAAGAAAACATGGAAATTCATATATCGGTAAATCATTTAAAAGAAATAACTGTGACAATTATTGTAAGGCGTATAATATAACTTTATATTATTAACGTAAAAATAAAATAAAATAAACTGAAAAAAATTAATAATAATAATAATATTATAATTTGCAGACATTTATCTCGAAAACGGTAACAATGATATCTGGAAAACGGTAACTCCTATCCAAATATTGTATAGGAACAAAATTGTAGAAAATTTCATGCACTTTGTTTTTTGTGCAGAAAGTTTTTCTCCATCTTTTTTAGTTTTTGTGTTAAATGACAAAAACAATATTTGCATTTTTTTTTAAACGGACGCCATTTTGAAAGTACAGCCAGCTGATTTTTTTTAGGACATGTCTTAAATTGTTCCTTAGGCTTTAATCTTTATGAAAAACATTGTCCCCAAGGATCGGGAGGGTGCACGGACAGTTAAGGTGGGCTTCCGTAGTGTTACGTTTTATACTGAATCTTATATTTTATCTTAAGAGCTGAATCATTTATTTGGGAAATGGTAACTCCAATGCAAATATTGTATAGGAACAAAATTGTAGAAAATTTTATGCACTTTATTTTTTGTACAGAAAGTTTTTCTCCATCTTTTTTAGTTTTTGTGTTAAATGACAAAAACGATATTTGCAAATATTTTTGTTTAACGGACGCCATTTTGAAAGTGCAGCCAATTTTTTTTTTAGGACATGTCTTAAATTGTTCCTTAGGCTTTAATCTTTATGAAAAACATTGTCCTAAAGGATGGGGGGGGGGGGGTGGAGTGCACGGGCACTTAGGGTGGGCTCCCGTAGTAATAGTAAAATAACGAAATATTAAGTTTTATTTCACACTTTTTTATTTCTTTTTCACTTGTCAATAATGACATTGTTTTGATTCATTGAATTTCCTACTATCCAAGAAAGAGTGTGTTATTTTTTTAAAAATATCGTCATTTTTTGAGTACCTACGTGGACACGAATTACTGATCGAAATTGTTTAGGTAAGGTTACCACAGAAAATTCCATAATCATAGTTCAAATAAAAATCAATGGACCTGATTAAATTGCCCATTTAATGGGCATTTAAAATAAAAAACATGATACACTCTGAAAGTTCAGATAAAAAAAGAACAATTCTAATCCTAGGAAGCTCGGAGAACAATAATTCATCATAAGATTTTGAGTCACAGAACTTAACGGAAGTTTTTTATTTAAAAAAAAAAGTATCACAACTTTATTCTTGACGGTGTCATTAACATGAGTAAGAAATATGGTGTTATTTAAGAATTAATTATGCAGTTCTGAATTTCCATAAAATCAAAGCCAACTTTAATTTAATTTTTTCAATTTTAAAACGTATTTGGAACGTTCTTTAGGGCTCCATATCTCGAAATGAAGACCTTTTCGGACCTGGCTGCATTTGAACATTTGTTCAGGGGGTTCAAAAGAACATTTTTACGTGGGTTAGATTAAATTTGACTGGAGGCAGAAATCCCCCTATATGGTGTGCGGGGTCCTTTATCCATAAAAGAAAAGCTCGAGTGTTTTTTGGCAAGATAATTTAACGACAGAATATGTGAACGAACAACAACAATAATTTATTAAAAATAATTATAATTTTCCTAAAACGACTCATATTGTACAGTATAGTTTCCACAATACTTAAAAATTATAGCTGACAGTACAGATTTCAAAGTGACGTGCGACTACTACATGTACTCTGCTTTTGAGGAACAGGCATTTTTATCGGTGATTAAAAACGATGCACCTTTTTTATCGCTGTCAAAGTGACAAAAATGTGACAGTCAAACAGACTTTTTTATATAGGAGTTAATTTATCAAAAGGAAAAAATATAAATGAAACGAATTTAAATAAATAATTATTGTGTAAATAACAAAAATATCCACTTAAATAACAAAAAATTATAAACAACTCAAATATGGCATTTACTGAATAGCTAATCTAAAAATACAATATTTTTTTAAAAATAGCCTGTTAGCTTTTCAAAGCTATATCTGTTAGTCGTCTGATATTTGTGCATAGAATACCCCAGCTGAAGATGCCCTTCTTCAATCGATATTGGTGGGTCAATAAGTTACTAAGAATTGGTAATAACATAATTCTAAATGTATTCCAAGGATATTTGCGGCAGTGAAATATTCAATTTTCTGTCGTAAGATATTGTCAATGTCTCTCTTGTATTTCTTGGGGCTTGGTGTTTGGAGTTTACTTTTTATAATATTATTTATTTATTGTTAAAAGTGCTCGGTGTTGGGACAATCACTCTGTATTTAGTGAATACTAGTCAGTAACATAAATAGAAACGTTGAATACGTGACATAATCGTGAGTTCAGAATTTACCGAAATAACCGGTAAAAAATTAAAATAACCGGTAATTATCGTCATGTGTTTTTTGTCCTAATAACCGGTTAACCGGTTAACCGGTAATGCAATCCCTACACAAAACATATTTTTGAGGTCGCGATTTGTTTTGGAATTGCGAAATTGGAAAAATTGCACTTTTTCATGCTTTTTACGGAAATCACTATTTTCGCATTTTTAATGTTCCCACTTCTCTATATCTGTTATTCGTTGACATAAAAAATTGATATTTTAATACTGCAATACTCAAATCTCTCGCTTTCCAACGGTGTATGCAAAAACAATATATGTTTTGATATGATTGAAAAATAAATAATTATTAATGAAAAGGACAGTACTTTTGTATATTTTACAGCGATAAAGTGTGGATCGAGGTAACTTTTTTGTTTTTCAAAATAACTGCATACTGTAATCGAGTAAGCTGTAGCTATTGAAATGAGAAAGTTTTTTTATCTGGAGCGTTTTTTCATAAAATGTATATTAAGTGAGAAAAAGGCGGTGTAACATGGATCATACGCGCGGCGCTCTGGCTCGCAATTCCTAACCATATCGGGCAACAGATAGTTTTCATTTGAATACGTTCTATGTGAGTAAGGAGTGTTATAGTTCACTGCTGCTACTTTTTTTACATTATTGAAAACATTGTTGTTTTAAAAAAAAAATACATATTTTCAATATTTTCAAGTGGTTTATGATTCATAATATTGGTATAACATGAAGAGATCGGGTGAGAAACTTTTAATGTAAACACGTGCATATTCCTCATATAATTTTCTACCTTTACCTGTGGTCAACATTGACTTTGATCAGTGTATTGTGTATCAGGCAGGAACTTCAGAAACTGTTTAAAATGTTACAGAAGAAAACTACACAAAACTATTACACTCGGCGTCATTTAAATCGGACAATACATCAGTGGCATTGGGAGCTCATTTGGGAAATAAGGAAATTTTATTTCTAAGAATCCCGTTTATCACGCCAAGTGTAGAAGATCGCATATGAGGATTTTTTATCAAGACATACATGTTCCTATGGAAAATGACGACAATACGGGTACTAAAAAAATGTCATTTGCAATAAAGAACGCGACATTAAAGGAAACCGAAAGCAACTGTATGTAGGGTCATTTAACGGGCAAAACGAAATTTTCCAGAAAGCTAAGGAGTTAAACGACGAGGAAATACTATATGGAATTCAAGGATTCAGCGACAGTTGCATAGACATGATAGCAAATGATTTGAAATATCACAATTTATGTATATTAGATTTAAAAAAAATCTAATACTTCAAAGAAACAAAACAAAACTAATATTCTTCAATTTAAAGGCCTGTTTTTGCAAACCCTATTAAAATTAGAAAAAAATTTATTGGTAAATGCTGAAGTTTTAACAACAGCTCAAATTCGTCACCTTCTTCATACAGATGCCACTAAATACATCTATTGGACTGAATCATATCCAAGTTCAGATGAGATTTCAAAGAAATTAAAGTAACATTTCGGAGATAAATTACTAATAATTGCAAGGGGTTCAAAGTTGTCTAGTTATGTTTGTTCAACGGCAAAAATAATAAAATTGTTGAACGTGCCAGAAAAGAGCACATCTCAGTCATCAGATAAAAGGATGTTGCCGGACAGACCAATTCTTCTTGTCACCGACAGTCTGACATCTACCAACTTGCTAAAGTCTTAAAAACAGATATTCAATTATGTAAATCTGCAGCTGACAACATAGAAATTACTAAAGAAAGTGCTTCTAAAATTATTCCGAATTCGTTATACAATTTTTTTTTTCAAAACTGCCTATTTCGTTCAGCCAAAAATACCAAACCTTTTTGAATTTGGATGGCACAAGACAGACAGCAACATAATGCCAATCACGGTGACAGTTAATGCGAAGCCAGATTTTCTAAACATAACACCATTTTGTAAGTGCAAACACCTAATTTGTAACAGATCATGTTCCTGTGCTAAAGCAAATGTACTTTGTTCCATAAGCTGTTTATGTGAAGGCAAGTGTATATATATCGAATAAAAATGTATTTATTGTGTGCTACTGCAGAATTCTATTACCCAGTATAATATTATCAATATACTTTATGAATACATCTGGAAACGAATGCCGTACCGTGTCATTTCATGATCTGGTGCATGGTGAACCCAGAATTTAATGCAGCGCGTACAACGCTCAAGCTTATTACACTTTTATGAGCACCAAACTGTTGTAAACAACGATTTTATGTTTTTCAAAAATTAATTCATACCTTAAACTACATTTCACTCGTTTATACTAGTACTTTATCTTCAATAATAAAAAAGTTTCATCGATACAGACTTTTTCAATGTCGCTACCGAAAAATTCATGTGAACTCGGGCGAAAATATTTTTTTTCCACCAGATAATTTATCTCTAGTATAATTTTATGTATGGCAATCGATTCATCATGTTTCGAAATATATGTGTCCAAATCTTCAAGCTGAGTTAATTGTTATTAACAAAGTTATGGGATGAGAAACATAAAATATTGTATTCTCGCGGAATTTCAGAGAAAAGTGGAAAAGTGCAATTTTCTCCGATTTCGAAATTCCAAATCAAATCGCGACCTCCATATTCGAATTCGGCAGATCATTTTACATAAGAATATGACTTCAGTTTTTGTGTGTTCGCGAGTTGCATAGACCACTTTTATTTTGCATATTTCGAAGGTCTCGGTCTCCGGCTAGGAGAAAAAATTACGATTTTTGATCGACAAAAATATGTGTGAGATGTAAAGTTTTTATGTTCTTTCAATTGGCGCAAAACGCAAGTCTCTATCTTTTACGCTTTTCAAAAAAAAAAAATAGAAAGTACAACAATGTGAGCAACTCCTTTGAGCAGGAGTGGGAGGTGCCTATGCGGATTTCGATACGGGTCTGCCCCTAAATCTCTTTATTTTGATTTACTCCATATGTGATTAAAAGGATTTGTTTTTACTCAAAAGGAAAGCAACTGATCATTTGTAGGCTTTAGACTTAATAACTTTATGATTTTTAGACAAGGAAAAAACAATCAGACAAATATGTGAAAATAGTGACCGTAAAATTCAAAATAGCTCTATTCTACTAGTATGTACGCCCACCTTTTGTCACCTGCAGCCTGAATACCACCGCCAGTTTCCAACGTCCAGTATCTGTCTTGCATGGTTCGGATGTACCACCTTTTAGTGCTCCAGTCAAATTCCAATTGGAATGTCTCATGGTCGGAAATTTCTTCTTGGTTAGCTGTGACATCAACTCCTGTAACAAAGCAATATATTTGTAAAACGTTTAAACAACAAAAATAGGACATAACATCATAATATTTTGTAAATGGTTGTTAGAAATACACAAACCATCCATAATCGTATTTCCTTGCTGACAGAAGAAGGCGCCGGAAGTTTTCAAAACGGAAAATTTTCAGGACTTCTAACTTTCCATTGAGTATATTGATAGACTCTTTTATAGTGAAATATGATTCGTGATGATGCAAGTTTCATTGTGATACCAAATAAGTGTATACAATTATATTATTTATATGACTTTTACAGACTTTTATCAAATATGGAAAATTTCCTTTGCACATCTCTGAAACTGAGTCAACATATTTTTTTACAAATGAGATTAAATCTTAAATCGGTTCTTGTGTAGCACTTTTAACTATTCTATCTAATGATGATCTTTTTAAAAATTAGTGGAAAAGAATTTTTAGTTTCACGTAGTTTCGCTGGGATTAATATAAAACGTGCGTTATTGTTTTATACGCTGTATAAAAAAATGCATAAAGTACATAATTATTTCTTTAAATAGCTTTGAATATTTAGATTAGTTATCTTTTCTTGCGCTTTGGGAATATTCCTTAAGTAAGCATAAGCATAATAAATATTTCGGGGAATATATTGTGGTACTCTTGAAAATTTAAGACTACAGACAATATTTTGTTTTCATATCTGTTTTCCTTTCAAGCTAAGCAATTATTTATTTCTACTACTGAATATGAAAAAATAATTTATAAAAATGCATGTCGTGGCCTATTTTGTAGTCCAGTCAATGAATGGTTTCTAGAGCGAAATGCTGAGATCACAATTTTTGACTATTTAGAAGGTAAACATACCAAAAGTCCCCGAACGTAGGAGGTAAGGGGGATGCAGGAGAGGACGAAGAAGGTCCCGGTTTTTGTTTTTTTTCGCTCATATCTCGAAAACAGTTAGCCCTACTCAAAAAGTGGCTATATGCAAAATTAAAGCTGACTAAATATTCTACAATAATGTTTCTATTAATTTTTTTCGTATCTGTCATGGTTCAGTAATGAATTGTATATCTTTTGACTGTATTCTAACTTTATTATAAATTTATTATAAATTGAAAATAAATTTTAATAATCATCGTAGAAAAAAATTTCTTGTACAGATATCCGTTTCACAGCAGACTGAACTGAAATATCGAATAAAAAATGTCTTTGCGTCTGTAAGTGTGTGTGCGCGTATATATCTATGTGTGCGTATATACCGTTTCTTGTAAAAACGATAACTTCTGTTAGACTTAAAATATTTGATTTCAATTTGGAACATATGTAAAACAGCATATTACCATAATCCCTATTGAATAGAGATGCCGCAAGACCAAGACAAGACAAGACTAAGCAAGTCTTGTCTTGGTCTCGAGATAGTCTTGATTAGGGCTAACCGTTTTCGAGATATGAGCGAAAAACCAAAAACCGGGACCATCTTCGTGCCCCCCTGCATCCCCCCACTTCCTACGTTTGGGGACTTTTGGTATGTTTACCTCCTAAATAGTCCAAACATCAAAAATTGTGATCTCGGCATTTCCTTCTAAACCCCCTTATTGAACGTTCATTGACTGGGCTATTGGGTAATATAAAGTTGGTATGACAACCAAAAATACATTATTGTCCCCAATACTTTTTTGTATAAAAAGAAACGTATCTCAGAAAATAATCCCTCTTTACTGAAATAAATAAATAGAAAACAGTACATTGGCCTAATTTTTTCACTAAACGGAAAATGCCAACGATTTCACAGGTGAGTTGCTTGAACATCATATCAAACGGTTTTATAGTCTCATTTATTTTTTATACTGTTATTTTATCAAGAGACATTGAGACAAAAATTTTGGCACTCGCAGAGACTATTCTTTGGCACAAAAACTATTAAGTCTGAGAAGGTGCCAACATTTTTTTAAAAGCACCAGTTTTAGCTCATTTTAGGCGAAAAGTCCAATTTTTGGCCAAAAAATCTGGAAAATGGGTTATACTACGTTCCAATTTTGATGTCGCCAGTGCTGTCAATTGCATGGAGAAAAAATGTTGGCATATATCGAATGTTGATCGCCAAGATACACTCTTCAACTAACACCAAGCTCCAAAGTGCTATACTTTGTTCTACAACTGAATATTTTCGGGGGCGGCCAGCGCCAAAACGGCCCGGGGTCTGACTCACATAAGATAAAATACTCAGAAGAATATTTGCTAAAACATAACAGCAATGCCAACAGGTTATATCCCAGGCCCCATATATGTAGCTATCTCCTAGACTATAAGGAATCACTACGTCCACAGCCAGATTTTCTATCCAAGTCTCTCACAACGAAAAAAAAATTGACACTATATTTGCACTCCACTTTCTATGGAAATAATTGTTTATGGAACTTTAATAATATAATATTTGAAATCGTCAACCCCAAAAATCCATAACGATATGCCACATCGGTAGCTGGGGTGGTAGTGAGGGTAGATGAAGTAAAAGCCTTTGGTTCTTGTATACTAAATCACAATTTTACTTTTTTCACCCCTGTTAATAATGGGGTGGCTAATACCAAAAAATATTTTGAGACCCTTATAATATATAGTTCATTCCATTCTTATACTGCACATAAAAGACTCAAAGCTGCCGACCGAGCTAATATAAGGAGAGACGAGCATGCTTTATTTTTCTACACTACTACATCTTATGTAAAGTATGTTCTAGCATAATTAAGATAATAGCCCGGGAGAGAGCGATGCATTTTTTATGGTGATTTTACGCCGCTTGATATTGAGTGTAATCGATAGTATAGATATGGCTAGTAATCAAAACAAGCGTCAGCTGTCAGGATCGTGGTGGACCTGGTCGTGAGAGAACGTTTGTTATGTCGAAAAAAAAAAAAAATTCGAAAATGATTTCAAGTCGTTTGAAAATTTGTACAACAAATGTTTACATGATAATAATAATTTTTTAAAAAGTCAGCTGCGTAGATAATGGGGGATTATACGTCAGCCGCTTAGATAAACCTGTATAAAAAACAATTAATGTAAAATCATTTCAGGTTCAATGAAACTTATACAGCTAACTCTTTATATTATTAAAATGATAAAAACAATCGTCAGTTATTCTTTCAATGGGGGTAGGACCGTCAGCTGAGGGATTATAAGTGCTGAGCGAGCTTTTAATCTGAGTACGGTGCATTTCAATGTATGATCTAACTGACGATCTTTCCCCCTTTATATCAACAGCTGACGTACATTTTCATTTAATATATTGTTTAAATAATCATTTCTAGAAATTTCAAGTGACTTGAAATCAATTTAAACTAAACTTTATGGTTTCAATTACAATGGTAATATACACTAACGCTGGAAAATAAACAATTTTAAAAAATATATTTTTCCATTGTATTTTCCTGTAGGTTAAATTTGCACAGACCTTGACAAATTGTGACAGTAACTATCTGCGCATTTCTACGTAAATTTCCTGCGCCCTTACCTATGACCGTTGAGGCTCTTTGGGATCTATTTAAGTAGAATTCGGGGGATCCATTTGTCTAGCCACTCAACAACCTGAAGTGTAACTCGCGTTGGCGGGAAGAGTTCGCGCATCCAA
Organism: Rutpela maculata; assembly: GCA_936432065.2. Classification (NCBI taxonomy): domain Eukaryota; kingdom Metazoa; phylum Arthropoda; class Insecta; order Coleoptera; family Cerambycidae; genus Rutpela; species Rutpela maculata. The sequence continues at coordinate 101,360,276 of OW386290.2, read as the reverse complement.
GTTGACGCACGTGAAATCGCCATTTTTTTAAGCGTTTGTAGACTTGCCCAGTTTTATTTTCAGTCGCAGTTGCCATGCCGTGCGAAAAGGACATGGAGGTAAGTATGCACTTTTTTCAGCTTATCATGTTTATATAAAATTAATTTGATTATTAATCCAGTCAATGAGTGTAGAGTACATGAAATATGCGAGACTTTTTAACTTCAGGACTTCGTTGGAAGTAGTTAGCGGGTAAACATACTAAAAGTCCCCAAGTCCCCGCCCCTGGGAGGTGAGCTTACGGTGGGAGGAGGGGGGGAAGCTCCCATTTTTTGGTTTTTCGATTATATCTCGGAAACGGTGGACTCAAGAAAAAATATGTTCTAAATAAAAATGAAAGCTAATTAAATTTCCTATAAAATTGTTTCCGTACATATTTGTCGAATTTCCAACGGTTTTCGAGATATACGTTATTGAAAATCGATACTTTTCGAAAAAATCATTTTTACCTAACTCTTTTTGTCAAACGTTTGCTTCTAGGGCCTCCCACGATCCTTTCTCAGAAAAATTGTCAGAAACGAAGTTGTAGAGCATTAATTTCCTTCAATTTGATATACACTTAAAAAATAATTTTTTTGAAAATTATCGATTTTCAATAACGTATATCTCGAAAACCGTTGGAAATTCGACAAATATGTATGGAAATAGGAAATTTAATTAGCTTTCATTTTTATGTAGAACATATTTTTCTAGAGTCCACCGTTTCCGAGATATAATCGAAAAATCCAAAAATGGTATCTTCCCCCCTCCCTCCCACCGTAAGCTCACCTCCCAGGGGCGGGTACTTTTAGTATGTTTACCTACTAACTACTCCTAACAAAGTTCTGAAGTCAAAAAATCTCGCATATTCCATGCATTCTACAATATAATCATTGACTGGACTAAAAACGTATATCTTCTTCCTTCATTTCATATTTATTTATAATCAAAGACAGGAATTTAAGATCTTTGAAAGAGGAAGCCGTTACTTTCTTGAAATTTGTTTAAGCCAGAACAAGGATCTCCTTCCTCGTGGAGACTACAGAGAACGTGCTGAAGTCTTACTAATACTATTGGGCAGAATTCACTGGCAGAAGCCTGGAGTTTTTCATAAAGCAAGATGGATGTCAACAATAATCTATGCAGCAAAAATGTGCGCATTTAGCGAGCAGATGGGTTATGAGCTAGAAAAGGTTGATAAATTACGGCAAATCTGTCTTTTCAATGCTCTGGTTTACATTAAATGCTAGTTGAACGCTCCTAAAGCCCCATGAATGATTTACAGCTACGGCACTGCTTGAACAGTTACAAAACTATTGATCCTATAAAGTAGTTTAGGCCGCACTAACAAGTAACAAATAAGATATCTGACAATAAAAAGAAAAAAGCCTAAAGAATCCCAACTACATTTATTTAATTAAAGAAAATATATTTTTCAAAAAGAATTGCTTTTCTTAATTTCGGCGTTTTTTTATAGAAATTTAAAACTGTAGCCCCCATGGGCAAACTTTCCCCTAAACCTATAGGCTTCAAATATCATATCCTTTCATTAGGAACCAAAAGGAATCATTATGTATGCTATGAAAACTAGATTAAAACGATAAATTTTAGTTTAAATAGATTTCAAGTCACTTGAAATTTCTAGAAATGATTATTTAAACAATATATTAAATGAAAATGTACGTCAGCTATTGCTATAAAGAGGGGAAAGATCGTCAGTTAGATCATACATTGGATTGCACCATACTCGCTCAGCACTTATAATCCCTCAGCTGACGGTCTTGCCCCCATTGAAAGAATAGCTGACGACTGTTTTTATCCTTTTAATAATATAAAGAGTTAGCTGTATAAGTTTCATTGAACCTGAAATGATTTTACATCAATTGTTTTTTATACAGGTTTATACAACGTGATCTACCAAGAAATGCGGAAAATAAAATGGTGTGCTAGTCTTCAATGTGGGAAAGCCCCTGCAAAATTTTAGAGGATTCTGAGGTAATTTAGTAATTAAATTATTAGTCAATTTGCGAAGATACACTTCTGATGTTGAGTAAGTCCTGACCTACTTCTGAACAGGTCGACGAACTTACTTGTGAAAGAATGTATTCGAGTTGTTTACATTTCCTTAATTGGCATAAAAAATGAAGCCGGCCGGCGAGATCAAAAAAAGATGTATACACGATCCAGCGGCAGGTAACCAACATTGTTGGTACGCTTTGAAAATAATTGGAATTTCAGCGGACCAGTTCACTTTTACGAATGAGTTCAAAGCATGCCGACAAGGCTAGCTCCGTGCCGCTGGATCGTGTGTGGACCCCTAGAGAGCCGCGTTTTTTGCTTCCGGTCGAACAATAATTACACCGCCGTGTCATTGACCGGTTTAACTAAATATCTCGTATATCTGCTTGTCGATTTAGCATGAGATCAATGTCTTCGATTTATTTCGGTATTTTTGTAATGTGATTTGATTAAAACCAAAAAGTCACTTCTATCTTATCCAGCTTTGCTGTCAGTAGTGTCAATCCCAAGTTTGATAAAGTGATATGGTTGTACCGCGTTACGTTAGATTAGTTGAAGTCATTGGCGGCGCATTTCTACAAAAAAATAAGGTAATTTTTTTGGTCATTTTTTAAAAAATTTTCATTTTTTTAATTCCTTTCGGTGGGGACAACCTACTGTTAAATTTTTCGCATGTCCTGGTAGATCACGTTGTATAAGCGGCTGACGTATAATCCCCCATTATCTACGCAGCTGACTTTTTTTTTTAATTATTATTATCATGTAAATATTTGTTGTACAATTTTTCAAACGACCTGAAATCATTTTTGAATTTTTTTTTTTTTCGACATAATAAATGTTCTCTCACGACCAGGTCTACCACGATCCTGACAGCTGACGCTTGTTTCGATTACTAGCCATATCTAGACTATCGATTACACACAAAACCAAGCGGCGTAAAATCACCATCAAAAATGCAACGCTGCCTCCCGAGCTATAAGAAATAAACGTAAACTCCAAACTTTTTTAATTAAGATTTCTAACTCTTGTGATATAGTTACGTGAATCACCCGTAACTAGAACGGCGCGGAGTTTATTGTCGGCATTAATACCAGAGTAACAGATAATCAGACCCGTACTTTTAATTTATCTGTCAATGTTGCGAAGGACCGGCAATGCGTCCACTAATGCATAAGATATTTCTATCGTGACCTAAAACACGATTTGTAAATCTCTAGTATTATTTTGTTCATTCCTATACCAAAAAAATTGAAGTACGGCTCTACAGTACGACTCAGCATATAATAGCGCCTACTCTGATATTTTTGAGGCCGGTTTTTATGGCCTTTTTTATGTACCCAATACATTTGTAGGCAACTACACCAAATACCAATATTTACCCCCCCAACCATTCAACATATTTATGTTTTCGGAAAAAGACAAATGAAAGATTCTTGTAGTTCGTTGACCGACCTAGTATTGATAAACGCATCCTCATTTAATATTTAGTATTTATACATATAGTGGGTATTATGCATCAGTTATTAATTAATATCCATATATACAAACAGCTTCTTCAACATATACCATGAGCACCTAACAAAAACATTCGATTTGTTGTTCTTTCACGTAACACTTACACCTGACTTTCATAATTCAAACAGATAATAACATCACGATTGGCATTTGCAAGTTTGCATCAACAGATACGAACGCTTAATTTCAACACTCGCAAACCGACTTATTTAAATGTAATGAGTTGCATATTTCAAACAACCATCGCCAATCAATGCATCAATTACAAAGTGTACCCTAATTAGAGTTGCACAATTTGCAAACCTAAATGAAATGTGTAAGGTGTATAGAGAAAAGATTAATTTCCTCAGAATTTTTTTTGCTGCCGTGGAGAAAAAATCTTGGGTCAAAGCACTGATGTAATGTTCATCGTTAGTTGCAAGCAGTCAGCCACGGCACAGCTAGTTTCTTTAATTTATCATCTCCCATTAATTGCTATAGACAGTATAATCTGGTATTTTATGTGGATTTTAAGAATCCGTACATACTGTCTTAAATTCTTTTTCTATATGAGACGCGAAAACCTGTTTTCTTAATTTCATTTACATTTCTCCAGTTCTAATACCAATGAAATAAGTTATTTTAGATTTATTAATTAGTAGTATTACTAATAGTTTGTTCCTCTTAAATATTTATATATTATTTATTATTATTATTATACGGGGTGAATCAGGTATGCGGTCATTAATTTCTAATGGTGATTCTACATAAAAAAATATGAAAAAAGTTCATATAAACATGGGTCCGGAAATCACTCCTGGAAGGACGCTGCGGGTCTCTGAAAGGGGCACCCAGAATTAACATTTCATTTAATATCTCAGGAAGAACCGAATGCATTGCCAAGGATTCAAAAATAAGGATAATGATTTCTCGCTGTTCTGCATAATTGAACAGGAAAAGCCGTGAGCAGTCAATTTTCTAAAATAACAAATCTGTATTACGTGACACTGAGAAGTACCAATAGGGTTAGCTGTCAACATGTCAATAAAAAAGAACAAATTAATGAAATTGCATTTATTATTCTCTTAAATAAACCAAGGAAAAATAAATTATTGCTAAATTAAAGGACTCAACAGGTTCTAAAGATTAACAAATTAAATTAAATGTTCAAAATGGGTGCCATTCATTTCCACACAAGCTTCTAGACGACGATTCATTAAAGCAAAGACCCGTTGAAGAATTCCTGGCATTCCTGATAGTTTCGCACTCCATTGCTACACGTTCACGTAACTTTTCAAGATTTGTCACGGGAGTCAAGTAGACAGGGCTTTTCAAATAACCCCAGCCAAAATAGTCAAGGGGATTTAGGTCGAGGAAACGGGGGGAGGGGGCAAACTACTGGTCCGTTTCTGCCAATCCATCTATTGGCACATAAGCTGCATTTAAATAACTTCGAACAACTATTCTAAAATGGGGAGGTGCACCATCGTGCATGAACCACATTGTCCTTCTGGCCTCATACGGCACATCCTCCAAGAGATCTTGTAAATTGTTTCTTAAAAAAATCTAGATAATTTAACATATCCAATCAATTAGGCAAAACAAATAGTCCTAATAATCTGCTATCAAGTATACCGGTCCAGACGCTGATGGAAGTTTTTTTGGTGCCTGAACTCGAAGAAAGCATAAGGATTTTCTTCTGCCCATATGTGATTGTTGTGAAAGTTGACAACAACATCCCGCGCAAATCCGGCTTCGTCCGTAAACACAAATTTTTTTAATAAATTCAGCATTTCTTTCACATTTTCACGCAAGCCATCGGTAGAAGGCCCTTCTTGGTAGATCTTCTGATTTGAGCGCTTGCACTCTTTGCATGTGGTAGGGATACAGTAATTGCTCATGTAACACCCTCCATACAGACGATGCTGACACACCTTCCTGTAACGCTAGCCTTCTTGTACTGATTTGGGGATTCGCATTTACCTTGTCTGAAATGAACGTTCTACACTTACAAAAAATCTTTCGCAAGGTAATCTATTTGGGAAAGCTTCTTCGTACAATCTTCTTGTTTCAGCAGCATTACCACAGGCTCGATCGTAGAATAAATGAATATCGGCCTGTTCTTCGAAAGTGTAACTCATATTAAATAAAAATTGAAATTCTCTTATTAAAGACTGCGTAATGAGAACCTTAGCTTTTATGTCATTAATGACAATTCAATATTGGAAACCAATAACGACCAATTAAGTAATAAAAACCCAAGTAAATTAATCAATGGCAAGAAGTTTTTACAAATAAAAAAATATGGTGTGAATGTTTGCAAGTGTAGATCGAAAGATGACCTTCTGTCCATGGCAGTTGCGAAAATGTGAAGAAAATTATAAATTATTCATTGAAAAAATTCTGCTTACGCAAGAAAACTGGAAAAATTCCTTTAGGTTGAAATTTCTCGAAACAACTATTCGGTTGGTCCTACGGCGCGGCGTTACAACAAGATAACCTTTTTTGTGTATTTATAGCCAAGGAATCATATTATGATGAGACAATCACGGAAAATTTACATTAAAAATTTGGGGGGAGAAATAAGTCCCCTTTTTCCAATTTTTTGCACTCCTGATTGAACTTACCCTTGGTGGATAACATCAGATAATGACCTTTATTGATATCGAATCACGTGCAAAAACTAGTCATTGTAGCTCAAAGATATTAAATAAAATGTTAATTAACTTCAGATGCCCTTCATGTTTTTAATGTAGAATCACCACTAGAAATTAATGACCGCATACCTGAATCATCCTGTACATATATTATAAGATTATATTAGATTATAAGATTTAATACTTCAAGGAAAAATTGTGAAGAAAGCCTTTTGATAAAAACAAAAAATTGTAGTATTAGGTAAGAGCAGACAACTGTTCGTGGTCTATACATATTGACAGTATTTGCAAACGAGTTGCTCCAGTTTGTTATTGTGATGTTGACAGGTCAATCTTAATTATGTTTTATCATGCTCATTTTTATTCTGTAATATCCTATGCCATAATTGGCTGAGGACCTGCAAGCGATAGTATTAGTCTTCAAATTGCAAAAAAGAGCCGGAAGATTTATTGTTGGTTTAAATATGTGAAATAGTTATAGAACTTTGTTTTAACGATTAAGAATATTAACATTACCCTGCACTTTGGTAGGTACTGAATCTATTGTATGCTATGAACATGAATACCAATACTTGAAATACTAATGCATAGATTCACAAAATATGAACTAAGTCCAAAATACATAGCTATAAAAGCATATAATCATTTATCTGTTAAATACAAAAATATGCCGATAAAAAAAATTACTGATAAATAAGAGTTATTATTCCTTATGACTGTTCTTTCTCTCTATTTTTTTTATTGCCGTGACCTACTTGTGTTTTTTAATAATGTTTAATGTTATATTATAGGTGTTATCGTGCACTCATTTGCAATTTTGCTGCTTACTTTCATAGGTATTTTTTAATATACAGGGTGATCTACCATGACATGCGGAAAATTTAACAGTAGGTTGTCCCCACCGAAAGGAGTTAAAAAAATGAAAAATAAAAAAAATGACCAACATTACTTTATTTTTTTGTAGAAATGCGCCGAAAATGACAATTTGACGTAACGCGGTACAACCATATCACTTTATCAGACCTGGGATTGACACTATTGGCAGCAAAGCTGGAGAGGGTAGAAGTGACTTTTTGGTTTTAATCAAATCAAACTACAAAAATAGCGAAATAAATCGAAAAGACATTGACCCTATGCTAGTGAACTCTACAACAAATAGATATACGAGAACTTAAACTCGTCAATAACACAAAAACACCAAAACTTCGGCGGTGCTTTGTACCTGCCGATGTCCTGATTGTTCGACAGAAAGTAAAAAACGTGGCACTTTGACCGTACCCGCCAGCCTAACTTTTTATGCCAATTAAGGAAATGTAGACATCTCCGATATGTTCTTTCACAAGTAAGTTCATCGAACTGACCACGGACACGTAACACTAGCGTATCTTCGTAAGTTTTAACCATTTTTAATATACTAAATTACCTCAGAGCACTTTAAAATTTTGCAGGGGCTTTCCCACATTGAAGACTAGTACACCATTGAAGACTAGTACACCATTTTATTCTCCGTGTACACTGTACATACATATACACGGTGTCCAAACAGTCTGGAAACAGTCAAATATCTCGAGAAATACACATTGGATCCAAAAAAAGAAAAAAGACGTCCTCAATAATTTTGAAAGGGCTATCCAATGATACCAAACGCGACCCCCTACCCCCACCCCTTGGAGTGGGACGGGGGGGCAACTTTAAAATCTTAAATGGGCACCCCTATTTTTTATAGCAGAATCGGATTCTACGGCAAAAATTACGTCAAGTTTGTTTGAAACGTTTTTTTCGATTCGTGACAGATGGCGCTGTAATCGCAAAAATATTTATTTTCGTAATTTCTAAAAAATTCTACGTAAGAATGAAAAATAATAAAGTACGAGTTCGTTTTCTTGAAAAAGCCATTCAGTGTTAAATTTACGAAAATACGATATATGTATAGTTTATAATCATATTATATAAAACATATAAGTATACACAATACAGATATTTGGATGACAAATAGATATAAAAAAAAATTATACTGAATAATTAAATAAAATAATTATTTGTTTTGTCAAATTTATTACAGTAATATATGAGTAATTCCTCAAGGTTCTCTATTTAAAAAGTCTTGAAGGCTGTAAAAGCTACCTTCAAGTAATATTTCTAACTGCGGTTTTATAGTATCTATAGTTTTGGATATTTCGAATGAAAGCGGGAAGACTATTAAAAAGTAAAACACACAGTATGGTGAGTGTTTATAATTTGAAGTGTGATGTGAGGGGATACTAAGTAGATCCCCACATCTCGTACTGTACGAATGACAATCGTTTGTTTGAGTAAAAAGATTTATATTTTTCTTGGTATACATCAAACATTTTAATATAAACATAGTCGTTAGTATTTTTTTCATTTTAAATATATGTCTACAGCTCTCATCATAATCCATTTGAAATATAAGTCTAATGAGTCTCTTTTGGCTAATAAACATCCTATCCTTGTCTCTTGCACTTTCCCAGGCAATAATATTATATGAAATATGTGAATAAGCAAGAGCATAGTATATATTCAATAGTCCCGCTTCATCTAAAGAGTTTTGCCTTTGCAATATAGCAAAATCGGCCTGATTTAGTTGTGAACACACATGTTCAATGTGCTTGTCCCACAGCAATTTAGTGTCCAAGTGTGTACTGAGCAATTTCGTGTTGTGAGACAACACAATATTATCATGCAACATTATATCGTGCGGTAATTGTCTTTGTAATCCAAAATTGATAATAACTGTTTTATTTTTGTTCAATACCAGTTTATCTCTTTCAGCCCAAGTAGTAACCTGCTGGAATGTCTGGTCAATTAGTATATGGAGTTGTTCTATCGAATCTGCTGATAATGTTACTGTTAGTCATCAGCAAACATTGTTAAGTGTCCCGTGGTCAACTAGTTGGGAAGGTTGTTTATATACAACAAAAATAATAGCGGCCCTAAAACAGATCCTTGAGGGACATTAAATTCTGCAAATCAGATTGTATATTATTTAGTTGTACTTTTAGTGTTCTCCCTTCCATAAAGCTATTTATCCATGAGAGTAAGTTTCCTCATATCCCCATACTATATAACTTTTTTCAAGAAAGGAATTGTTTATCGAATCAAAAGCCTCTGACAAATCAAACATTATTGAGACAACGTACTTGCCATCGTCTAAGCTGGTGTATACATAATTTATGTAAGTGATAAGTTGTCGTTTCTGTTGATTTACCAGGCGTGAAACCATGCTGAAACGCTGTTAGGATATTATAGTAGAGTGCTCGGTGCCCAGATATACGCATAAAAATAAGTTCTGTGGGAGTTTCGTTGTTACAAGCTGAATTCGATACAAAATTAATGATGATATACTGATGTTTCAAAATCTCAAAAAATGTCCTACTCAAAAGGTCATTATAATCAAAAAACAAGTTATTTCTAAGGGCCAGTTGTATGAACTAAATTGAGCCAAGTTCAGCTTGAACCAAGATCAAAAGCCAAGGTTACGATTGTTACAATATTCGTACTCATGGCTTTTGATTTTGGTTCAAGCTGATCTTGGCTCAACTTAGTTCGTACAACTGGCCCTTAGTGAATTAGGTGTTTTGATATTTCTACTTTTGAGTAATAGCAAATCCGTTTAACCATGAATAGAACTCAAAATAAGTAGATTTTCGAACAGACCCACCTCGAGAAATCATGCCTGCTCCCCCTGCCCCCCCTCAAAGGGGCTGCCTGTATCTGCCTATATATATATATATTTTTTTTTTCCTCAAAAACAGTAGGAGCTAGAGGAATGATCTTGGCGCCATTCGATAGAGTATAAAATTTTGCATAAGACCCTCCATTTGCTTTTTGCTATTTTCTTTTTTTTTTAAGACCCCACAGCAAAAAAAGGGGGGTAAGGAGCCTTCCAACAACGACACATGTTTGGCTATACCTCTAAAACGGCCCAATAAATCAAAATTCTACAAGATATAAAAATAAAGACCATTATTTTTTCTATCGATTTGTATATGTTATTTGTTTATAGTGGCGTACAAAGAGAAAGATGCACATGTGCATAATGAATTTATTTAAAATAATTTATTATTGTTGTTAAAAACAGTAATAATTTTGAACAGGTACAATCAATATTCGCAGTTTGTAACGAGACAACATTTTGAAAACTACACTAAAATTGGACATGTCACTCGACAGCACGAATTTTGGAAATTACAACGAAATTTGATTTTTTTCCACTAAAAACTGACTAAAAGATCTATGTTCATTTTCGAAAACTGATTTTTATTACAAAAAAATTCAATTATTCAAAAGGATGGTATTTAATATTACATAGAGTTATTTTCATTGGGCGACATGAGCTTTGGGTAGAGGCAGATGACGATTGAGCAAAGTTTTATTCATGCCGAATGGCTAATTTTTAATTTTGACCAAACTGGATATAAGCATTATTCTCTTCGCAGCTTGTTAATTGTTTGGTTTAGGTATAATTGCTATATTTATTATTTTAATCATCTCCCGATAGTGCCATCTTGATTAGCGAATCACTCGTCAGTATAATATGTAATATTTTTGTGTTTGTAAAATTTTAAAAATAAATAATTACATAATTAAATAAAACTTTTCTTTTTCCTCTTCTTCTTTTTTAATGTTTCATAACTTATATTTATTAATAATAATAATAATAACAGTCTTTATTCCACAATAATATAAATATACAAACAAATAAACGAGACACATATTTCAGTAAATTGTGGAAAAGGCGGAGTTCAAGCATTTTGGATTTGTCGTCCAAAATGCTTGCTCTTCCACTCAACCTCGAAGATGTAACATAACTATAAAAATAAATGAGTATCTGTATCACATAATACTGTTTTGCTTACCAACAACAACAACAAAAGAATCAATTACACAAACATCAATTGTTTATGCTAAGAAGGTAGTATCTTGAAACATTAGCTTTTTGAGTTTTTTTGGAAACATATTACAATCGAATTTTTTGAAATCAGCTGGAATTTTATTATAGAGTTTTGCGGAGTTGTATGTAAAAGAGGACCGAAAAAGTGTAGTTCTATGCTGAGGAGGGGTTAGGTTGTTTTTAAACCGGATATTAATATTATGAATGTCCGTTCTGAATCGTAGTTTATTTAGCAGATACTGAGGTTTCTTTGTAGTGATTATTTTGTGATAGAACGTGCAGCAGTGTAGCATTCTCCTTCTCTCAGTATTTAACCATCCAATTTCGGTTATCTTAGCCGATACATGATCGCGTTTGCGTAGTCCGCAAATTAAACGAATGCAAGAATTTTGGATTAACTGTAGCCGTTTAGCATCAGTTTTAAGTAGACATGGTCCGTACACTACATCGGCATAATTGATGTGAGACAACACCAACGATTCGCAAAGAATTGTTTTAGTTTTCTTATTTAGAATGTGTCTATTAGCGTATATTAATTTTAAAGAACAGTACGACTTTCTAACGATGGATGATACACGTATCATTTTTTTTAAAACAATAGTTCTTCCGTTAGGTAACACTAAGTTACTGTTTAAATTTAAATACAACCGGACTCTTCTTTCTTAAGAGTTCTCCGGAGTCGATAGCGTCATCACTAGTTTTGTTATATATCTCAATTGTAAATATCTTCACGTTAAACAAAGGGCTACGTTGTAGATATTTCATATCAAATAATGTGTTCCCGTTAAATGAGTTTTACGACCTTCCTTTATGGATTTTTTATTTACTTAATTGCGCGTCCCGAGAGTTTTAACAACTGTTTTCAATAAGTCATAGGCGTGTTATACCTTGTAAAATATGTATTAATATGTCTCAGTCAAATTATCAGCATTATTAATAATGAACACAAAAATAAATTATATAAAGCAATTAAATATTTAGTAAAATCGGTTTTTTATTGTTATCGCAAAACAGGGTTTACAAATTTTTTTCTTTAAAAATTGCGCTGTGTTTAAAAAATAAATGGGAACTAACGGTAGAATTAGGTTATATAATTATATCCATATAATAATAAATAATACAGAATAATTAATAAAGGTATACTATTAAAAATATATTTAATAAAAGAATTAAATATTATTTTTTTCTTGAACTGGATTTTTATTTCCAAACACTTTAAATAACATGGGTCTATTTACTCCGGTAGGAGGCATTTTTTGGGAAATGTTAATTTGGGCCGCATTATCTTCTAAAGTAAATGTGTATATATAATCGTTGGTACAACTAAAATGAACACCGTAAGTTGTTTTATTCAATAAGCTCTGTGCGTATAGTTCACTGGTCAAATTATTATTACTTTTCGCAAATACAGAATCGAAAAGTATATTGCATTTGGTCGGCACATATCGTGCGTGTAATTTCCCATTAGGCATGTACATTCACGTAGCGCGAGAGATTTGACAACACCGGCAGCCGTAAATTCGTCCGTCGATGGAGCATTCCAGCTCTGTTATTTCATTTCAGCCAGCTGGCACGCGCGATGTTGTAATTCTTCTCCCCATGGCTAGCCCGCGACTACACACACGGTATCTAAAACTGTATGTCGCTCAGAAAGCAGATTTTCATATTAGTGTGATAGAGAAAAAATACTGAACAACTTTTAAAATGTCCGTCTGTTCGAGTGTCTGGCTGTCTATGCGTTCGTCTGTCCATTCGATCCGTTTTTTGTAAGCACGATAAGCACGTAAGTCCGATTGTATTGACAGTAAGTTGGTGTTAGATAGAAGAGGAGTCTTATTGTTTTTGATCAAAATCGATTAGTAAATGAAAAAGGTATTAATCATTTAAATGTAAGAAATTTGGTTTCTCAATTTTTGTTTTTTATAATTGAATGAAAATGTTGTGGAACGTTATTTCCTGCCATTTCTTTTATATATTTTACTAATATACATTTCATAATAACATAATATTCAACCGTCGATACGATTTTCATCTAGATATGTTGAAGTTTACAATTAATAATAATCTAAGCAACAGTGGATACTCCTGCCAACATAGACATTTGAAAAAATATATATAGGAATATTTTTACTTCCCTCGCTTACCGAAGGGAAGTATTGTAATTATGAAAAAATCACCTTCCGGGATTTCTCAAGATTTTCACATTTCAAACTAGGTATGTAGATTACGAATTTTTTTTTTATTCCGGCTGTCAGTCTGTCTGTCTCTCTTTTGGCGCTATACCTACAAAACCATTTGACGAAGAAGAAAAACATTTCGTAGGTAGTTGACGCTACTGTTAGCTAAGGAAAAAAGTGTGACGGAAGACAGTAATATTTCGCATGCAGTGAACACAACTACTGTCAAATACGAAAATACAAAAAATAATAAAAAAAACGTAATGGTGGGAAATAATATTTCGCATGTAGTTAACACAACTGTCAAGGAAGGAATTTATAAACCATATACAGGGTGATCACTTTGATGTAAATAATATTTGGACTGCAGTTGACACAATTATCGAGGAGGAACCTGACATTATTTTAATGAAAAACAGAGTCACTTTAAAAAATAAGAAACGACCACTACTGCCAGCACAAAAACCGATCTGGTCTGATAATTTTAGTAAACGAAATATACAGGGTGGTCATGCAACTGAAAAAGTTATAAATAAAGTATGCCAAACAGAGAGGAAAGTTTTTGTGTAAATATCTTTACAAATTTTTGTGTATTGTAGGGGGAAAGCCAAATTATGGCTATTAGCTCATACGACAGCAAAAATGTACCTGCCTCAATTTTTTGTTGTCTGTTTGTCAGTAGATGCAGGAGGAGGGGGTGAAATGGGGGTTAGATCTCTGCGCGGTTATGTGACTTGTAAAATTCAAATTGAAATTTGACATAGTACTTTTAATGATTTTTTTTTCTGGCCATTTAATACATGTTTTAAGATGACCTAAAAAATCCAAAAATACCCTTGACAACATTTTTCGTGGTCAGGTCTGGCATCCAGGCCCAACTTTCAGAAATTTCGAAAAAACGGTTCCAAGTGTCATGAACGTGGCGATTTTTTTTTAATCGAGATATTGCGTAAACGTAGTTTTATAAAGCTAAGATACTATTGACAGCATTTTTTTGTGTCATAAAGAGAGCAAAAATGGGTTTGGCCAGGTTATCCAAAGGAAGCTGTTGTTTGCAGAGAATGTAATATCAGAACTAATGGTCTAAAGGTGTTTTTACTCTAGAAATATTTGTATGGCTGTTAACTAAAATGTTTTATTCTTGACAGCAGTTTTCTTTGTAGGTTTTATTTAAGCAAATTGATGTTATGAATTTGGCTATTTAGAAAACAACATTTGTTTTAAAACACGTTGTGAATATAAGGGTGAATGGGGTAAAACCACTATAAAGAAAAATGCTGTCAAGTGTAGAAATTTTTAGTTAACAGCCATAAAAACATTTTTAGACCATTGGTTCTGATATTACATACTCTGCAAACAACAGCTTCCTTTGGACGACCTGGCAAAAACCCTTTTTTGCATATTAACCCTTTCTATGACACAAAAAAAATGTGTCAATAGTATCTTAGTTTCATAAAAAACACGTTTAAACAATATCTCGATTTTTGAAAAAAATCACCACATTCCATCGTGGCACTCGGAGCCGTTTTTTCGGAATTTCCGGAAGTTAAAAAACCAAATTAAACATTATTGATTAAGCTAAAAGCCCTTTTTTAAATTTTTTCTCCTGCCTAAAAAATAAAGTAAGTCGATACAATGTGCCTCTTCGCATTTTTTCCGAAAAATCTCGCAATTTGTGACAATTATTATTTTCGGCAAATTTACCTTAAAGCGCAACTTCCTGTTGAGTAGTTGTAGAAAAAGTATGGTGTTCTACTCGCGTGTGATAGCTGTTACTCACTCAGTGAATGTCATCCTCTTGAGTAATAGCCATCATTCGTTGAATAATATACTATTTTCTACGATTATTGAATGATTCGTTTTTATAGACATATTTTGAATAAGTAATAAGCTCATTACTCACGGCCTTAATAATTCATTACCCATTGTGTTAAAACCAATTCGAAGAGTTCATGTTCATTACTCAATACTTGTCTATCACAAAAGACGCTTTATAGTTCAAAAACATCGTGCATGCCATATGACTCGATTCAATCTGTCGTGACACATTGATTTCTTGATTTTAAAATTGCTATCATGTTTTTTTAATAATTTGCACTTTGTTGTGAAAATATGATTTCAAGCGAAGAGAGGGTCATAGATAAAATATAGTATTCTATTCGCGTATAACAGCTATTACTTGCTCGTTGAATAAAATACTATTATTACCCACGATAAGCAATAAGCCGCATTCAAACGTATCTATTCGTTCAATAGTAGAGAAATTAATTATTAAACTTTCGCGACGTTACTTTTAAATCATTAATCGCTTCAAAAAAATTACAGTTTTCGATAACTTTATCGTCTACCAAATTCATAATAATAAATACTTTTTCCGTACAATCAACAGAAGAGTTATTCCGAACAAACGTATGACAAGATGTCGTCGATAAGGTAGCCCCACCTGAGGATGAAAACTTGGATTGTTAATGAAGAATCCCCCTACAATACTAAGAAAAAATTTAATGTTTTTTTCACACCCTACAAATGTACAGATTGACTGGAGTAAATTTTGACTTGAAATCGAAGCAAAATACAAATAGTTTGGATTTAGTCATTTATTGTATACAGACGAGTGTTTCATCAACTAAATTTGCATAATAAAATAAAACAAGCTAGAAACGTACTCTTCGCCAATTTACTGAGCTTTTTATATAATTGTTACGCATTCTATAGGATACTCTTCGCTGTTTTCTTGCAAATAATGTTAGTTTTTGGACATCCTAAATTTTGCGATATCAACTTTGTTGTGAAAACAAATATATGAAAAAAAAATTGAAAAAAAAAAAACATCCAACCTGTCTGGGGTTCACACACGATCTTTGTATTGCAAGGCAAAACTTTGAACCATCACACATTACTACAAAAATTGAATGTTTGTAATATATATGTTTCGAAAATCATATTTCAACACATTGGATATATTATTATAAAATATAAATATTAGTAAAATGAATAAACAAAAAAAATATATATAGATAACATTTCGCAAGATTTCTATTTAAGTACAAGCGACAAAAATTAAAAAAATATATTTTTTTAAATTAAATGAATAATAACTTTATTATTTACTGATTGATTTTCTTCAAAAACAATAGGATTCTTCCTCTAGCTAACACTACCTTACTTTCCAAATTTCAATACAATCGGACTTATATGACATTTTTTTCTCTACGAGCGATATTTCCGGTTTTAGAAATGTGCCGATCAAATGCATTATACTCTTCGTTTTTGCAAAGAGTATAATAAAGATGCCTAAAATTAACATTCTTTACAAAAAAGCTCATATAAAACATACAACAATTGTATGAAATGCTCAGTAAATCGAGCAGAGTATAATGTTTACTATGGTTATTTCTCAAAATTTTTGGTTAATTTTTGTTATAAACAACTTACCAACAATGAAGGAGTGGCACTATTCAATTAATTAAAGCTATATCCAAATTTGTTTATAATTTTAAAATTTCTCGCCTCACATTTGCTTTGCGTTTTTTGTACCTATATTATTAATTTTACAAGTTTTTAATAAATTTTTATAAATATTTTAGAAAACTTCTCTAATTATAGTCTACGATTTTTTCTTTTGCTGATAATGTTAATTTGAGATCCTTCGACGTCTTAATAATTCCTCCGACTTTAAAAAACGAAAAAATTTATACAAAGATACACCACACAAACCTAGAAAGTAAACGTACTACGTAATTATTCGCACGTAAAATATAAATATGTTTCTTATATCAAAATTAAAAATAAAGCGCGTTATCTCTAAGGGTTCGCTCGGTCCGCCTATGACTAGTAAATTGTAAACACATTACTTTTATAGCTACTCGCGACGTTCTCCGGCCAAAGGATTCTCTTCGAGGGAGAACGATAAATGAAACGGACAATCTTGATTGTAATTCAACAGCAAAAATTCCTTGATATATTAGGATGCAAATTAAAAATATATAATTCATTTTTTTTTAAATTCTGTCGCAGGGATAATTCCTAAATAAATTATACCTTTCATGGAAAACTAAAATTTTCTCAAAAAAAACAAAAATGAAGGAAATAAATGCATATATATTTTTTTTGAATTATCTTCCCCATTTTCCACAATTCTAACATCTCAAAAGAAATAATAGCGAAAACCAAATTTTAAAATAACGGTTCATATGAGAGTAATTACGATTCGCAAATTTACCACACTCCGGAGCGCTCTTAAGTTATTGTGCTTACAAGAAACGTGACGGACGGACATTTAGAAAGCTGTTCAGAATTCGATCACTACCACAATATATTCGTCGTTTTCATATTTACGAAGGATATAAAAAGCATAATAAAATTAGTACCCGGATGTCTCCATAAGGATAGCTCGAAACCGAAGCGAAATCACATTATCCCATAGTAGGCGACACCGTTAGTACGTTTGCACAATCTGGAAAGCCTCATATATTCCATATAAAAAATTATATTATTTATATTCCATATAAAAATTTTTACTAATAAAGATTTTTTTTTATAACATTTAAGTGAAATTTAAAAGAAAAAAATCACAATTTTTTAAATTAGAATCGTTTGATTTAAATCATAACTTTAATCATGATTTTAATCCAAATTATTTAAATCAGCTCAATCCTGAACGGTAATAATATAATAATGAAAAATTTTGGTTGGCTTGTAGCTTTACAAGTCTCTATGGGTGATTATATCATTCGTCAGAACTGAACACTCTGAATGCTATTTAAAGACAATACATGGAATATATTCCATGTGATTTTACATCAACCTGTCTGTTAAATTACAATGTAATTATCCACACTGAGTGCAAATTTACTAGCCCTCGTGTACATTTAGAGACAACAGTGGTGTAATTTTACATCCAGTCTGTGAAATTCTAGTCATTATCACTGGTCACAGAACTACATGAAGAAGAACGTAAAATTACACAAGTACTTTTTTCAGTGTAGCTACAAAATAAAGAAAAAAAGGATAAAAAATTGTTGTAGTATGAAAAATATTCTTTGCGCCCTGCAAGAAAGGTATGTATAGATTTTTAACTTGTTTACTCTTCCAGATATTTAAGACAAACCGTTGCAGCTGAGTATATTATTCAAGTAGTACACGTAATACATTTTACTTTTAAAATAATTATTTCTTCCTTATGTTTTACCACCTTCATTTATTTTATACATGTATTTATTAAACCCATGTTGGTGGAACGAACGTTAAATTTATCCTAATTAGAAGCAGATTAATTCATACGTAGCGCTTCTATTACACCAAGAAGGAAGTTGGTTAAACCTGATTATGACCGAGCATAAGTGAAGTGTGAACGGGAACGTAAATAAAACTGACGAAGTAATTACACCAAGTACTGGTGTAAGTAGTACTAGAGGCATAATTTATTTCATAAACGGGCCATTTAAGTCACCAATTATAGTAATAATTGTAAAACGGCATATAATTACGAGAAAAATGAATGAATACAAAATGATGGCGTATATCCTCCTTTGGTTTGTAGAGTCAACAGTAATTCTGAGAAATTTCTTTGCTGTTTCCTTTTCTGATCAACAACGTATAATTCACTCTACATACTATATATAATTTTTGTTGAGACAGAAAAAAACGCAATTTTTCATGGGAAACTACGTAAACGATGATGGTGTGTCGTTTAACTCGATATTTGCAGCAATTTCAAGAATGTATTTAGAGACATATTCTGAATCACGTAAGCTACAGATTCTAAAATAAAATGAAGTAGATTTGATATCAGAAATTTAAAAACTCTCAAATGACAGCCAATTAGTAGAGAAGAGAAATATAATTTCCTTTATATCAAATAAAAATACTCAATGCAATACCTTTATTATTCTCATTCGATTTAATGAAATATGTACAGGGTGGACCAAATTAGATGGGATTTGGGGTTTTCTCTAAAACTGTGGCCTGTGGCAGATAGACAAACCAATATAGGTGTCCTGAGCTCGATTTTCGAGAAACAAACAATGGCACAAACCGCGATCTTCTATCTTTTTAGACTACCGAGTCACAGAGCGAAAATCGAGTAACACATTCTTAAGGCACTTTTTTGAGTAGAATCCGTTGTTGAAGAAAATTATGCATGCCTCAGTTTTCGAAATATAGACATAAATTGTGTTTTTTTTAAATAGAACACCCTGTAAATTATTTCACTATTCAATCACAATTTAAATTAGCCAGCCAACGATATGTTATATTTATCTCTATAAAAACTGGTTAATTTTCGAAAAATTTAATATATTTGTGTAACAACACTTCTTAAAATATTAAATAATTTTGCCAAAAATAGGAAAAACTAAACTACAATAAATGTCCGAATTGTCTTCCGTTGACATCTATGCATATTTATTTATGGCATTCTTATCGCAATATTTATTGGGAAGGCCATGGTGAAAAAAGAAAATCGAAATAATCGTAAATGTCAAAAACTAATTCGTGAGTTAATTGTGAGTGAGTATTGCTAAAAATGGTTCAATTTAATAATGGTGGAAAATATATGATTAAGTGTTTCATAGAATACGAAGACGATTCATATTTAGCCTTCGAGCTTTATTTTAATAGGTAAGTTATAGACAGCAGAACTTTGTGCCAAAAGTGTCGCCTAAACAATATTTTTAGATATCCAGAAGAGATAGCCAGACATAAAAATATTCAAAAGGCTACAACAAAATTTAAGAGTTTGGATCATTTTTAAAACCTCGAGCAAAAATATATAATAAAGCAGGTAGAGAAGCTGTAGAAAACATTGTTTTAGAAACTGTAAAAGAAAATCCTAATATATCGTCTCGAGAAATACAGGAAAATTTAGGAATTCCAAAAACTGCGTTGCATTGCTTAAAATAAAAATAAATTCAAACCCTACAAAATTAGGATTAATCACCATCTATACCCAAACGACTTTCAAAGGCGTCTCGATTTTTGCCAGTGGTTTCTGCGTCAGTGTAATGAAGTGCCAGGATTTGAAGGAACAATTATATGGATAGACGAGGCCCATATAAGCAGTGCCGGAATTTTTAATCGGCATAATAACTGCACTTTAATAAACAACAAAGTAGTTTAGATATTGTCTAGTTTTTAGGAAATAATGGTCCTATTTTGTGGCCTGCTAGATCTCCCGATATAACCCCTGCCGACTTTTGGCGGTTATTAAAAAAATATATATAGAGAACGTTCTAATAATAGAATAATTGGAAAACAAAACATTAGTTGCGTTTCAGACAATAACTCCTGTTATGATTGGAAACGCAACAAATGCTGTAAGGAGAAGATGTCAAAAGCGACGAACCTAGGGAACCTGGCGCCCCGGGCCAATAGTAAATTTGGCGCCCTAAATTATCTCGGTGATAATAACATTATAAAATAAAAAAGTATTTTTTAATTAGTTTTTATTTTTCACAACACAAAATAACGATTTAAAAGTTAACTTTTCTTGACTTTTGTTCAGCAAATTTATCTATCAGTTCGTCATAATTGAGTTTTCGGGCGATCTGGTGTTCAATTGAAATTATTCCTAAGTTTGAAAGCCTTTCTTGACCCATTTTAGATTTTAAGCAGTTCTTGATCAACTATAACTTACTAAATGCTCTCTCGAATGTAGCCGAAGTTACGGGAATGGTCAGAAAAATCCTGTAGGCCTCTTCCATATTTGAATAACTTCCCAATAAACAAAAGTCGTGGATCAGATTAAGAATATCCAAATGCGTCAACTCAGCATAATTATTTGTCAATGATTTGAACATTTCTTTGGCACTAGCTACCTCCAATGTTAAGTCTGCGCCATCTAAATCAGCCGGATATTTCAGTGCTAAATCTGCAGCATGCCTCTTCAAATCTTGTTCTGACATTGTGCTAATAAATTCTCCGGAGAGGAACTCAAAGTCATCTGACACTATCTTTAATCCCTGAAAACGCCATTCTAATTGTGTATAAATTAGATCAAATACCTCAGTGCATAGAACTTTGAATCTCTCTTTTCCTGATAGGTTGATACTTTCATCTTCCGCTTGTTCGAAAACCATTCTTTAATAATGGTACATATTTGCATTTTTTTATTATTTAAATTAAGATCATTAACTAATTAAACCTGACCAATTCGAGTTATAACACTTTTTTTATTATTTAAAAGGGCAAGAAATAATAGATTTTTTCAAAGGGAATGTTGGAAATGAAGTTTACGTCGCGCAAATATGTGAATTTCTATATCTAAGAGATGCTCCTTCGGCGCCCCTTTGTGACGGCGCCCTGGGCCGTTGCCCCTTTGGCCCCCACCTAGGTTCGTCACTGCGGCGGGAAAAAAGCATAGATGTCAATGGAAGGCAATTCGAACATTTATTGTAGTTTAGTTTTCCTATTTTTGAAAACTGAGGCGTGCATAATTTACTTCTTATCAGCAACGGATTCTACTTAAAAAAGTGTCTTAAGAATGTGTTACTCGATTTTCTATTCGACATTTGGTAATTGAGCCTTTTTGGATGACCTATAAATCAATTACCAAAATGGTCATCCAAAAATGCCAATTTTTCAAAAACGCTCTGTAGCTCAGTAGTCGAAAAAGGTAAGACGATCACGGTTTGCGCCATTGCTTGTTACTCGAAAATCGAGCTCAGGACACCTATAATATTGGTTTTTGTCTATCTGGCATAGTTTTATAGAAAACCTCAAATTCCATCTAATTTGGTCCACCCTGTATATTATAATTTTAAAATCTTTTAAAATGATTATCGCAAAAAGAAAATGTCTCTACAGAATGGGCTCATTTAATGAATTTCATTTAGTAATTGTTACTTCTTGTGGATAAAGTATTACTTAAAATTAGGAAGTTTCCTATTTTAGAAATATCATGTACATTCAACCTCATATAGTAGTCTTTCAGATAACTAGTCAAACAAAAAAAAAATTATCTCGATATCTGAAAAACTCACGAACTTATTCAATTTCTTATTTGAATACTTCGCCTCGGCTGTGACGTCACAATACACAACGCGCTGAATTGCCATGCCGGCGGCGCGCCGTATGTTCTTTATTTAGTGTATGTGCTCGATTTTCCGAAATGTCACAAAATGTCACTTTTGATTCGTTCGTGCAGAGCCGAATTTTCGAATTTCGCCGTGCAATTTACGATCAGGTTTATCTGGAAGACTTCCTCTTTACGTCGCGACATCATACGACCTTCCCAATGGTGTTTTTCGAAAAATATGAACGTGCCAAAATTGCATGTTTTAGCAATTTTTTCGGCTCTCAAATGCAAGCTGGCTATAAACTGCCTGTGCCTGCCAGAGAGTATAAAGGTGCCCGCGCCCGCTCGCTGTTGGCGGAATCATGTATTGTGACGTAATCGAGCCGCAGCCCAGATGATCGTAGCATTTTAAACTTGGAAGGACCATAACTTTTTTATTTATAGAGATAATTAAAAAAAAATACAGATGTTTTTAAGGTTTTTACGACTATTTATTACGAGAAAATGAGAAACATGGAAACTTCCTAATTAGACGATATTGAAAATTTCAGATGAATCCGATATGTGGTTTTCGAAATATACGACTTTTAAAGAGGGAATTGGAAGCGCGGTGCGCCCAACATGGTGACGTCAGAGAATAATAATATAAATCGGTGAAAATAGTTGAAAAACTGAAATTCTTCACAAACATGCATAAGTTTCAAAACACACTGCTTGAGTTAACGATCTGTAATATTGTGAAACTATGATAACGCGCTGCAACTAGCCGCTTCGGCTAGAGGGTTCCTATCAAGTGACGTCACGGCCGATACTGACAAGGCGGGTACGGTCCATTTTTATGATTTTTTTTTAGACGATTTATAGGTCTCACAAAACTTCTGGTTTTTTGCACTGGGTCTCAAAACTATAAGATCTTTCCGATAATCAAATAAAAAAAAAGTGCTAAATGATTCCGTTTCATAACAGGCTGAGCTCAAATATCAAATAAAAAATGTCTGTCTGTATGTGTATAGAACGTTTCTTGGAAACACGATAACATCTTTTAGAATTAAAATTTTCGTTTCAAAGATACCTAAGGAACATAGCGTGGTATAATAGTCCCTATTGAAATTGGGCCATATTCGTCACACAGGGTGATCGTCAGAGACGTGTAAATTATCATGTTTTATATAAATTGCGTTGCATTATAATTTTAGAGCAAAATGTTACTAATGTTTTTGATTAAGCACACAGAAATTCGAAGAGGATATGGAAATTGTGTAACATACAAACTGTGTCTCTTTTCAAACTTTAGATAGAGTAAGAAATCAATTTTACTTTAAAATATTATTTAGATGTTTTTAATAAGACTATTACGAAGTGAATAAAAGTTGAAGTCGGGCGCTACCGATTAGAACTAAGAACTAAGTTTTTATTTTAAATTTGGAACATTTTTAAAATAGTATGGTAGAATATTTATTGAAATTGGGTCATATCCGTCATACAGACGTTTGTTAAAAATAAAAGTAGTTTAATATATTTACGAGTATAATTAGCTGTCTTATTTAATAATTTTTATAAGAAAATCATTTTTATTTTACTGTAAGTTTTACCGCATGATACCACTTGATACTAGAGATGGGCGCGTGAGTCGATTTTGACTCACGCTCACGCACGCTCACGACTTTAAATCTTTAGCTCACGCACACTCACGCACGACTGATATATGTTAAGGCAAACTCACGCACGCTCACGCTTTCTGATAGTTTACTCACGCACGCACACTCACGCTCAAGCACGCACGCACGCTAGCTCACGCACGAAGCTAGTTAACTTTACCCCATGATTCATTCATGCGCTCCCGGCAGTCGCACGGCACGTGGTGCCCTGCTGCGCTGTGCCCTGGCCTGGCTGTTTGATTTGAATGTTGCCTCATTCATCCTGTCTCCTGTCCTTTTCCCTCCCTTCTCGCGCTCGTGTTCCGTCTTCTGTCTATCGCTTCTCTTCTTATTCTTGTCACGACACGACAGGTTGAAGTTTTAAAGCAGAGATGGAGCGTCGTGTCACGGCGTGAATATTATCTCACGCACGGGATCTTTTGACTCACGCACACTCACGAAATCTTCCATGATTTGGTACCTGAAATGTACACGCTCACGCCGTGGCACGCCGTGTCACGGCGTGACACGGTGAAATTCACGTCACGTGCCCATCTCTACTTGATACTAAAGAATATGAGCGAGTAGCAATGTAAAAAGTGCCCCCGCATCTACCGAACTAAAATGGCTTCCATAAGATGTCTCGTATGCTGACTGTCTTGTGTACAAACTTTTAAGCTCGTGGATTCTGCATGGGGTGGGAAAAAAAATAATTTACCCCTAAATGTTTTATTTTTTTTCTCACCTCCTATTTGACGGATCGCTTTGTAATTTGGCACAAATAATATTAGTGTTAGGATAGTTTATTTTAAAAAATATTACTCTTCTACGATGATTTTATGCATTAAAAAAAAATTAATATATTTTTTCAATAGCCGGAAAGGTGACTACCCTGTTTGACACTATTACCATATTTTGATATAATATGTATTTAAACTAAAACTATAACATATAACAGTTACAGTTTTATTAATGCGGTGGAACAGGATAAAAATAAATAAAAATTATCTGAACTTGCAATATTACGAGTATATTATTTAATATTTAGATAGGTAATCATATAATTCATTCATGTTTAGTTATTTCACTTCAGATAAGACATCGCAAAGAAAAAGAAGAACAAGAAAAGCGACGTCAAGAAGAAAAAGAAGAGCAAAAAAGAAGACATCAAGAGGAAGAAAGGCGGCGTCAAGAAGACACGAATTGAAGGAAATAATGGAAGACCTGGAAATAAGGCGTCAAGAGGAGAAAGAAGAACAAGAAAGACAACGCCAAGAAGAAAAAGAGGAACAAGAAAGACGCCAGGAAGAACTGAGGAAAATCCTGAGCGATCAAATGAAAATCCAACAAGGCGCTATGAATTCAATCACTAACGAAATCAAAGAAAAGATAAACAAGGTCGAAGATAGTAGGTGTGGTCAAGACTGAAGTCAGTCAAGTCAAAGGGGAAGTAAGCGACATCAAAGAAAAAATGAGTGATGTCGAAGGAGAAGTGGGGCGCTTTAAACGACAATTGAGAGAGAATGGAATAGTAGCATCATCAGGTCCTCGTTTAAAACCTCCCTCATTTGACGGCCAAAGCTCATGGACAACGTACAAGAGACAATTTGAGGCGGCTGCAAGTGCGAATAACTGGGATAACGAGGAAAGGCTATGGCATTAGTTCTGGCGCTAAGGGGCCAAACCTCAGAGTTACTTCAGACCATCCCGGTGGAGAAACAAAGGGACTTCAAAGTCTTGGAAGCTGCATTAGACTTGAGATATGGCGACCAACACCTTGCCCAAGTATACCAGGCTCAGCTAAAATCAAAGACGCAAAAGGTTGGGGAAAGCTTACAAGAATTCGAAGCTGCGATAGAGAGACTGGCACACCTGGCATATACGAGTGCACCAAGAGAATTTCAGGATCAACTAGCGGTCGGAGCCTTTTTAGATGGCATCAGGGCCGAAGAGGTCGGGCGAATTCTTAGAATATCGCGGCATCAAAGTATTAGCGAGGCTTTGGTGCGTGCCCTCGAAGTAGAAGCTGCCTTTAAAGACACCTCTTGGTCAGAAGTGCGTGCTGTGATAGTTGAAGAGGCACTATAAATACAAAACAAATCATTTTTCAATTGGCTGCCGGGGACCGCTGGCTACTTACGCCCCCGCTATGGCGCAGCCGCATCTGTCTTACAAATTTCTGTAGCTCCATCTCATACTGTTACGTTCTCATATATAGTATCTTATCTCCGGAATTTTAAGTGTGTGTATCGTAGGTACTCGTGATTTTCTTATGTTATTTGTATTGTATCTAATACTTAATTTTTCCATTTTTAAAAAACTTAGACAGTAGTTAGTGTTATGCATGAAATGGAAAGTTCTAAAACTGACAGCAATAGTTCTGAGAGCAAAATCAGCTCACTTAATTTAAAATGCAAAAACAGTAACAATGTATAATATGTAAAAAAATTGGAGGTACTATAATCGAATCAACCAATAAAACTTTCTTTACTGCCACAGTTAGATGAGGAAAGTGACTTGGATAAATAATTTTGTTTTTTATGTGTTATCATGTTCCTAATGGTTAATAAAATAGGTCTTATAGATGTTCGTATGTAATAATAATAACATCCCGTCTAATGCTCTAAGTGAATCCCATTGTGACCACAAAGCCTTCAATCCTACTCCTTTGTTGAGACATCCTTCCATTCTCGGATTCCTTTTTCCTTTGCTCACAATATGGGTCCAATTTTTGCATCACTCAGTTACTCTTGTCTGAATAAATTATATAATTATCTATCAAAATATTAAATAATATATTCGTAATATTGCAAGTTCAGATTATTTTTATTTATTTTTATCCTGTTCCACCGCATTAATAAAACTATAACTGTTATATGTTATAGTTATAGTTTAAATACATATTATATCAAAATATGGTAATAGTGTCAAACAGGGTAGTCACCCTTCCGGCCATTGAAAAAATATATTAATTTTTTTTTAATTCATAAAATCATCGTAGAAGAGTAATATTTTTTAAAATAAACTATCCTAACACTAATATTATTTGTGCTAAATTACAAAGCGATCCGTCAAATAGAAGGTGAGAAAAAAAATAAAACATTTGGGGGTAAATTATTTTTTTCTCCACCCCATGCAGAGTCCACGAGCTTAAAACTTTGTACCCAAGACAGTCAGCATACGAGACATCTTATGGAAGCCATTTTAGTTCGGTAGGTGTAAAAAGTGCCCCCGCTCATACTCTTTGTTTAAAAAAAGCCGAATTAGGCAGATTTATCCACTAATTGGAATTCTGACATAAATCTTAATTCTAAACAACTTTTCTTAGTGAAAGTTTTTCATATCGTTAAAATTGAACGTAGTTTACATAATTTTCAGATTTTTTTTATTTTCTGAACACCTTGTACATGACATGTTAACTTACTCCATGGCAATCATATTTTTAACAAAAGCAAAACTTTATGAAAAATAAATTTTCCGCGTCAAATGAGAAATAATCTACTCTAACTGTGGACATGATGTATAACTTTATTGTATACAATTTATAATTTCGTGTTGGCCAAACAAATTAAATGTTATGTGGCTCTAAATTGTAATCATATAGATACACAACAATTAACTCTTGACTTAATATTCAACGTACGTTAACATCGTGTAAGTTTTTATAACATAATTTAACAGTAAAACCAAGTTATGACAGCTGTAATCAAGACCATATGGCAACTGGAAGCTGCAATCCCATCTTTCATGTAACTTAATACTTTTGAAATTTTCTGCAAATAAATGTTTCACGTTTCAAGTATAACAAGGTTATTAGGGAAAAAATGGTAAATAAGTATAGCATATTTAATTGGGTAGCATTCTGGAGTCCGCAGCTCCATTGTGAAGCCATATTTTTGCATGATTGTACCACTCCTGGCAACGAAAATATTGCTAATTAAATCATTATTCTTGACTATATGCGGGTAACGGCGGTAACATCAGCAAAATGATATAATTGACGACTGTACACCTGTGATTTTTTTTAAACAACGATTTATTGCTAATAGTACAGTCAAATTAAATTTGAGAAAACAAGTAATTGCAATGTTAATGAAAACTTGTAAACGTGATAAACTAGTCGACCCATATTTTTTATCATTTTGAACATTTGAGCAATCAATATTTATTTGAGTTCAAACATTCTGTTCCTTGGCAGTGCTTACAAGTTTCTGAGCATTTCAAGCCCACTTTTTATTAGTAAATTAGCCCAGGAATTTTAGCTTTTGACCCGGAATTAATTATTGTAAAGCTGAAAATTTGCAGGATTGTAGTTTTGGTCCAGGACAACACGTGCCATAAAGTCTCCTACTCTCCTCCGTCGGCTTCCCTGTTTTTTCGGAGCAACAAGGGCCTAAGTCGCAAAAATTGCAGAGCTGGCTATAAAGTGCAACAGAAAGGTCATTACTAGTCTGATTTGGGTCGAAATGATCATAAAAGATTAGGAGAACCATATCCGTTCATATTTCAGATGTTCCATGCATATGTTTGTTCATAATTTTCCGTTCTAATTCTGTCAACACTCCAAAAATTTAAAAAAATTTAAAAAAATTCCGAAATGGCGCTATTGCTGATAAAAGAAAACTCGGAAACATTTCTCTTCATACTTTTTACTTTCCATTGGTATGTTTACCTTCTATAGCATCACCCTTTACGGAGCTACGCCACTTTGAGTGTCACCGCGCGACGGCCGCTCCCATCATGTGCCCGGTAGAACTGCCCTGGCTGCGCTGATGAGACCAGTTTCGAATTCCTGTTTATATATTATTGGTGTTTTATAAGATTTATTTAATGAAATTTAACTTGCCAGACTCAGAAAATGACTTTATTCGGCTAGACAATTGACATTTATTCATCTACTGGGAAGTAGGGTCATCCGGATCATCATCCATACCCACGACTGGCTGTTTGTGCAGCTGGATCCTCTACAGCTTCGGCACATGATGCTGCAGTTCAAACCAGAGTTCTTGCACTCGCACCGGGACCGTAGTCCGCCTTGTAGGCACAGGAAATAAGCCGTAGCTAAGTTTATTCTAAATATCGTCCACCTCATCAACTGATACGTTAGTACTTTCTTCATCGAGAATGTCACTTCCGGCGGCAATTAATTGTTCTATGACATATTTATCGACGTTGGTGCAATTTGAGCCGGCACAATTTTTGCAAGCGATATTGCAAATCAGACCGTTCTTCCTACACCTACAGGAATAACCGCAGTCGGTTTTACATCCACAGAATATCAACTTCATTATATTCGGTAGGCCAGGTGGTTGTGTCATCCTTATGGGGATCAGCTTATCGTTCTCGTTTTTCCAACCCCAATCTGTTGGATCTAGGTGATGCTCTTCTCCAAACAACCAATTTTGTACTTGTAAATAAGCCCGTTTAAGATGTTGAGTGAGGACATCTACCGTAGGAATGATTTTTCTGATATCCATCTTTTTCTTGCTGGCAATGGGGTCATTTCAACCTATTTCAAAAACATTATTTTCTTGAAGAACGACTTTTAAAAATATGATCTACCAAAAATTAGCGAATTCCGTCAATCCGATCATGTTAAAAAAAATTATTAAAGTCGCGCGGCGCATCCAAATCCGACCGAGCTGAATGACGTTATTAGGCTTAAAGCTGTGAGGCGACTCCAGTACAATACACAGGGCGCGCTATATTGCTATCGTTATAATAGTTCAATGTTGTTAATCATCGGATAAAGATATTGTTAATCTTCGAAACTGTTTTGTTTTGTTATTTGAATAAAAATGTCATCATATCACGCCAAAAATAAATATTGTATTGTTCCTGAATGCAACAGCACGACGGCGTCAACGCCAGATAAATATTTTATTCGTTTGCCGACGGACAGAAAAGAGTTCTTTGGCAACAAGCAATGCATCGGGCTGTCCTGTTAAACTAAAAAACAGGAGCCTATTGCTGTCAGGATCATTTTAATGTAAGTTAATTAGGTTAAAAAAAAAAAGTAAACACCAGAGATGTATTTTCTAAATAAATAAGTAATTACGTCAGAAGTTTAGTACGAATAAAAAAAGACCAAAAAAATATCATAGTCGAAGCCATTTACATGTTGGCTAGAGTTAGTCACCGCTGTCCAGAGCCGTACTTCATTTTTTTTTTGTATTACAATGAAAATAGTAATATGAGAGATTTAATCTGCTAAAATGTAATGTAAAAGCTGTGGAAAACACAAACTGTACACAACATTGATCCACTGACGAAAATTGATAATCTAAATCTAGAAAAATAATACCACTAAAAGTCCTTCGCGTTCCAAACACTGACTGATAAATTCGAAGTTCGTCTCTGTGTCCACGACTAGAAGGGAACATAAGAGCCGCAAATGTTTCTTACCTATTTCGCGTCTCGCGTAACTTTGCCACAAGAGTTAGAAATTTTAATTAATCATGCCAGAACATAGAGTTTACATGAGAATAAAGTTGTTTTATCTGTTAAGTAAAACATTATATTTTATTATTTAATATATTGTAAAAAAATAAAGCATGCCAGATTTTTTCCAGTAGCAAACTGTATCGGTTGGCGAGGGTTCTTTACTTCGGCGATGTAACCACATTACAAAAGCTATTGCATGCTTACAACCACCCTCAGAAGCTGCACAATCTTCTCTACAATATTATGTTCTTTTTCATTTATCACACATGAAACTTTATAAATTTTTTGCATTTACTTTATGCTCTGGGATTATTTTGGAAAAGAGATGACAAATACCTCCTTCTCTGCTCAGTTGTACAGAGCCAATCGCATTGTCGCCATAAGTCTGTCGAGCTGATCAGAAAAATAAAAAGCAAACCAAATTTTAAAACATTTAGTTAGAAAGCAGGTAAAACATAATTATAATTTATCGGTTAATAAGAATTCACGTAAAAATATATTTAATTAATACAATAATTATTCTCACTAATACTTTGTAGGGATTAAGTAGATAATAATGTTTTCCACAAGAATAATTTAGAAAAATATTTGCCCCACTCGCCCTTAAAATGATTGTTTACTGTCCACGTCCTTACTGTCGGCAAACTATTAAATAAGAACTTTTTTTTTTTAATTTTCTATTTCTATTAAATTTCATCGGTGTACTATACACATACATACCTATTTAGTTCTATTTTGAAAATCCTGTACAATTAAGTAATTTTTATATGTATTAATAAAATAAAATCTTATTTACCTTTGCATTTTAGTTCCTCTCATTTCTATACTTAAATATTCGTGATTGGAATTAAAATACTCCATAACCATTAACAAGTAAGTCTGCCTCCGGAAGATTAGAAGAATCTGCTTTTACAAAGCCCTTTTGTCGCATTTCTTGCTTTTAAAAAGCACAAAGTATAAAAAAATATCCACCTACACGTCTCTTTATGTACATATAATTACACATTACATTACATATAATACATACATATAATTTTACTGATAAAACGGCACGGCCTAATGACGTCATGAGGGCACGAGTTTCTTTTCCCGTCCGCGGCAACTTTGGGGCTTAATATTTTGAAAACTATCATAGATAAAGGAGTGAAATTTTGTATGACTGGTTTTTATATTAAACAAATTAAGATAATGTTGAAAAAATCGAAATATAAAATTATCGGAAATGACCCTATTGCCATTAAGCACATTCTGTACCTGAACATTTCTACTAACTGAATTCCACTGAGCTTAAATTGGTCGGGGACATTTGGCTTTCTGAATGTAAGCAGTGCATTGTACATTGCCAAAATAACTTCTAACTGAACGTCCAACTTCCTTGAACTTTGCAGCATGGGGTTCAAGGTCAGGGAACTTTTGGAATGTTTTGAAAAATTTCACCTTCCCTTGATAGTGCGTTGCTGAGACAGTGTCGCATCCGGTAATAGCATGTAATAATAAAATACTATCGGCCACTGACGGCATATGAGCAAACTCTTTGAAGAATATAATTCTTCGGGTTTATTCGGTCGAGCTGGCTTTAACAGAAAAAGTTCTATATTTGATGGTGTTAATGCAGCTAGTAATACCAGTATATCTGTATCTTCTGCTACAATCACCACCTTCTTGCTGATGTCTTTCGCAAGTTCTATTGCGGTGGTGACAATAGTCCTATCAGCATCAGCTAGACAGAGAATTTTTACCTGATTCAGTTAAAATATCTATGACGCAACAAAGTTAAACCAACGGAATTTTGGAATCTCGTATAAAGAAGGCGCCAATTTGAAATTCTAACTAGTTTTACTTCTATCAAATAATAAATTTTTGTAATAAAAATAATTATTCTTATTTTTAATTAATAATTATTTATAATTTGTTGTGTCATAGATATTTACGTCGATATGATGAAGAAGGTTGCAGTGGAAAACTTGTTCTACCACAATAATATATTAACTAGCATTCATTAAAGCACTGTTAGAAAGTTTGACGACAAAATTTCAGTAAAACTCCAGGAGATGACGTTATTAGCCAGGTCGCGCGCACCAGGTCCTCCGGAGGAGGTTGCCGATATCAGATTCGGAACGAGCGACCCGAAAAACCTCCAGGTGATGACGTTCCTGGTGCCGTCCTGACCTCCAGGTGCACAGGGGGCTCATTTGGACAGCACATTCAGGTCCAGCGACTCAAAAAACCTCCGGGTACTGAAATTCGTATGATTCGGGAATTTTTCTGGAAGATATGAATTTTTTCTTCATCACTTGAAAAGATGCACTTATAAAAATGCACTTTTCGATGCAGCAATGCAATTTTAAAAATATGGCACAAAGTTTCTAGACTAGTTAACGAAGCGAATGCAAAAAACCCCATCTCAATCCGACTTACTGCAAAAAAAATTGAAGGTTGACTGCTATATTTCCTCGCATATTAGGATACGTGACAACACCTGACCATTGAGTAACTGATTGTCATTATATTATGAATATAGTAGTATATGAAAGTAGTAGTAACAAAAAAAATATTAGACATTTTTTAAAATCTCAAAGTACCCCCATTTTACCCACATAATGCCCATTTACCCGCCAAAATCCCTACACATCACCAAAATCCCCGCAATTCGCGTGAATATCCGCCAATTGGTAACACTGAGTGTACCATCAAGTGCAAACATGATTTGGGAACAAAAGGGACGCTGAATGGTGATGATGGATTTTTGCAGCCTATAAAAATAGTGCCTGATCCAATTCCAGAATCAGTTTTAGAACTGATTTCGTGTAATTGTGATTACTAATACTATACTGAAACACGTAACTGTCAAGATGCTAACTTTAAATGC
This sequence comes from Rutpela maculata, assembly GCA_936432065.2. NCBI lineage: Eukaryota > Metazoa > Arthropoda > Insecta > Coleoptera > Cerambycidae > Rutpela > Rutpela maculata. The sequence goes on along the minus strand of OW386290.2, from coordinate 101,327,030 downwards.
TCAATAACTTGAGAAGAATGCCAAGGGAGGGAATGTTTGAATTGATATTGGCAAACATGTTGATGTTGAAGATTTTGCAAATGATTTTGACAATGCAAACAATAATGAACCCGCATTCAGTGACACACTCGACGAGTCAACAGAGGATAAAAATATGCATTATTTCGGAATAATTACAGGAAGCTTCGATTTTCGCTGAAACAGATTATGATGTCAAAATGGCTGATCCAGTATGGCCGACTTCCATCAAGCAATAAAATAATTCAAAACACTATTCAATTAAAAACACAATTTAAATATTCACATAAAAACTTAAAAAGAAGCTGAGAAAGCGTGATATTATACATAGAATTACAAGATGATCTATGAAAAAGTGCTCAAACTATTTTTACAATGCTCTGTGGACACACACACAGCGCAACGTGCGGGGCAGGTGATGCATACTCCTTGCCGCGAAGATGTTTTACTTTCAATCTCTTTCTATTAATCAAGCATTATAATTTGACTCTGTACCACGTGAATATTTGAATGTTTTCGATATTTTAAACAGGATAAAAATTGTAGAAATAATCAACATTGAGTCGATTTACCGAAAAAACTTATATATTACAAAATTTTTTCATCATCAGATTTACTTATTTTGAGGTCCTACTATAAACGTATGCTGCATAGGTAGACTTAATAAATTCTTTATAAAAGTTATTAACATTTATTTTACCCACAATTTCACGAATTTTAGAGCAAAAAAATTTATTTTTTATTTTCGTAAAAAAGGGGGTTAATTTATTTTTTAAGGTAAATCCCCTTGAAACATCTAAAAGTACACATTTCAAACTTTAAAAATCGCACCTACAGAGATCTAATAACGCGATTTTAATCGGAGAAATAAGTGGTTAAAGTCAGTTATATATATATCAAATTTCATTATTTTCCCAAAATTTTGAAATTCTGGAAGTGTACATCTTCAAAAATAAATTTTTGAAACTTTTTTCACTCATCGGGTCTTTTTATACATTACTTTTGCTTTTACCTATTTCATCGCAAAGCTCTTTATGTTCCGACTTCATATATGTACTATTCCTACATACATTCATCTTTATATTTGAAAATATAATAAACCAATAGCTCGATGTTTCTTCTTTCATTTAAGCTTCTGTGAGGTCAATTTCATTATTTAATTCAAAAGTTACAACAAATTTAGTGTAGCGCGCCCGAGGCTGCGCGCGCTTTGCTCGCTGTACTTACGAGTCTCCACGTTCCATTTTCGTGCGTTAAACAAAAAAATCTGGAGCCTACATTTTTGATCGTACAAAAAAACTTCATATACATTTTTTATGAGAAATTTCCCTGACTTTCGAATGGCGCAATTACTTTTTGAAAAAAAAAAGATATATTTGACAAAGACTAGTATTTTGGAACTAATTTGTTTAATAAAAACCGCTGCCCAAGGAATCACTACTTCCACATCCACATTTTTTATCAAAGTCACTCAAAACGAAAAAAAATTGTATGTGGAAATAATTGTTTATGGAACTTTAATAATATAATATTTGAAATCCTCTGCCCCAAAAACTCATAAAACGATACCCCATATCGGTAGCGGGGTGGGGGTGGTGATATGGGGTGGTAGTGGGGGTGGATGAAGTAAAAAAACGTTTTGAGGTTCTTGTACACACACTAAATCACATTTTTTTTCATCCCCTTTAATAATGGGGTTGGGGTGGTAATGGGGGGGTGGCTAATGCCAAATTTTTTTTGAGACCTTAGCTTCTCTTGTATATACTAGATACCAATTTTATGGACTCTTACCTGCTTGATTTACCTATTTTCCCCAATTTACCCCAATTTACCCCCCAACCCTTCGACGGAACAAGATGAAAATATAATCTAGTTCTAGATCTCGTTAAAGTACATATGTGTACCAAATTTCAATATCTCAAACGGTTCCAGAGTAAACGTGCGCACAAAAAAAGTTACAGACAGACCGACAGACAGAAATTTTTTTTTTTCGCTCAAACTTAAAATCTCGACGTTTCGTGACATTCTAAGCCTATTTGAACAATAAAAAGTTTTTTAAATTTTTTGTCGTTACTATACTTCCACTGGATGTGGAAGTAATTACGCTCAAGGACTATTGTTGGTCACTTTTGGTATGTTGTTCCTGACATGTTCAGAGAAGTATTCTCAAAAGTTACCGCTTCCCGGAATTTTTCCGAAGTGAAAATTTCCATTGACTCCACTAAAGGGGATGTTTCTGAAGTCGATTAGTTTGTGACTATTTTTTTTTTATTGATAGATTTACCACCGTGCAGTAGGCATTTCTGCCTCTCTCAGGTATACAGCTGGGCCTTCTACGTCCACGCGGGGTTGGAATAAGGTCATGTTTGTTGCCAGCAGCGAGAGCCATATGGCGCATGGTAAAGGAATGTGGGATGGGAGATGTAGGTATTTGTGAGATGGGTTACCGCATTGTGTCGTGAGGGAGCGTTGAATCTTTCTTTTTTGTGTTTTTGATCCTGGACTTCTGCCACTTCTGAGTCTTCTTGTGAAATATGTTGCCACGTTGTGTCGTAATATGGAGTGTTTATGCTCCTATTTTTGTGTTTCTGTTTCTTCGAATCTTTTTAGTTCTCCGCTGTAGCATGGTCTTCATGTCTTTAGTTTGTTGATGTTCGGTGCTAGCGCTTTACTCAGTAGTCCTTTCCTTGGGTATGTCCCCACTACTTCATTGCGTGCATTTCTATCCTTTTACTTCCACATCCAGTGGAAGTATAGTGACGACGAAAAAATTTTTAAAAATTTTTATTGTTCAAATAGACTTAGAATGTCATGAAACGTCGAGATTTTTAGTTTGAGCGAAAAAAAAATTTCTGTCTGTTTACTCTGGAACCGTTTGAGATATTGACTTGAAATTTGGTACACATATGTATTTTAATGAGATCTAGAACTAGATTATATTTTCATCTTGTTCCGTCGAAGGGTTGGGGGGTAAATTGGGGTAAATTTGGGGTAAATAGGTAGATCAAGCAGGTAAGAGTCCATAAAATTGGTATTTAGTATATACAAGAGAAGCTAAGGTCTCAAAAAAAATTTTGGCATTAGCCACCCCCCATTACCACCCCCACCATTATTAAAGGAGATGAAAAAAAATGTGATTTAGTGTGTGTACAAGAACCAGAAACCTTAAAATATACTTTTACTTCATCACTACCACCCCCACCCCACTACCGATGTGGGGTACCGTTTTATGGGGTAGAGGATTTCAAATATTATATTATTAAAGTTTCATAAACAATTATTTTCACATACGAAATTTTTTCGTTGTGAGTGACTTGGATAGAAAATCTGGATGTGGAAGTAGTGATTCCTTGGGCAGAGGTTTTTTAATTGTCTTTCCTCCTAACAGTGTTGATGTGTTATGTCGCTGTTTTGGTTTTATTGTTTTCGCGAGGAGTAGGACGATGTCCCTTTCTGCTCTTCTCAAAAAACTTCTTCTGTTGGCTTTTGTTGTTGCCGCGTTTTTTCACTCCATATGTCATCGTTTTGATGGCTATGGACACACATTTGGGATTAGTGTGTCACTATTTTTTTGAGAATAAATTAATAAATTCGGTTACAAATAAATTCAGTATTTAGTTTTTAAGTTAAATAAGTCTAGAAAGCGTGTGTTGAAACGAGATAAAAAACACACCAAATTTTTGAAAATAATATTTAATAAGTTTAGAAAAAAATATTAATAAGTTAATAAAACATAAAATATTGTATAAAATAACCTGAACAAAAAATTGTTATGTACTTACTTACATTTAATTTGCATATTATTAGTATTTTTAAATTAAATAGCGATAAATTCCATTCTGCAACATCTGCCCTCTTTTATAACGTTTAACTACTATACTACTAATCTCGAGATTCATCGTTTTTGGTTTTTAATACATTAATATACATTTATTTCGATAGGTATTTCCATGTATTATGATTTCATTTACATGAAAAATATATATTTTTTATAAAACATCGAAAATTACCATTTAACCCCCAAGGTATGTATCCTTTCACTCGTCTGTTTATCGAAGTATTCTTAAACATAAACATGTTTACAAGTTTTCATTAACATTGCAAATATTTTCCTTATTACAGCAGTTTTGATGCTAATTTTACTGTAACATAACGGATTGAGAATTTTTAATTTAAAATGGAAGTAACTATTCAAATTAATTCCATTCACTTTTAATCAACACAAATGAGGCATCAAAAGCGATTAATCGCTTCAGCTATCGATAACTAATTAAGCAAATTGCGGGCTGAAAGTTTAGCTCCAGATTGTCAATAAGATCTACAGCGAAAATAACATTTCGGAAAGACAAATAAAGTTAAATAGAACAACTTTCACAATAAACAATTTTTAAAAAATCGATCATCGAACCACAAAGAATGAACTCCCAAATGTTGATTAAAAATCCAAGTCCAGATTAATTATAACTCTTATTATACAATTTGATTTAAAAAAATGTACAAAAATTAGTTTCTTAACATGCTGAATTTAAATATCAAATAAAAAACCGCTGCCCAAGGAATCACTACTTCCACATCAGGATTTTCTATCTAAGTCACTCACAACAAAAAAAATTTGTATGTGGAAATAATTGTATATGGACTTTAATAATATAATATTTGAAAATCCTCTACCACAAAAACCCATAAAACGATACCCCACATCGGTGGTGGGGTGGGGGTGGTGATAGGGGGTGGTTGGAAGAAAAAAAATATTTTGAGGTTTCTGGTTCTTGTGCACACATTAAATCACAATTTTTTTTCATCCCCTTTAATAATGGGGTGGGGGTGGTAATGGGGGTGGCTAATATCAAAATTTTTTTTGAGACCTTATCTTCTCTTGTATATACTAAATATCAATTTTATGGACTATTACTTGCTTGATTTACTTATTTACCCCAAATTTACCTCAATTTAACCCCCAACCCTTCGAAAGAACAGGATGAAAATATAATCTAGTTCTAGATCTCGTTAAAGTACATATGTATACCAAATTTCAAGATAATATCTCAAACGGTTCCAGAGTAAACGTGCGCACAAAAAAAAGTTACAGACCGACAGACAGACACATTTTTTTTCGCTCAAACTTAAAATCTCGACGTTTCATGACATTCTAAGCCTATTTGAACAATAAAAATTTTTAAGATTTTTGTCGTTACTATACTTCCACTGGATGTGGAAGTAAAAGTCGGTGTATAGACCGTTCCAATGTGTATCACGATAACTTCTGTTAGGCTTAAAACTTTTATTTCAAAATTAAAATGTATATAAATTAACATGGTAGAAAACTCCTTATTGAAATTGAGCCATATCTGTGATACAGGGTGATCTCCAGAGTCGTGTAAAAATTGCCTCGTTTTATACATACTATGTTATATTATAATGACTTCCACATCCAGTAGAAGTATAGTAACAAAATTTTTTTTAAATTTCATTCTTTAAATACGCTAAGAATGCCATGAAACGTCGATATTTTAAATTTGAGCGAAAAAAAGTTCTGTCTGTCGGTCTGTAACTTTTTTTGTGCGCACGTTTACTCTGGAACCGTTTAAGATATTGACTTGAAATTTGGTACACGTATGTTCTTTAAAGGGATCTGGAACTAGATTATATTTTCATCTTATTCCGTCTGAGGATTGGGGTAAATGGGAGGTAAATAGGTAAATCAAGCAGGTAAGAGTCTATAAAATTGGTATTTAGTATGTACAAGAGATGGTAAGGTTCGAAAAAAATTTTTGGCATTAGCCACCCCCATTAGCACCTCTACCCCATTATTAAAGGGGATGAAAAAAAAAATTGTGATTTAGTGTGTGCACAAGAACCAAAAGCCTCAAAATATTTTTTTTACATCCACCCCCACTAACCCCCCCCCCCCCCCTATCACTACCGTGTGGGATATCGTTTTATGGGTTTTGGGGGTAGACGATTTCAAATATTATATTTTTAAAGTTCTATAAACAATTATTTCCACATACAAACTTTTTTGTTATGAGAAACTTGGATGGAAAATCTGGATGTGGAAGTAGTAATTCCTTGGGCAGCGGTTTTTTTACAGTAGAATAGAATAGAATAGAAACATTTATTTGCCATAAAAAACTGTTTTCACAGAAAAGGTTTCGTCAGCTGTAAATTAGAAAAATATAAAAAAAGAGTAGACTTATGTAAAGGACAAACAGAAAAATATATACAAACAACAGACATACATAAATTGTAGATAACAAAAAAACAATAAAATGTTTCTAAGATTTTTGACCAGGCATACAAAAACTAAAAGATATACAGGGTATCCAGAGTACAATATACAATGTGTCTCTCTCAGATTTAAGCGAACTTTACGTAGATTAGATGATATTTCATGATATACCAATTTTAATTTAAAATGTGAGAGATTAACTGTGTGTTTAAATAGCGTTTAGTTCTAGCAAAATGTGAACCAAACAAGTATTCGCAGTCGTCGCGCCCGACTGCAAATTCTATTTATTCTTCTGTTAACCTGCTCTTAGTACACAAGTGAGTTAAAATGAGGTATATTTTGGGATTTTATGTTGCAGTTAGTAAAAACTCTAATCCGCCTGACCCTCTTTTCAGTTTATATTCGTGTTTCTTTTCTTTAAAATTGAAAATTTTTCTATCGTTTAAATTATACTCTATTTGTTGCTTTTAATTACTTTTGAAAATTTCATACAATAAGGGAAAATCGTATATGCAAAACTCTCTTCGGTACACAAAACGACGAAAAAATTTATTCTAAAACCGTTACTGCTGTCGAGCATGTCACGTTTAAAGAACTTACAAGGTGGTGTCAACCCACCCATATTCCGCATTCTAAGAAAAACAAGCCCCGAGTACAAAGAAATTTTGACAAAATTAAAACTAACTTTTGGCACATACCTACAAGAAATTAAGTTCACCTAATAGTACACGCAAATTAGATTAAAAAACAGTGAATAGAAGAAATAATTTATAAAGTAATAATATTTGAGATGCGTACTCTAGATAATAGATACCCGAAAAGTCCCCCCCCCCCATTTGGGGGTGGAACGTCCCTTTTTTTTGCAAAAAACCTCCCCTAATGGGGACTTAGAGCTGGTTTTTCACTTTTATCTTGTAAACCGTTCGTCAGAAGAGAAAAAGCATAGGAAATAAAAAATCTGTTCTTTAAATTCTGCATAAAAAATAGTGTATTAACCTTGTAGCTTATCCTCACCTATTTCGCGCTAACAGCCTCCCAACAGGTGGGTAGTTTGTAGCGCACAGGTAAAAATCAATCCTATTCGAAGTTTCACAGCGAATATCTTAAAACCGGTTACTTTAACGAGAAAAATGCTCAGGAATGAATTTATAGAGCGGAATTCACTCTATAAGATACATATATAGCGGGTTTTGGTGCAAGTGATTTTTATTTATTTTCCCCTTTTTTCACACAGATGCGTTAATAATTATACGTAAAATATGTATAGTACCTACGTAGATATAAGGACGGCCTCAGGCTATACCCGGAAGGATTATGGCAATAAAAACTTCATACATGAATAATTACCTTAAACGTATATATAGTATACTTAAAATTATATTGCATTTTCTGTATCATTTTATTTACTTCTCTCTCAGATCCTGATACTCTGAAAATTAAACATAAGTAAATAAACAGTCAGGTATTTATAATTTTTGGAGTCATGTTTCAACTTTGAGCTTGCTTCAATTCCCCTTCCTCTCTTCGAAGAGAAAAACCAATAATTCGTCTCTATATTGTCCGTATATTCAACAACCGTAGCTCAACGAAACAAGAAGTTACAAATGCTGAAGAGCAATTCGCGCTTGCATTATACAAAGCCCCCAAAAAAGAGAGATCTTTAAATCACCAAAGGTTCATTATCTTCAATAAGTTGGTCGGTCAATCTAGTACTGCCAGGATTCTACCAAGACTGCCACCAACATCTGAGGCATTACGTCAACATCCTTACAGAGTATTTTAGTGGAATAAACGTAGTCAAAAAAGAGGCATTGTTTCGGAATAATTTGTAACTGCATAAAAATTCATAAAAACTTTTTAAATGTGTTCTAAATAAGTTTATGTTGGAAGTCTACCGGTTGGTATTGTACGCTAAATCTCTATTCGTTTATTAATAACAAAAAACTGCAAAATTAGTTGTTAAATGAAATATCTCGAAAATTAATCGAGGAGAAATCATAAAAATCAGGTACTAGGGGTTTTTGGGCATGCTGATTACGATTTGCAAAATTCAAAATGGCGGATACAAAATGGCCGACCGAAACGTATTAAGAGTGCGAAATTCGCCATAAAAATGAGCATTAATGGGTTTTTACGGGTTTTCGGGTATGCTGATGATGAATCTGATGTCAAATTCATAAAAATTGTGTAGATAAATGTAAAATGTTTAATATAAATAAATACAATGTACTATAAAAATACTCTTATTATAAACTACAATGAAAGGAAGTATTTTAACTATAATATATGATACGTACGGTTTTTCAAGCAAGAATGTAATAAAAAAAGACTTTATTTATGAACATACAGTGATTGTCCGATAACTGATTTTTAAATACAAACACGTTGAACGAAAAGGGCAGATAAAACTTTTTAGCATTCTGAATCTTCTGATTATACTTGCTCCAGTTCGTCGCTTTCTTCGTGTAAGTCGTCGATGTTTTGGCAGGGAGAATAATTTGTACAACTGTTGCCACTACATGCGGAGCATGCCATAGTGCAAAAAAGACCAGATTTTCTACACCCGCATGCTGATCCTCAACCTTTCTTGCAGCTACAGAATATCATGTCAAGTATGTCGTCTGATGCAGGTCGTTGATTCATTGTTATAGGTACTAAATTACCATTGACTTTCTTCCAACCCCAGCTCTCTGCATATAAATGCTTACCCATCCACGTTTGCATCTACAAATACACTCTTTTACAGTGCTGCTCCAAGGCATCTTCTGTGGGTGGTAATGAAGACAGCTTCACACTGTTTATTTTTCCGGAAGTAACTTTCATGAAGCAGTGATACCGAAATGAGTTTAAGTCAGCTACATTTTAAATAAAGAACACCACCACGTGCACGTTAATTTTACGAGGCGATAAAATGCGCGGCAAAGTACAGCCAAGCAAACATAACGAAGGAGCCACTTTCACGAATCTTGTTAAGAGTTAGATGGTGAACTTGCTAGTAGTAGTCAGGAATATGTTATCGCCCTCTATGTACACACTGATGAATTAAAAAAAAAAATAAAATCTCTGTTCGAATTTGGTAGTTGTTATTATATCTTGTTATATTCTTCTCGAATTTTTCAATAATATAATTTACGATTTTCATTAATTATTCAATACATTAATTTCACACTATTGTTTATCAACTTAAACATGCCATAGTAGTCACCATTTATGCATGTGTATAATATTTAGTAGAATTATTAGTTTTGTTAAACTTAATTTTTTATTTAAAATTTCTCGCCTTTTAATTGTTATTACGTTCAAAAAAAAAATAAAACCAAAAATATTTTTCAAGATTAGTACCTTAGCTAACACCTCTATGCATTCAAATAAAAATATTTATATTTTTAAGTTATTACACTTTTAATAGTGTTAAATTTTCGAATTCTTTTCTTCTAGTTGTAAGAAATTAATATATAAACGCGTATGTGTCATAAAATAAATCATTGGGATTTTTAGTACACATCTTTACCTTCAAATTGATCACTTATAAAGTGCCGATATCACGATATTAAGCTTTGATACTGACGATTGAAATTTGGTGTCAACAGCGGAAAACATCTTTTTTCGGAAAAGTACTAAGTTTAAAGGTCTGAATTTCCTAAAATATTTAAAAAAAATTTTTTTGGTTGAATACATATTTTAGATAATCCCTTTAAATGTGCTATCCAAGCATTTTTTTCTTAAATAAATTATTCATTTTACAATGATTTTTACTAAATAATCGTTAATCCATGCAATGGTCCGCTTTCAAGCTACATATGTAATAATTAAAGTACTTAAAAAATTATTTAAAAACATTTAATACTTCGAGGAAATGATACTTTTTCATCTCCAATTGGTCTCATATCATTTGCTTTTTGTAATCAAAAGTTATAGCCACTTACGTACATCGCGCGCGCTACCGCAAGCCTATTCCAGCGTCAGCGGGCGGTCAGCGCAGCGTCACTTGGGACCTTAGTTAACAAATTTCTACTCGCTCCAATTTAATGCGCAAAATACATGTCATATATGTTTCTTTCGTAAAATTTCCCGTTATTTCGGCGAATGGCGCTATCAGTTTTTTCGTACAAATAAAATTTAAAAAGTTATTCGCAAAAAACCGTATTTTTGCACTTAAATTTTTAAATAAAAATAGGACGCGTACACTTTTTTGCGGTAGACTTTTCACTACGTTATTCTAGCATACTTGAAGAATATTGTTCACCAAAGTCGACCTGGTTACAAGTTCTTCCGAAGTGAAAATCTTCGTTTACTCCACTATTTCTCCAAATTCAATCTTGGCGAGGAGAAACCTTGGAAACCAATGGATTGGAGTTGGAAGAAAGTAGGCAACATCTTAGCACTCATTTATACCACCGAGTTACCAGCATCAATTTTCACCCTGCAGCTGCAAAAAGGGTTGCGGAAGACGATGCAGCAGCTGTGTTAGGGTTGGATTGCGCTGCTCAACAATGGCTCTAATTGCCATGGGCAAGGATGTTTAAATTCCGAATTTGAAGAAGAGTTCGTCCATGATGAACCCCTTAATGAGTAAAATTGGACTGAATTTTAGTGGAATAGGCTTACAAGGGAAACCACTTAGAAACGAGCCCAAATAAAAAGTACAACTTTGTGGAAAAAGGGAAAATAAATAAAAACCACTTGCGTCAAAACCCGCTATACATGCATCTTATAGAGAGAATTCCGCTCTATAAATTCATTCCTGAGCATTTTTCTTGTTTAAGATATTCGCTGTGAAACCTCGAATAGGATCGATTTTTACCTGTGCGCTCCCAAACTACCTCTCTGTTCGGAGGCTGTTAGCGTGAAATTGGTGAGGATAAGCTACAAGGTTAACAGGACATTTTTTTATGCAGAATTTAACGACAAATTTTTTATTTCCTATACTTTTTCTGTTCCGACGAACGATTTACAAGATAAAAGTGAAAAACCAGCTTTAAGTCCCCGTTAGGGGTGGTTTTTTGCAAAAGAGACGTTCCACCCCCTAAATGGAACTTTTCGGGTATCTATTTCTAACCTTATCTAGAGTACGCATCTCAAATATTATTACTTTATAAATTATTTCTTCTAAAACGTCTAATTTGCGTGGACTATAACTTCCTAGAGCGTGTGAGTGCGTGTGTGTATGTGATACGAACTTCTTGACCAAGAGCGTACAGCACAATAAATCATTTCCGTATGTCATTAAAAAAACTTGTGATCCATGCTGGGAACAGTCTTTGTTTCGATTATTTTATCTGTATAGTTGTACACAGTTCAAAAACTTCCTTCGAGTTCAGATAGCCATTATCTCACCCAGAGCAAATGCCATTGTCTGTTTTAGATAACAATACCATAATAACAGAAACAAAGCGGAGCTATTAGATTAACATCGAATAACAATCAGACCGACTAATAGCAAGTAGTTTAACTAAAAATTGTAACAAGATCGAGTGCAGGGGCAGATATGAAAACAAATAAACGATTTCAATCATGTTATAATATTTTCAGGTTGAGATAAAATTTGTGTTTTTTATAGATGGGGCACATTTTCTAAAAAGGTTATATCAAGTCATGTTTACACCAAAGAACAATGTTAAAAAAGGGGCTTTTTTGCCCATCCGTGGTAAAGTTGGTAGTGCTGAAGCCGAATCCGTGACCAGTTTTGGCGAAAAATCTCGGGAACACATTAAGAAACAACGGTAACACATCATTTGGGGGTGATATTGGAACTGATATTAGTCTAAATACTAATACTAAGTTTCGATAACTAAGCAGAAAAAGAAGTAAAAAAATGAAATTTACCCCTTAAACCCTCCTCGCCAGTCCCTCATCACCCCCAAGAAGGTTGTAAGCTACTATAACTACTATATAGTTATTTACATACTTTTAAAGAACACCTCATTTAGTGGTTGCTATCAGAATATAATAATCTGATTACTTCTGAGGACAGGTGTGGTGGGTCTCACCTTCTCAGTGATATTGATCGGTTTTAATTACAAAGAAAATCCTAATACTTAGTTGGATGTTTTTTATCATATTAAGGTAATTTGGCCAATTGGATCACTCCTGAATATCTACTACACCTCCAAGGAGGAGGTGTAAGGTGTAAAGTAAAAAATTATTTAGTTATTTAAATAATTTTTGTTTGTTAGAATGGGAATTATTTCTCATTGTATGGTCCCATCAAATTCCAAATCTACCCACGAAAGGGTAACTATTTTTGGATTTTCGATTGGTTTTTATTACAACAGAAATCCTTCATTACCTCTTACATGGATTTCTATCATAATAGAGTAACTTGGTGACTTCACAAAATACCTTAGTCGGGGGCAAAACCCACCTCTCGCAAAACGCCTAAATTATACGTTAATATATATTTTTTCAATCAGTATTTAGGAGCAATTCTTTGAAGTCACAAGTTACTCTATTATGATAAAAATCCATGCCCAGATCCAAAATCCAGAGGTAATGAAGGATTTCTGTTATAATAAAAACTAATCGAAAGTCAAAAAATACTCCCACCTCTTTCGTGGGTAGATTTGGAATTTGAGGGGCCATAAGATGAAAAAAGATTTCCATTCTAACAAACAAAAATTATTTAAATAACTATTTTTACTATAGAAATCAAGGAACATTTTTTAAAGGGGATATTGACACCCTACATCCCCTCCTCAGAGGCGTAAGAAATATTCAGGGGTGATCTGAATTGGCCAAGTCACCTTAATATGACAAAAAAACATCCAACTGAGTATTATGATTTTTTTGTAATTAAAACCGATTAAAACCTGAGAAAGTGAGACCCACCAGGGGTGTACTCAGAAGTAATCAGATTATTATATTCTGATAGCAACCACTCAATATGAGATGTTCTGGTTTTTAAAAATATGTAAATAACTATATACAGTGCGTGTAATTTCCCATTAGGCATGTACATCCACGTAGCGCGATAGATATGACAACATAGCTGCCGTAAATTCCTCCGTCGAGCGGAGCATTCCAGTCTGTTATTTCATTTCAGCCAGCTGGCACGCGCGATATTGTAATTTTACTCCCTATGCCTAGCGTTCGGCTACACGCACGGTAGTAGTTATAGTAGCTTACAACCATTGAGCTAGAATGACGGGAGAAAGAGTCACGTGATCAAAAACGGCATCACTTCATCATACTACTTTTCCGTCAAATAGTGACAGTTTGTTTTCCGTGCGATTTATTGTGATTTTTACTAATAGTTTGTTAAATTTTGGAAAATATACATTAAAAGGACTATGGTGTCGTGTGCCAAAAGAAGTTGCTTTTCTAGAGATGGTGTTGGCAAAAAAAAATTAACGAGAATAACATTTCATAGGTAGTGTAAACAACAAACACAGCCGCAATTAAAAAAACAGCTAGTTAAATGTAATAAAATGTTATTATTTAGAGGTCAATAAATATATTATTAATTTGTTTATTTTGTGTTTTATTTGAATATGTTTGTTCTAATTCTTTTTGCTAAAAATCTTGCATTTATTGAATTCAACATTTTTTTTGCGTTATTCAGATAGGCCGTCTCGTCGGGGTACAAAGTTCTCTTAATTTTAAATAGTCCCGGTCTGGCAAAACCACCATTTTGTTCCTACATTTAGCCACGCCTACTGGTGCCGTTTCTGTATAGGAAATTTGTACAGGATGTCATCTCCTTATATTCTAACTCAATGCTTACAACCTTCTTAGGTGGGGGATAGGGTTAGGAGGGTTGAAGATGTGAATTTGTTTTTTTTTTACTTCTTTTTCTACTTAGTTATCGAAACTTAGCATTCAGACTAATATCAATTCCAAATAAGGGTTGTTTTTTAATGTATTCCCGATATTTTGTCCAAAACGGGTGACGAATTCGTTTTCAGCACCACAAAATTAGTAAAAAAAAAAAAAAAAAAAAAAGATGGCTTCCACACTTTCCCACGGATGGGCCAAAAAGGCTCTTTTTAACATGTTTCTTTGGAAGCTTTTGGACAACAGAAGTTTCTTTGTTAATTTCAAGACGGTGATTCCAGATCTGCCTGCTGCCTACGTGATTTTTTTCAAATTGGCCCGAGAAATTGAAAATGGAGGACAATTTTCACATTATTTTCAAAAAACGCTCGTAGATCGAAAAATATATCGTCGCTTGAGGTGCAAAACCGTGTAACTCCGAAAATACGGCATATTGAGATTTTTAGAGGATTTCATTCAGAACTTATTATAAAAAAAGTTTTTTTTATCTCTCCTGTAAAATTATCCTGACCTGACATACATGGTTTTGCACCTCAGCCGACGATATACGGCAAAAATACAAGTAGTATAAAGAGTATAAAACAATACACGGAGAATTGTAGTAACCTAGAAAATAGTTCCTCTACACATAGGTGTGCTGATTAGCGGTCAAAAGTGACAATTTTTTAACTTACTGCATGATTACTTGTTTCCTTTGTTACAACTTTAGATTTTGCCATGTTTTGAAGAAGTTTCAAGTAATTCCATTAGAGTTTACGTTTGTATTGTAAATTAGAAATTGTAAATTAGAAATATATATAGGGTGTCCCACAACATATGGGCAATCTCTCGAGGACGAAAATTTTAGGTAAAAATAACACCATGTTCAAATAACTGTTATTACAGGGAATATTGATAAGTCGAGGATCTTTTGACCAAAAGACGCCAAAACAACCCCCGGGGGTTGGAATCACCCCCTTCCTGAATGATAAAACATTCCGAAAATACTGTGAAAGGGCAGAAGAACGGTTTCCCCTCTTTTTAGAGGGCGAGGAATACGATAGTTGCAATACTTCCTCGTCCTCGATAACGGGGGGAAACCATTCTTCAGCTCTTCCGCAGTATTTTCGGAATGTTTTTGTCATTCGGGAGTCATTCCCAGGAGTTTTGACGTTTTCTAGTCAAAAGATGTTCGATTTATCAATATTCCCTGTAATAACCTCTCACAGGCGTAATACGAAAAAATCATAACAAAGGTAGTTTTCTTCATTTAGTTCCAGAAGAGTGGGAGAAAGTATTGCAATTATCGTGTTACTCGCCTTCGAAAACTGGAGAAAACCGTTCTGCAGCTCTTTCACAGTATTTTCGAAATGTTTTGTCATTCGGGGAGGGGGTGGTTCCAACCCCCGGGGGTTGTTTTGGCGTCTCCTGGTCAAATGATACTCGACTTATTAATATTCCCTGTAATAACCCTGATCTGTCAAGCGTATTATGGAAAAATCAAAACAAGGAGTAGTAGTAGTTTTATTGAGAAAAAATACACCATCATGATTTCTATGATACGATAGAACGTTGAGAGTATGTGACTAGAGCCATTTTAAACGATTCAGAAGTTTCATTTCAACGCGTGTCGTTCTATTAGATTTAATAACCATTTAATCCCGAATGTAGAGATGAAACTGTCAATTTGTGAAAAATTGAGCATTGAAACATAATTTTGACGTGATTTTTGGAATCATCGGCTCAAAGAACATAAGGATAGGTGTCTTTCACCTTTGGAATTTTTTTTTTTTTTTTTTTTTTGGTGTGCCTGTGTTATTTTAATAATAAATCAAAGGAAACCGAGAGTGAACTACCCTTAAAGTATTTTACCCTCAATTTTAAAGCCTGTAAGATTATTTCCTTAAAATATGTTATTCGATACCTTAAAGCATAAGAAGGAAAACACTCTTTGTTGAAATCGCTAAAGTGAACAGTTTTCGAGAAAAATGCAGTTGAACGTTAAGCTGTTTCAAATTGAAGAAGTAATCCGTGACATGGTAATTATTACAATGTTAAATTCATATTAGTTCTTTAATATTTAAAAAAAAAAATGCGATTGCTGTTGCTTGGCTTCCTCGAATATTTTAGATTTTTATGTCGGGACATCTCAAAAACTAGTCTATTCAATTCCAGTAGAAACTAGAGCGGAACTACTACAAATCACGTTTCATTACAATGAAATGCGAAACAATGGCTGAGGTACTGTGCAGAGTCTTCAATTCGGGAGTGTATTAGAGTCTGAGTAGTGGAGGTGGATGAAGTAAAAAAATATTTTGAGGTTTTTACCTGCTGATTTATCTATTTGCCCACATTTACACCAATTTACCTCCCAACTTCATTTGCTTGAAGTAGAAACTAAGCAATAAAAGAACATCGTTATCACGAACTGATGTTTTTTTAAATTGTTGATAGCATACAGTATTATTTGCTTATCATCCCGCTATTGGAATGATTCTAACAGGGTGATATCTAAAGAACTGTTTACTGACATAACCTTTCTTTCATCCGTAAACCCACCTACCACTATCATTTTTAAATTTTCTTCAAACAAATGATTGCTTATTTCCTAGCACAACAGTCAGACTTGCTTTCTGGAAGAGTAATAGAAAATAGCATTTGATGCACTGTAGTAGAAAACCTTTCATACCCTAAATATATCAAATTACTTAATTAATGTTTGATCCCACTTCACACACCCTTAACTAGTCAGATTAGATTAGCTTACATTTCATATTTAAGGCTGTGTTATCGATGTCAATTATCGAGTTTAGTCAATCGTCAATCTTTCAAATGGTTGTTCTTAAAAATAAACTAACAGAATTAAGATTTGATTTAATTATTAAAACTAGTTCACTTAAATCTAGTATGTATCATATTTTATAGTTGAATACTAAATGAAATTAAGGTTCCAAAGTTTTCTCCTTTGGACTATTAAACGCGAACCTGTATCACTCAATCGTCCGTAATTCATGATTAATTGTTTTATATTCTTTAATGGGACTCAAATATTCAAATAAAATGTAGTACACACTAAAATAAATATATTTAATGAGAAAAAAAGTTAAAAAACGGCATTGCACATGTAAAAGATTAAACCTTTAGAAGAATTTGCTGAATTATACTAATATTAGTTTGACGTTCTACTACTAGAGGGCAGGGTAGAAGTTGTATCCTTTTATGTTCTACAAATATTATTTCATGTATTTTTTCCATATCTGTAATATTTTCCATTTATGAGCATTTGTTCTGACAAAGTGAGCACTGTATCTTGCGGAAAGGATTTCAGATTTGCTGTCAGAATTTACATTATTTAATGCCCTTTCCCAGCCTATATATAAATACCTAGAAGTCTATTGTATTTTTGCATCTAATTAAATCACTGCACAAGTCTTGGACCCACGGCGCATTTTTTCATATTATCATACGGTCTATAAAGTGGGACTTCCGGTGAATGTTATAGTGAAGATGTTATACCTTATTATTTACATTCCATGAGTAATTCGAATATGAATTATTTATCAAATATACTTGCGTGACACACGCCAAGAAACATTTAATTATGAGAAAACTTATGACAGTTTACAATTATACTCCCTACTCAAAAAAATATATAAGATATGACAAGAGTATAGTTATATTATACATAATAACCCAGACCCCAGGCAAAGTATTTCACCTTGAAAAAAAAAATGGTACGCTGGATTTTTGTTTAGTGACCTTACGAACTCCAGAGAGGGCCACATAATAGGGAACTTGCCCAAAAAATAAAATTGAATAAAAATCCTCAAAATCGTAAACTAACATCATTAGACAAAAAAAAATAGACAATAAAAAAAATCCTCCAGAAATATAAGCGATTAAAATCCGCCTAAAACGTGACGTCAGGTGGAGAAAGTCAGATGACGACGTCGAGCGACACCGATTCTGCTTTCGCATGCGCAATTGTCAGAAACAACCAGCAATGAACACACCCTAACCTAAAATTCGTCGGAAAAACATCTTCAATATTCTGAAATGTCACAAAATGCTACTTTTGATTCGTTCGTCGAGCCGAATTTTCGAATTTCGCCATGCAATTTACGATCAGGTTTATCTGGAAGACTTCCTCTTTAGGTCGCGACATCGTACGGCCATCCCAATGGTGTTTTTCGAAAAATATGAACGTGTCAAGATTGCATGTTTTTGCAATTTTTTCGACTCCGAAATGTAAACTGCTTTTTGCTATTTTTCGCAGATATCTCCGAAACGGTGGGAGTTAGCTCGAAATAAAAAATAAGGTCAAACGAGTATTTTCCACTACGAATCTTTTGCTATCACCAGACTTTTGATCTTTTTTTTTTTCGTTTCGGAGATAACTACACAAATGTCGGCCACGTACGGCAAAAAATCGCAAATTCTGAGCTTCTACAGTTGGCAACTTTTTAATCTTGGCTCCTACGTCAAAATACTGCCCTAGCTAATGTAAATATAATTAAATTTGCTAAAACTCTGTTTTTTATTTTTTGAATTCCGACAAAAATTAAGGAATTAGAGGGGGTGGGATTTGGGACCTTTTTTTTGTTTTTTTTTCGGTAAAATTTCTCCATTTTGTCACCGTAATGAATCGGTAATTAACTGAAATCGATCTCATTTACGATGTACACTTAATATCATGTACTATTTTGACGTTCCGTTAATCTCGGCCCTTCGAAACAAAGGTTTCCGAGAAAAAATGTTTTTTTAAGATTTACATACACTCTATTATAGGAAAACGAGTAATTTCTTACATTTCCTCGAATATCTCGATAATTATCGATTTTTTCGAAAAATTTGTAGATAGTTTATGTAAAGAGAATTATTTGAGCTTTCCGACACTTTTTTTATTTTTTCTCTGACATAAAAAACAAAAGACTTATGACCGAATAAGCGGACGTCTTAAAGGCAACCGCCGCCCAGTCTATTAATTAGGGTGAATGGCTAAAGTACGCCATCTGTTGGACACCACGCGAGACTAGTTTTCACACGGTGACGTCACAGTGCTTTTCGTGAGGAGGGCGGGGATTTCAACTTTAATTATTTATTGCAAAGTAAGTACTGCGATTTAAGAGCTGATGATATTCGGAGTGGCGTGTTTTTATACATAAATACACACTTTAATGAAAGAAAAAAAATGGGTAAGTTCCCCATTAATTTGGTACGCCAAAAATGAAAAAAGTAAAATGAACTAATCTGGATTTTTTAGCTTTTTCTGTATTATAGGATAAATTTTCTACCTGTTAAGCGAAAAAGTCAGACAAAGATTCAACTAGTAGCCCGTCGGGCAGAGCGCGAAAAGCTTTCTCTTTCTTGACCATGGTGTCTACCAAATACGGACGTGGAAATTACCGACTTTTTCCCGGACTTTTTCCCGGACTTTTTCCCCGATTTTCCCGTTTTTTTTTTCCAAGCTTCAATATAACAGACTAGTACAAACAATAAAGAAAAAGTAATGAATGAGAAGCAGATTTTTCTAATTATCTCAGTCACAGCCCCAAAAGTACAAGAAAAGAGAAAGCAATAATTTAAAAAACCGCTGCCCAAGGAATCACTACTTCCACATCTCCACATCCAGATTCTCTATCCAAGTCACTCACAACGAAAAAACTTTGTATGTGAAAATAATTGTTTATGGAACTTTAATAATATAATATTTAAAATCCTCTACCCCAAAAACCCATAAAACGATACCCCATATCGGTAGTGGGGTGGGGGTGGCGATAGGGGGATGGTAGTGGGGGTGGATGAAGTAAAAAAATATTTTGAGGTTTCTGGTTCCTATACATACACTAAATCACAATTTTTTTTCATCCCCTTTAATGAGGAGGTGGGGGTGGTAATGGGGGTGGCTAAAGCCAAAAATTTGTTGAGACCTTAGCTTCTTTTGTATATACTAAATACCAATTTCATGGACTCTTACCTGCTTGATTTACCCATTTACCCCGAATTTACCCCAATTTACCCCCCAACCCTTCGACGGAACAATATGAAAATATAATCTAGTTCTAGATCTCGTTAAAGTACATATGTGTACCAAATTTCAAGTCAATATCTTAAACGGTTCCAGAGTAAACGTGCGCACAAAAAAAGTTACAGACAGACAGACAGACCGACAGACAGACCGACAGACAGACCGACAGACAGACCGACAGACAGACAGAAAATTTTTTTTCGCTCAAACTTAAAATCTCGACGTTTCATGACATTTTAAGCCTATTTGGACAATAAAATTTTTTTTGTCGTTACTATACTTCCACTGGACGTGGAAGTAAAATAAAAGTTTCATATCGTATGCTTTATTGTATACAATAAAATAGATTTTAAACAGTAAATAAAAATATTTATTTAACAAATTGACCTCAGATCGGTGAAAACTTGTAAACAAAAATATCGTATAGTTCGAGTACACCAAACATTCTAACATTTTGAGATGGAAGATACTTGCCATCTCAGAAACCAGTAGTGCGCAAGAACATGTAGGTTTGTTCATTTGTGCAGTGACTATATTTGCATGCCTGTAATCTGCAATAAGGTGAAAATTAACCACAAAATAATTAATAGTCGACGATTATTATAGTCATAATAATAGTATCATCATTAATTAACAATCTTTATTCTGCTGTTTCAAAAAATCGCGAAGAGGTAATATTGCTTCCCCGCAATTGGACTTCCTGAAAGTATTAAAGCTGAAAATCTGCAATTATCTATAAAAAAATATTTCATTCATAAGGTCATATACAGTCTGTCCAACTAAGTCGGCACCATATGGGAAACTTTTTTATTATCGGTTTTATGAAAAAAAATTATTCTTGATAAAAAGTTTTGCATGGCCTAAAACCCATAATGAAATAATCAGATATCAATTTTTTGCAGTCGTATACGAGGTTTGTCGAAAAATGTAAATTTTGCTCAAGAGTAAAGTAACTGTATTTAATACAATATCGACAATCGTTATTAAGAAAAGTTGATCCTAATTGAAAACTACGGTCAGATATCCAATATTATCCATCTACCATGAAAAAACGATCTTTAATAATTTTTGGGTATATCTGTTTTTTCATGGTAGATGGATAATCTGGATATCTGTTTTCAATTAGAATCAATTTTTCTTAATAACGATTTTCGATATTGTAATAAATAAAGGTACTTTACTCTTGAGCAAAATTTACATTTTTCGACAAACCTCGTATACAACTGCAAAAAAATGATATCTGATTATTTCATTATGGGTTTTAGGCCATGCAAAACATTTTATCAAGAATAACTTTTTTTCATAAAACCAATAATAAAAAAGTTTCCCATGTGGTGCCGACTTAGTTGGACACACTGTATATTCTCATATTACTGGGTAATGTAAACAAACATATGGGGAAATACAGTACAGTCTAATAGAGTGAGATCCCAGAGCCGCCAGACCTACGTCATTTTAGCAAAGCTAATATTTTGACAACGAATAGTGTAATATCTAGTTAAGAACGTATGCGTATTTGCTAGCTTGAAATTGGGCGGGGCGCTTTTGCAGAAAACAAGTACAAAAGGTACATACAAATTTTCTCACCTACGTCAAAGTATGATAGCTGATTTATTTTTCAAGTGACACGCTAACGACATGGTGTAAGCGTCAATCTCCGAATCTTAAGGTCCTCCTATACCACAATTTCCTTTCACCACCTTTTACTTGTACCCCCTCTATTCCCCCATTAGTTTCATTTTTATTATTTTTGTCAATTTTTGTTCTTTTGTCCCTTTTTGTTCTTCTTCCAAATTCCCTTTAGGCCAATAACTGCTAGTAAACCCCAACTTTTAAAATCATAATCTCCCCTCACCCCATACTTCCAGAGGCAGGTAGACCACTGGATAAATCCGTGACTCTCGAACGGGTTTTTTCACTAAGTTTTTCCCATATGGACAACAAGATTTTCTTCATAAATTTAGTGCGCGCGTGCGACAGTGCGCGTGTTTTAAAAATGCAATTGTTTCTTCGTAGTTCTAGCTATTTCTAAGAATTTTAATATCTTCCCGGATTATTGTTCAACGAAACTGTTACGTTTAAGTTTTTTATATATGTTAAACAGGAGCCCTAACGCCCCAATTTCATCTGTTGTTACACCCGATCACCTACCTACCGCGACGTTGCACGCCGCGGTGGGGTGATCGGCTCTAGACTGGACCCAACTGAGGCGCATTCATGTCTTTAAACGTTAATAAATATCTTTGATTTGATTTGAATCTTAAGGTCCGAGGTTCGTTCCCTGAGCGTTCTCAGTTTTTTAAATATACGTACTAAGAAAAAAAGTTATGGCCAAAAATAATAAATATTTCCCTATCGGTTATCTCTTTCTTGGTAATCGCCACCTTAAGTTAATATTTGTTGAAAAAAAAAGTTGAGAACGCTTAGGGATCGAACTTCGAACCTTAAGATTCGGAGGTTGACGCTTACACCATGTCCTTAGCCTGTCACTTGAGAAATAAATCAGCTATCATACTTTAACGTAGGAGAGAAAAATTTGTATGTACCTTTTGTACCTGTTTCCTGCAAAAGCGCCCCGCTTTCAAGCTAGCAAATACGCATACGTTCTTAACTAGATATTACACTATTCGTTGTCAAAATATTAGCTTTGCTAAAATGACGTAGGTCTGGCGGCTCTGGGATCTTGGACTATAAGCTACCCCGTATCTTGCGAATGCAAATATACCTATAGTTATTAGCCGACGTTCGCTATTCCCGATTACTTTTTGAAATTCCCGTCTTTTTCCCGGTTGGACTAAATTCCCGTCATTTTCCCGGTTTTCCCGATTTTCCCGGTTGGTAGACACCCTACCCTGTTGACCCACCCAATACTGAAGTATAACCAGATGGGACCTTCACTACTTATTAAAGCATGTTATTTTACATAGGAAATCAAAATTGACGACACTCTCCATTGCTCGAGACCGAAGATATCAGAAAAAAAACTAAAAAAAAAAGAAATTTAGAAATTTAATTTTCAATCAAATATAACTTTAAAACTAAAGCAGATAAAAATAAAATTGTTGTTTGGTTTTGACAAGTAAACCTTGCTTTTTAATTTGAAGTATAATTTATTGCAATAATAAAAAAATGAACATAAAAAAACTGGCAAAATTCAAAAGGATACACAAATCAGTAGCATTTTTCTAATTCTTAACTCGTCATAACTCGCTTATATAATGAGCTATTCAATTTTTTCTTTCACCAAAAACTGCCAAATTTAATAGACTTCATTTTGTCTCGATTAATGCTAGATCTAATTTTTTAACTAAAAGCGCCACAGCCCTTTAAAGACAACGAAGCACACTACGGCGACGAAGACGGGAGGCTTCTTCTCTCGCCCCCGCTACTCTCTCGACTCATCAAGAAACGTATCGGCTGCTCTCCTCATTATTAATAAGTGTATATATTATTTCATTTACATTTAGGCTATTACAGTTTATGTATAGGGTAGATTCATTTTTATCAGTGGAGAAAAACTACATGTTTGTTTTGCGAAACTGCTTAAAACAGCGAAAAAAAATCTAATAATAAAAAACCAACTGTTACTGGCATCAAGTCTATTATAAATTGTGCAAATGAAAGAAAATATGCTATTTCATTAAAAACATTTTTTTATTTATTTTTATTTGCACACCCTTCGATACCGATTTCATTATTCTTGTAGGACATCTTTTTGTAATAATAATAATATTAGCAGAGGCAATATGTATTGTCTGTGATATTTGTAACGCGATAAAAAATGCAAGTGAGCCTTCATGTAGTTATTTATAATAAAGAAGAAAAAAATTAGTTTAAAATGTCATTGTCTGATTTGTGGAAAATCTAGAAAAATTAAGAACAAATTAAGAACATTTTTAAGTAGCAGTTTGTACAGGAACGGGTACGAAAACTAGAAAGCTGCATTGTGATACAGAAATACTAGACAGGTTACACATTTATTCAGATTTATTTGGGCTGATGGAAATTATTATAAAATTTGTTATGCAAAATATATTAGCAAAAAAAATTAAATGTATACAAACTAAACAACTGAAAGAAAAAATGAATTTAAAGTAGTGTTAAACATGTTATTTAGGGAGGATTATCTTGCTGTTTTGCAAAAAAATAATTCTTAACTTTAACATTTCTAAAAACACGCCTGAATGATATATTTGAAGAAATGACGGAAACAAAATTAGACTATTATAGCAGCGGAAATATAAGAAAGAGATTAGAAAAACATCTAAGCAAACAAAGTGTTTTGAGAACACAAAGAAAATACAACATTTCATTCAAGTGATAATAAAGCTAAAAGGATTTTTGTTGTCAGTCACAGCTGAATCAGGCGAATAAAACTTGGTTCATGAGAATGAATTGTTAATTCTTGATAAAACTGCCGGTATCTTAAGTGAAGTTGCAGCTGGATATTTTAAACCTATAACAAGTAAAATTGAAAATTTTTAAAAACTCCCGATCAATGTGTAATGTATCTAATCGTACCAGTTTCATATGACCGAATCAAAATGAGGCCTAAATCATGTTCGGCTACCATAATTGTCTGCACATTTTCAATTTTACTTCAATCGGACAGTTTCTAGAGAAGTTCAACATGGCGAATTCAAGATGGCGACCAAACATCAAAATTTAATATGACCTATAACCATCTCGACAAAATACTCTTTCAAATAAAAGAAAAACTACATCAAAATCGGATCACCTGTTGAAGAGATATGAAGCCACAGACAGACAGACAGACAGACAGACAGACAGACAGACAGACAGACAGACAGACAGACTGACAGACAAACATATGCGTCAAACTTATAACTTATTCCTATAGTAATGCAATTTATATTAATAATTGGTATGAAAAAAAAACAATCAGCTTAGGCCATTTTTTTAATCCTATACATATTACTATATGTGTATTGTGCCGTCAGAAGAAAAAAAACTTAATGATATGCTTTATTCTTTTGGCTATGGTTATTCCTACGATGAAATAGGGACATTTTTAACGTCTTTAGCTAGTCACGTATTAGTAAAAACTAGTGACGACATTTTTATACCACCTGGAGTTCCTCCAGTAAGTTCTGAAGAAAACAATTACATTCATAGCATCGATAATTTTGATCAAAACGAAGACATGCTAGATGGAAAAAATCCCACTTGGAATAGTATTATTTAAAACAGAGAACAGCCTATTTACTCAAGCATATTTAGATCGTCTATCCAATTTTAACCGATTTTAACCCTTCCAGTTTACATGAAAACAAAAATATAGTTATGTACAAAAATCCAACTAATCGTTCAGAGCCTCTACCAGTTAGTGAAAGCATGGCAAATAATTGTTTTGATTATATAGTTACCTCTGACACTTAATGGAAAATATTAAAATATACGAGGCAAAGTAAAAACTTTACTATCTGGCATAAGTTTAATAATGACGTATCTGAAAATCAGTTAATCTCTGTCTGATACCAATTATTTTCCATTTATTAACGCACCACCCGCGTTGTACGACACCATATATAATGGATTATTACAACTAATATCATATTATTCAATTTGATTTGTTAATTTTATCATCAATAAAGGAAAATTCTAAAGCTTTTCTTACGGCCACTGATGGAAGCATTGCGCGATTTATGGCGAACGCGGGATGTACCGGGAACGAGAGGGGAAGTCTCACGACTCCGCCGCCGTAGTGCGCTTCGTTGCGTTTAAAAGGCTGTACCGCTTTTATTTACAGAACTAGACCCAGCATTAATTGAGACAAAATGAAGTCTATGAAATTTGGCAGTTTTTGGTGAAACGATTTCAAATATTATATTATTAAAGTTCCATAAACAATTATTTCCACCTACAAAATTTCGTTAAGAGAGACATGGATGGAAAATCTGGATGTGGAAGTAGTGATTCCTTGGGCAGCGGTTTTTTAAATTAGTATTTTAAATTCCCAAACTTCTTGAAAAGCATGATGAATACGAGAGATGATCGACAAATTCTGAAGATTCAGAGATAAATAAAATTTTTGCAATTATGCATTTTGTGTGGAGGTGTAACAATAAAAGTAAAATAGTAGGTTGTTTAACAAGTAACGAAAAGTGGTAGTTTTGTAGTGGGTGTAAAAGTTTAATGCACTTCTATAGTTTCCTGTGTATACAACAACACTATTAAGCAAAGTAGTGGGCACTTCCCAATCAGTTTCTGATATCCAGTCAGTAGCATCTTCTGGCACAATATTTAATGATTTGTATAATTGTATATTTAACATTTATAATAATATTTTGAAATGATAAAATTTGATCCTTGCTATGTAGAAAAATATTACCAAGTGAAAAAGGGTTGCTAAATGGTAAAGTAGCACTTTCTTTCACTGTTTTCTATAGAAAAAAGACGTTATATTCCATTAGGTATTCGAGAAACGTTTTTAAAGCGAACGATATTTGTTAATGATTTTCATATTTGATTAAATTGGATTTTTCAGTTAAGTATTCAAATAAAACTATTTTTCTTTCAACGTTTCGGATTATGATACCACCATCAGAGACTATTTTAAAGAGGTTCTTGTTCGCATTAGATAATATAGAAAGTTTTTGGTTTGAGTGCTTACTTGTGATGCGAAATACATAAAATTATCGTTTAAAATAATTTATCTGAAGATGGCGTAATAAACCGAAACGTTAGAAGAAAAAAGTCATAATTTTGACTTAAGTGACCGAAATCAGTCCAAGAATTAAACCATCTGATTTATATTCGCTGCCAAGAAAAAGAAAAGTAATTAATAGTGTTGAAGTTATGAAATTATTTTTGTGTACGGCCTTACACTGATTAAAATATTGTTGAGGTAAAATTTCTTGTTATATTCCCTGTTTAAAGCCGTAAGAATTAGGGAGTAGATTGTATGTACACCTTCAAATGTCATTTAAATAACACGAAACGCCCTTTTAATGTTTATTCAGGACAACTCACACATAATAAATGGGAAATAAATACTGGGTGAAGTACTTTTTATAGAAAAATATTATAAATAGGTATGTTCCTCTACACATTAAGTTTTCTTTCCGTTTTGGTTGCGAACCATGTAATGTTTAATTTAAATCACACATCCATCTGTATCTGTAACAAATTGCTTTAAAAAGCATTTTCAAATGTCATGATGAATTATATAATCGAACATATGGACGTATAAACCAAGGCACAAGCGGCCCAATATTTCAGTAAATATTGGTATCATAATTCCAATCCTTCCAACTCCTAAATCAAAATTGCTAAACATCTTTTAAAGAATCTGAATATTTTTGTTCTAGTCGATTGCTAACATAATTCTAACTCTTGTGTATAGTTGAGATTAAACATCCTCCGGATGTGTCCCTTACTTATCATGCATGTTATGCAGATCTGAAATGTTTTATACACTTATTTAGTTAGGTATCGATTAGTATCGAGTTGTTTTTACTTTATGCAAATGAATTTTCAATCATTTTTAATCAATATACACACTTACTAAATAAATTCTAGCCGTTCTCATCGATCTAATTTTCTTTAATAGGGTTCCTGCCACATTACAATTTTGAATTCTCTGACTTTCCAGGAACAAAATTTTAATTTTGCAAAGCCAGAATATAAATATTTAAGTATCTCATTTTAATAAAACCTGTATACAAATCAATATTAATGCACGATGTACATATCAAAATTTATTTCAGATGATGGAAAAAATACTGATAACCAAAACAAATATAAAACCAAGTTTTAAAATTTTTGTACAGTAAAAAAGTATTTTATTTTAAATAACAACTGAAACTTCAGGATTTTACTCAATTTCTTGTATTCTCTTACATTTAAAAGTTTTCAGGAACACTTTTTAGATTACCTGACTCTTCCAGGTTTTTCTAGTTTGGTGAAATCTAGCAATAAGTAATACATATTCAACGTTCTAAAAGCACAAAAAAGGTGTTTTGTAAATACATTAGTTCTCTGACGATGATTAAATAAACCGAAACATAAGAAAATATAATAATTTTCATCTAAACCGACAGAAAATACAAATCAAGTTAATGTAATGTAATATTATCAGTATAATTAGAGCATAATTTTCATATTTATACAATTAATTACAAAAAACCAGCTGCCAGGTGTAATAACATGTTTAATCAAGATTTCTTACCCTTGCCATAATACGATAAATTAAAATAGGTTTACGTCAAAACTAGCTACATTACGATTAAGTTCCGCTATGCAAATGTATTTCTAAATACTCATATTTTCTTTTAATATGCCTCT
This sequence comes from Rutpela maculata, assembly GCA_936432065.2. Classification (NCBI taxonomy): domain Eukaryota; kingdom Metazoa; phylum Arthropoda; class Insecta; order Coleoptera; family Cerambycidae; genus Rutpela; species Rutpela maculata. The sequence goes on along the minus strand of OW386290.2, from coordinate 101,298,696 downwards.
GTTGCCACTATATGCTTTAAATAGAGAATAAAATCCATTACCCTCGAGTTTAAATTCGTCTGGTTTTAAAGTAGGCCCGAAAATAGTGGTGGACCCTTTAAAAGGGTCTTTTGATATTTTAATCGCTGTTGTGTGGGAGTGTAGTGCCATATGGTTATCTATCTATCTCTTTCTATGTTATGGGTAGTGGCCGTTGTCGTGATATGCTAGTGTTCGATAACAATGGCTCTCTGTGGCTAAATGATTTGTATTAAATAAAACACGACGCTTGAAAAATCACCCCTGGGTACAAGCTAAAATATGTGGAAACAAGAGAGTTTGATGTTTTGTATTGTACTTAGTTATTTTTATTAACATAAAATAATTTAATTGCTCTAGCTAGGGAAATATCAACAGATTATGGTTATTTACGTCGATGGAGATAAAATATATTAGAATTATTTTTCCCACAGTTCAATGACAATTTAAATGTTTATAATAGAAAAAATTAAGTGGTGTAATACAAATTACTTGTTTATATTAACACTTTTCTCTGTTAATTTTTAACTATTACTGTAGGCGATTTTTATGAATTATATTTTACAAAATAAACATAGTTGTTTCGCCAAAGCGATGGATTCTTCAGATTCTAGACTAGATTGACTACTACAATGTTAAATTATAAAAATATGGATCCAATAAGGCAAATAAATTATGATGCATATAAATTATTATAAAAATTCAGGAAAAATTAATCTTCATGAACAAAATAAAAAAACCGCGGCCCAAGTAATCACTACTTCCACATCCATATTTTCTATCTAAGTCTCTCACAACGAAAAAATTTTGTATGTGGAAATAATTGTTTATGCAACTGTAATAATATAATATTTGAAATCGTCTACCCCAAAAACCCAAAAAACATGATAATATTTACGTATAAGTAATTAGCATAATAAAACGCTTTCTAAATGTTCTGCAATCATAGTTCATAGTATATTGTAGTACAAGTACCTACTGATCGATCGGAATGCGCGAGACGTGCACTTATAAACTCAAAGCGGTCGTGTAAACAATGGAGCGCTGTACAAAAATAATCATCGTTTACAACAATAAAGCAAAGTAGACAATTATTTCACTAAAAACTGCTCCATTCTTTTCTGTAGATTCCATGCCATAGAAGTATGTATTTATATGTATGTATTTATTTTATGATAACTATTAGGTATCGATTCAATAGAAATATCACAAGGGTAAGAACTATCCCTATTCAGGTGGTGGAACACTATACACAGCACCTAATATTACAAACATAGGTACAAAGGTGATTAAAATGTACAAAATGATTTCTTAATACTAGTTGAGCCAGATCTTCAATTGATCCTGACCTCAGCATCTCTTTTCAAAAACAACCCATATACGGGTATGAAACAATATTCGCAGCAAGTATTATTACAAAAAATCGCTTTAGTTAGCGACCCTGGAAACCACCAAACTACCCTGAGGTGCAGTTCTATTCATAGTCTGGAATACTAAAAAAATGTCATGGCACTTAAGTAATGCACCAAATTATTTTCTACTAGTAAAAGGGACAGACATACACTTTATCTTGACGTGAGTATCCTTATTACGAAAAACTACCTCTATATGAATATGAAAAATATTTACAGCACGTAATGTTACAATAGATCTGTATATCTGTAGTTTTTTTAATAAAGAACAAGTAGCGAGTTATTTAGCAACCTCGAAAACAACCAAGCTATCCTATTCAGGTAGTAGAATCGTATTCACCGCTTCAAATACTAAAAAATAGGAAACAAGGTGACTAAGATTAATCAAAATCTACTCTAGGGGATGACAGGCACTTCAGATATTGTAATATTAAAAGAAAAAAAGATTTTCATTTTATGAAATATATAGACTCAATAAAATATTATATCAACACTTTCATTCAATATCAGCTATTAGACAAAGCAATTTTAGGTTGTTTTTATGTTTTTAGGGATGAAATAGAATTTCCCCCCGCTTTTTGATATCTCAAAGACGTATTTTTATTAATTTTGAGCTTTTTCCAACCATTTTCTCTGGGTCTTATGCGTTCCGCGATGGGGGCCAAAAATTTTTATTTTTAACATTGTCCTTTGCACTGCATATTCTGGTACGCTTTGTTTAAACAGTTTCTGTAGTAACATTTGTTCACCACAATTTCGAGAATAATTGAGCAGCACCTGAATATAGAAAGAATAAGCTTTCCATTGGTTTAAAAATTATTAGAAAATGTTAAAAAAATAAGCCTGTAAATCCGGCGAAGATGGCGTTCACATTTAGATCCGCAAGGTCATTCCAGATAATGTACGAATTTTTTCAAAATTACATCTTCGAGTGTACACTTGACTTTATAGGAGCGGCCTTTGAGAAGGTACACTTCTGTGCAATAAAATCCCGTACACCTATTTTTCGCTACATTAAATCATTTTTTATTTATTTGTGAGTGTCAGTGTCATATTTTCGAAATGCCGAAATTAATTGAACATGAAAAAATTCTAATTCTCTCTAAAACTGAAGAGGGATGGTCTATCAGAGTAGTTGCTAACCATTATCACAACTAAATGTACCGTTATGAGTGTGAAGAAAAGGTGGGAGGAGGAAGGTATCATAAAGAAAAAAGACCGAGAAGTACAAATCTCGCTCAAGATGAAGCGCTCCTTGGCTATTTGAGGGAAAATCCGTTTCAAACAGCAGTAGACGCTGTGTCCTGTGTCCATGACAAATTCTCCAGCACTGTGTAAGTGCCAAGAAGACCATATTAACAGAAGAACATAAGCAAGCCCGCATTCTGTTTTATTTAAATTATGTCTATCGCCCGTTGGAGTTTTGGAACAATGTTGTGTTTACCGATGAAAAAGTTTTTCAGTCTTGTAATGACGGACATATTCGGGTGTACCGTCCTGCAAATACCAGGTTTCACGAACGCTACTTGTCATTGGGCATGGATAACCGTGTATGGCCCTGGTGTAGCGTGGCGTATCATGGGTAATGGTAGATAGAGATGTGACGGCGATCACCGTCGCTGCTACTTATCACCTGTTGTTTCAACTGAGCAATCGCAATCGCGGTGATTAAATCACTCTTTTCTATGGTCGCAGAGTAGCGAAAGGCAGGCGGTAGCGCGATTCACGTTACGCGATTGCATGTTTGGCAAACTGCACATAGCGCTCTGCTCTGAAACTGCCGATTTGTAATGAACCGAACACAATCGTCTAAGCGAGCCAAAGAGTGATATAATCACTGCTACAAAGAACAGTGATAACTGAACGATCACCGTGGCGATAACTGTGATCAGGAAATCGCCGTTTGCCCCATCACTAATGGTAGATTTAATGGACAGGTTTATAGGGATATTTTGGAAAACGTTATGCTTCCTTCGGTGGAGCAATTATAGCCAAACAACACATTCATTTATCAACAAGACAACGGCCCTATTCATACTGCCAGGATAATTACTCAATGGTTTGGGAACAATAATATTGAATTATTACCGTGGCCTTCGCACAGTCCCGATATAAACCCAATTGAGAACGTCTGGGGTTTGCTAGTAAAAAAATTTTATGAACGAAACTTCAGACCAAGAAATGAAGAAGAATTGTGGTCGGCCATTGAAAATTGTTGGGAGGAGCTAAGAGAAGAAGAAAACTATTGTCGTAGACTAATTGCTTCTATGCCAACAAGATTTAATCACGTCTTGGAAGGAAATGGAGCCATTACAAAATATTAGGTTGTATTATTTAGAAAATAAACACAAGAGAGTGACTACTGTACTGTCTAGTCGGTGCAGCAAAAAAAAATACGTGCACTGTCCAACATGCGCAGACGGTACAAAATTTTATTGACAGTTAAACCTCGCCAGCTCTAACCTCTTTTAGTCTTTTATTCGATATTATTAATTAGGTATTAAATTTATTATTAAATTATTAAATTTACCATCAACTTAAGCTATTCGAAGGCGTCTAAGCCAGCCTTACTGACTGAGTTCATAGGGTAGCCACGGAACGAAACGCAAACACCTTTTCCCCCTAAATTGGTGACCCCGGCGTGATCGTCGACATACTCCTCACCTGTACCCATTCCTACATAAATGGCCCATCAAGCTCTTCGGAAGCGTCTAAGGCAGTGGCTACCCTAGCCTTACTGACAAGTTTATAGGGTAGCCACGGAACGAAACGCAAACATCTTTTCACCTTTCCCAACACCCCTAAACAAAATATGTTAAATTTTTTTTCTCTAACTTAAAATCTCGACGTTTCATGGCATTCTAAAGCTATTTGAACAATAGAAATTTTCAATTTTTTTTTGTCGTTAATATATTTGCACTGGATATGGAACTAAATTATCAGAGGCAGATACGTGCAGAACAGCCATGCAGAAAACCGCTTTTTAATGTTTTGAGCTGTCAGAATCTGGCCTTATCTCGGACACAATTTTTCAACGTCAATTTTTACATTTGTTATAAATCGAAATCATTAAATCATTAACTTTTTCCAAATACCTTACATTTCACAATCAATGTCACTTTTTTATTTCTTCTATATTATGTATATATGAAAGAATACCCTGACTGACTCACTGATCTATCAGCGCACAGCTCAAACCGCTGGGTCTAGAAACTTCAAATTTTGTATAGAGGTTCCTCAAATGACGTAGACATCCACTAAGAAGGTATTTTTCGAAATTCGACCTCCAAGAGGGTGAAAAAGGGGGTTGAAAATGTAGACTTTTCGGAAACGGTCAGATCTAGATGCCTGAAATTTGGCAGAAATATTTTTTGTTGAAATCTATTAGATATGTGTAAGACAAAATTTCGATTTTCGCTTTTTGAAGGGGTAAAAACAGGGGTGGTAGATGGTTTAAACACATACGGTGCAAACGGCCGTCAGTCCGATAAAGTATATCATTTTGACACTGAAAATGATGTCTATAATTAAGTCATTTTGACACGTCAGAAGATAAAATATTATGTTTCATATATGGTGTTATCATTTCAAATGTCTCCAATGGTTGCAAGTATTGGGAAATCTTTGAATTTTTACTTTTTTTAACGAAATAGCTAAAGAAAATCTAAGTAATAATGGAGAAGTTGTACAACATACTGTTGTCCCAATTATAGGTGACGGAGCCTGTTTATTCCGTTCCCTTTCATTATCAATATACGGCTCACAAGAAAGAGCGTTGGAGGTTCGTAAACAAATAGTCAGCTTTGTGTCAGACAATTGGAACGAATTTTTAATTATGTCCCTAACAGTGAGGGCGACAATTACTCCGCATGAGCTGAGGTATCCGTATCTCTGAAATCGCGTAAGTCAGAAACGTGATATTGCAGTAACGGGATCTTCTGAGGAAGTAAGGAGACACGTATTCGACGGTTTTCAAAAAGAGACACCCCCCTCAACAGGTGAACAGGGAGAGGAATGTTTTTAAGCATGAAATTTGACACATACCCACCCATGTGCTCTATTGTCGATTAAAATAATTATTTTTTTCGATGGGAAGACGGCTTCCTTAAATGCAATGAATGTGCAGTGGGTTAGTATCTCAATGTTCTTAATTCCACGCAGACGAAGTTTCACCCGAACGAAGTTCCATGCGGACGAAGTCGCGGGCATCAGCTAGTAACCTATATGATAATAAAAAATCTAAATTCCAAAAAGACCGATTCACATCACTTAATAGTAAAAACTGGATTACTTGATTTTTCAAGTGTACGGGATTTTATTGCACAGAAGTGTAGGTGTCTGACCATTTGATTTTACACAACGAAACAAAAAATTAAAATGAGAAATTATACATTTTTTAAGAACTTAAATACCTACGTAGTTTCATGTTAATTATAACTTAACAGCTATTGAGATTATTCCAAGAAATCGAACAAATAAAAATAGTGAAACTCATGTATGCAGAACTGAAAACAAACACTTATTTTTTGCTAATATACTTAAATCCGTAGACCATAAACATGTTAAATTCATTGAGCGTTTCATGGGTATCATGCAAAGGTCATTGGCTTGAGGAATCGATGAATTCCGCACCTGGAAATTGCTGTTGGCTACAACACTTAAAAGATCGAAAGATTATTGTTATATCCATTTTCTTACATATTTGTAAACGATTATATAATTAGATACACGGGGTTACCGTTTAATAACGCCCCAAGACCACTAAATGTACAGTAAATATTTTCATTTTATCGCTAATTTTAATGTTGTAATCTATTAATACTTTACCGTTAGGATCTACTTTGTATACGAGGTGCGGCAAAATAAATGGTTAATTTAATTCCTTAATAACTTCTGACAAAATCGTGGGAAATGTTAAGGATAGGATTTTGCAGAGTGAGAGGGAAATGTGCGTTTATTTTCGATTTATTATAAATATTCAAAAAACCAAACTCTATAAACTTTCAACTATTTTAGATATTTGCTATTGTAGCCCAGTCACTTTATACATGAACCTCTAAAAAAATACAACCTAAGATTTTCCAACGGGATTCTTTTTATTTTGGTATCACAAATAATTTCTCAAAAGTCCATAAAGCCAACTGGACGGCTACAATAGTTACAGCAGGTCAAATGTCAAGAAAATCGGTTTTTCTCAAAAATCTCGTAAATTATTGGTTTTAGGTTAATTGTCTCTACTTGCTGAATTTGAATAACTTGAGTTTAAACATAATGAAGATTATTTAATTTTTACCACTGTACCTATTTTTAACACGGGACTTTTAGTCGGAGAACGAGCAATGTCTAATCAAAAGGCGCGACGGACATGACAGAAATGCAAAAAAAATTACGTGTCACCAGTAATATTTTTTTTAATAGTTGGTGACACGAAATTTGTTAAAAATGCAGCAACAAATACTCGATCGAGAAAACTTTTTGTTTTTAAAGATATTTGGATATAGTAAGCTACAAAGTTGTAGCCAAAGAACCAAAGAAACTTTTTTATTTCAGTGATTTTTTTGATAACTGGCTTGGTTTTTAACATAACGGTGCAGCAATATAGAAAAGAACTATGCCGGCCGCGGCCGGTCACGTACTGCACAAGCGATAACGCCATGCGCCAGGATTTGTATTTTACTAATAATAACCTATTTTATAATCATTTATTCAGTAAATTTTAATTTTGAAAAAGGACCAAATACAAAAAATAAAGTTTTAAATTTTGATAAAGGCAATTTAAACATACCTACTCATTTTATTTCCACATTTAACTTCTACTCGTATAATTAAGCGGAAATATTTAAGAGATAGTTAACACATTTGTATTTTTTTATCGCAAATTATACAACGTTTTGGGCTTTCAACGGTCTTCCTTTTTTTTATAACCAGTATTAGTCACATCTGTGCTTTCTGCTTTTTGTTTATAAGCTTTTCGGGTGTAATTTCTTCTGCATCTTGCATGATAGACAGAACATTTTGACAAAAATAAATCCCTTTTTTGGTGTAATATTTCAGCTTAAGAGAGATATCATCCGACTTTATAGAAACTGCTTTAAATGCTTAGTTCAGTGCTTCTTCTGTAACACCCTGCACAGTTTCTTCACTATTTTGTTGGCAAAATATGCATTTCATAAAGTTTAACTCTGGGTTTAACTGGGAAGTCACTGTTAAAAAAAAGTTGAAAACGCACACAAAACTGCTGACGTTAAAAAAATTGCTTAAAAGTTGTTCTTTGTTCAAATTAAATATTAAAACTAGTTTTAAATGTCTGGAAAAGAAATTCCGTTACTTTAATATGCACTTTACCCTCTATAGCACTTTCCTAACGCAATAATAATAATTATTATAGCTGCAACTCATCAATTTTCAATAAGAATAGGCGTCATAAACCACACAGACGACAACAACTCCTGACGATCGGTTAAAAACAACCAAATAAACGTTTTATAATAGCTATTTATGTAACCAGTTACAAAAGACGTAACAACACGAGTTACACAAGATTGTCTTTCGTCACATACATGATTTTTCTAATTTTAAAATTCTAAAAACAATTTAAACATAATAAATGAAATGGATGTATTTAAAAATCTTAAAATTAAGTAATCTTTTTCATAGTTACCTTTGCTGCTATCACACATTATAATTTTAATGTCAAAATTGACAGACGTTATTTAATCAAGTTACAATATTATTTGAAATACTAATTTGATAACATAATAAAGATAAATTGTATTAATACAAAAGTTTTGTTAGCGTATTTTGAAGGAAAGAAGAATTTAAAAGCTTCCACTTTATGGACTTAGTATTTATGCTATTTTGTGCTGAATAAACATTGTTTCTTTATCTTTTTGAGAGTTGTTTATCTTTCCTAATTGATGACATAAGGAACTTTTTGTAACGCCATATCTTAAAATGGCATTTATTTGACACTTTCCATGAATCAAAACAATGTCATTATTGACAAGTGTAAAATAAAGAAAAAAGAGTGAAATAAAGACATTTTATTCCACAGTGTGATAAAACTTATTGGTTTCTATGGAAACAACAATAGAATTTAGTCTATTTTTATAAAATTATATTGTTTCCTGATTTCGAATGGCGATACAAAAATTTTTGTTTACAACTCGATACTAAAATGTGTTTTTTTTTACTCGTGTGGTTTATAGCACTTGCCTTCGGCTCGTACTATAAACGCTCCACTCGTAAAAAAAAAACACCATTTTAGCCACTTGTTATATAAAATACTATTTTGTAATGCAATGTCCTAAAACGACGTTTATTTGACCGTTTCAATGAATCAAAACAATGTCATTATTGACAAGTGTAAAAGAAAGAAAAAAGAGTGAAATAAAGGAATTTTATTTAACAGTGTGAAATAAAACTTACTGGTTTATATGGAAACAGCAATAGAATTTAGTCTATTTTTACAAAATTATATTGTTTTCTAATTTCGAATGGCGATACAAAAAATTTTGTATACATATAACTCGAGACTAAAATGTGTTTTTTTTTTATTCGTGTGGTTTATAGCACTCGCCTTCGGCTCGTACTATAAATGCCCCACTCGTAAAAAAAACACCATTTTAGCCACTTGTTATATAAAATACTATTTCGTCACCAGTTACGTAAAATTTTACTTTTCATAACTGTTACATAGGACGTTTTGACATTTACGTCAGTTTTGAAAACTGTCACTTTATACGTCAAAATTAGAAAAACCAATATTCACAACTACGCATTATTTTATTCACATCGGGCGGGGCATCCTGAAAGACGAGAAACAAAGCCGCGGTATAGGCCAACCCAATCTTTTGCGACGCGATTCGGCGCGGCGGTCAAATACTGCAGCACCGTTTTCTTGAAAACTAAGTAAGTTATCAAAAAAATCACCGAAATAAAAAAGTTTCTTTAGTTCTTTGGCTACAACTTTGTAGATTACTATATACATCTCTCTTTAAAAACAAAAAAGTTTTCTCGATCGAGTATTTGTTGCTGCATTTTTAACAAATTTCGTGTCACCAACTTTAAAAAAAAAAATTACTGGTGACACGTAAACTTTTTTGCATTTCTGTCATGTCAGTCATAATAACAAAGGTCTATATTGGCTCTCCTAAAAATTTCAATTTAATCGGACTTAAACTAAAAGAGATATAGGGTGATAAGTAAAAATTAAAAAATTTCCATAAAATTTGAGATTTTTCGGAAATTGCCGATTTTGACCAGTTTCGCAATTCCAGATTGTCTGGCGAAAATCGAATCCGCCAGGTCGATTTACATAAGAATCAATTTTACTTCCACGTCCAGTGGAAGTATAGTAACGACAAAAAAATTTTAAAAAATTTTTATTGTCCAAATAGGCTTAAAATGTCATGAAACGTCGAGATTTTAAGTTTGAGTAAAAAAAAATTTTCTGTCTGTCGGTCTGTCTGTAACTTTTTTTTGTGCGCACGTTTACTCTGGAACCGTTTAAGATATTGACTTGAAATTTGGTACACATATATACTTTAACGAGATCTAGAACTAGATTATATTTTCATCTTGTTCCGTCGAAGGGCTGGGGGGTAAATTGGGGTAAATTTGGGGTAAATGGGTAAATCAAATAGGTAAGAGTCCATGAAATTGGTATTTAGTATATACAAGAGAAGCTAAGGTCTCAAAAAAATTTTTGGCATTAGCCACCCCCATTAGCACCCCCACCTCCTTATTAAAGGGGATGAAAAAAAAATGTGATTTAGTTTATGTACAGGAACCAGAAACCTCAAAATATTTTTTACTTCACCACCCCCCACTACCAGCCCCCTATCACCACCCCCAACCCACTACCGATGTGGTGTATCGTTTTATGGGTTTTTGGGGTAGAGGATTTCAAATATTATATTATTAAAGTTCCATAAACAATTATTTTCACATTCAAAGTTTTTTCGTTGTGAGTGACTTGTGATAGAGAATCTGGATGTGGAAGTAGTGATTCCTTGGGCAGCGGTTTTTTTTTTTAGGTGGTTGTTCGCGAGTGTTATAGAGGGTCCTTAAAATGCATCGTAGAGATCCCTCGTTCTCCGACTATTTCGTAAGATTAAATTTTAGATGGTCATTTTTCGAAATTCACTAATTATTTTGACGTAAAATTTTGTCGTGGTATGAAGGAATATCCTTTTTATATATGGTAATTTTTTTTTGTCTAAATCCTTCGTTGTTATTTACAAAAATGTGTCATCATGTCTTCAGTTGTAATAGGCGAAAATGGGACATTTTTCAATATAACTTCATCAACGTTATTCAAATTTCAAAGACTGATTTGCAATAAGCACACAATGGAAACGTAATTAAAAAAAAATCCGCTACTCCATTTATGAAATATTCACGGTTAAAGTGAAAGCTCAATACATTTAAATTGTATATTAGTAGCACACGCCATTGGACGAAAATAGCTGTATCTCTCTTATTTTTAGAGGTAATCGGGTGGACAAAACCAGATTTTGTAGTTAAAATGTGGGACTACAAATATTTAAAAAAATATAGAATGAGAAAAGGTGGACGGCTGTGATTAAAAAAAAATTAATTGTGAATTTTTACTTCTTTTTATATTAGTTTTAACTCCGTTATCTTAAAATATACGAAAAAATTCATAAGAACTTTTATCTTTCAGCGTAAAATTTGCAGTTGAACTAAAAAAAGAAAATTAAAATCGGATATGCGGTTGCGGAGATAGAGTGCACATCCGGTTTGGCATAAAAACCAATATGGCGGACTTCCTCCCACTTTCCGGGATGTCCACCTCATGGATTCCTGACCTACATATGTCCCAGATTAAGATTCTGAAGTCAAAGTCCGTACATTCCATGGGTCAATGAAATCCTTGTCAGGGGAAGGACTAACAGCAATGCCAACATGATACACTGTGTGTAGTGGCGGGCTGGGCATAGGGAGTTAGAATTGCAACATCGCGTGTGCCAGCTGGCTGAAATGAAATAACTGAGAACGGGAATGCTTCAGTGGTCTAACGCCGACTCTTTAATCTATGCCGCCCGACGGGCGAATTTGCTGTTACCTGGGTTGTCATATCTCTCGCGCTACGTGGAGTACATGCCCAGTCCGCAATTACACGCACTGTATATCCCAGGCCCCAAATATGTAGCTATCTCCTAGACTATCAGTGCAAAAATAAGTTATATGGGTTCAATGCAAAAATACAATTGACGGACATTTTGGTGGGAGCCGTTGACTCCCACGTAAGCGTCAAGACTTAAAAATTCGTAAATTAAAAAAAAATTCTTGCATGCAGTTGAAATTAAACATCCCCGAGATGTAAACCATATTAGCATGTGTGTTATGCAGATCTGATTTAGTTAGGCGTTGATTTATTTTACCCTCATACAAATTGAAAATCTAAATTCAAAATATAGTATAATATAGTATAGTAGTCTATTTTCTTCTTTATATGTATATGTATGTGTGTATGTACTTGTATATATATTTTTTATTGTTGATAGTATACATTAATACTTGTCATTTATTATTACTGTTATATAATGATTTAATATTGTTAATGAATTATGTATTTATTTATATATTAATCATAAAAAAGGGGAATGAGAGCACTATGGAAGATTCTCTGCAACATTAAAGGTGCGTAGTACATATCAAAATGAAAAAATAGGTCCCTGTTAACGTTCAGGTCTCCGTATCGAGTTATGGGCATTACAACTTTTGACCTTAAATTCTTGATAAAATTATTCAATGAATGCGAATAATGCAAGAAACAATTTATCAATGAACATAATACGTGATAACTTGAAAAAGTATTTGTTTCAGGCGAGAAAACAAAAATTTTTTCAAAAATACAATGAAGTTAGTTGCTGAAATGGAGAAATAGACTAATGAAAAAATGCATCGGCATATTTGGCGAATTGTAATAGGGTTCAAGCAAGCTGACTTTTCACAACGATTTCCATTGTAGATTGCCAAGGGAGAGAAAGTGTACCAATGGCCAAGGGGAATAGGATGATTAGAGATTGGGCAGATCACGAAGCAGGGACAATCGATTTGGAAGAAGACTGCTTCCTCTGAAGGCGTAGACTACATGATCATCCGGCGTATTCTAAGGGCCTATCAATTACATCTCAATCATGTAGTGTGCACAAGGACTACTTCAGGCCAACTTTTGAGTGAAAGGATTGCGTTCTTAGTTTTTACAAACATTCGACAGGGATTATATTTTTCCCTCTTCTGTATTATTTACTGATGAAGCTGCATTTACTCAGAATAATTAGCTCTCATTACCAAAACGTACAGTCAAAGTAAAACCCGTATACTTTAATTCAATCCAGGTACCAGCGCCAAACCTTCATAAATGTTTGAGCTGTTATGATTGACTGAGTTTCTAATTGGTCCCTTTGTTTTATATCACCGTTTGAATGACAAAAACTACAGAAATTTATTGGAAACTATATATACCAAATTTGAATATGTACTGAATGGATCTTTGATAAACTTAATAATCGTTCTTTAGTGCTTTTTAGATCCCTTCTAAATAATTCCATTTGGGAGCGTTTCTTCATATTTTTTAAAAATAGGTATAACGTTCTTGGTTTTCTCTGGCACCTTAATCATCTTCAATACTTTTGAAGTCATTAAAAAAAAATAAAACAACTTTTATTTTTATTTTTTAGTTTCCTTACGGCTGATACATCATAAGTTTAAAGTACTTAGTAAGATGCACTAATGAAACATTTCAAAAAGTTTATACTGAATAGAAGAAACAAGATTAAATTTGGTTTGCTAACAGTGACATTCCGAGCCATTAATATTTCTGAAATGTGAGGCTAACTGAAAAGTTAAATATAGTACAAAACGGCATTAAAGAAGCACTAACCTTGAAAGCTGGAAGTCCAGTGCATCAGCTTATTGTTTAGTAAAAAAAAAAAAAAAATACCGACGTGTATCTTGTGACAAGTAGTCATCTAATTTTAAACCTGTTTTATGTCTTCTACAATAAACGTAATCAAGTAACAATAAAGAGAAATGAATAGGTAATTTACAAGCAAATAAAAACATTGGAGTTGTTTCACATAAATAAAAGAAAATGAGTCAATTTTCTTTTATTATGTCAAATACTTCCGCTTTTATTTGCTTGCACAATCACTTATTCAATTATCTTTATTGTCACTTCTTGATATAAAAACTTCAAAGTATCCTGATATTCAGATTAAAGATTAAAAAACTTTTACTCTACGCAACATGCTTTATAATAAAGATAATACTCATTCGGCTAGAGTTGCCTCAACAATGAGCTGAGTTAGCGTCCACGTTGTATCTTTTGGACCACTAGTCAGTCCATACTAGACGTAGCAGGATGATACAGAGCCTAGGACACTTTCTAAAACTCAAATTATTCAACAATGAAGACAGAGGCTGGATTTCAACTATTTGTTTTATTTCTTCAAAGAGGAACCATTGTAATGATGTACAAGGAAAGAAACGCATCGTACTAGTCCCGTCACAATGAAGGGTGTCTAGGGGGAAATACCGAGATTTTTGACTTCAGGGCTGTGTTTGGACTAGTTAGGAGGTAAACATACCAAAAATCCCTGAATACAGGAGGTGCAAGGAGTGCAGGGGGGCGCGAAGAAGGTCCGGTTTTTTGTATTTTCGCTCATATCTTGAAAACGGTTAGCCCCAACCTCTTTAATGATCATTATATTATAGGTATTTCATTTCTACAAAGTTTGCGAATTAGACAAGCTTCAACATGTACAGTGACTTTTTACTACTTTTAGTAGTTTTAGTAATACCAACCTAGTTTTTGACATGACACTTTTTACCAAATTTTCTAACGTGAAATAAGTCAATAGTGCAACTTTGTTTATACTCCTGTTAAAGACAGAATTTTGCAGAGCGAGAGGGAAAAATGAGTTTATTTTCGATTTATTATAAATCGAGTAATAAATATTTAAAAAACCAAACATATCTTTAGAACTGTTTCAGATACTTGCTATTGTTTAACGAATACAACTAAACCGGATACCACAGGTACTGGCTCCCCCCTATATTTCTTTTATTTTTTAACTTATCCATTTGAAATTTGGGGTGCATAAACTACCTGTAAAAATGGCTTTTTGACATAAAAAATGGTATGAGACTATTTTCGGTTTACCCGGAAATGACAGCAACTTTCGATTTTTAAATGTTATATTTTTACATATTTGGATTCAAGACAGCATTCTGAATATACCATGAGATTCTTGTGAATTTTTGAGTCGATGTTCAGTTTTTTTTAAGCATTTTCAGACATTCGTCTAGAGTGCTTTGGAATACCAAAATTTGTTCTACGCCATGTAAAGTCCAAGGGAAAAATATAATTTTTCATTTAATTTCATTAATAACCATTTACGAAGCCTCCAAAATTGAACATATCACTTTTTTATAGAAAACTTTTTTTTTTCAAATGGGAATGTTCATAGTGTTCAATAAATTATAGATTTTTTCCTGAATTCATTGATATCCATTTGAAATCTGTGCTAATTGTTTTTCTATTTAATTTATTTAAAAATAAAAAATCTACACAAAGTAGTGGCTCTATAACTTTTTTATTTTTGAACATATTAAAATGAAACTAGGGGGTCTAAAGTCATACAGAAAACTGCATTTTTTTACATATGAAGTAATTTAATACCACTTCTGGTTTCGCCGGAAATGACCAACTTTTTATTTTCAAATGGAACACCTTGTATATTATTACATTTTTGGATCCAGAATGAGTTTTTGAACATGTGTGATAAAGTCCAAGGGAAAAATATAATTTTTCGTTTAATTTCATTAATAACTATTTACGAAGCCTCCAAAATTGAACAAACCACTTTCTTAACAAAAACTTTTTTTTTCAAATGGGAAGGTGGTGGCTCCTAGTGTTCAATAGATCACAGATTTTTTTCTGAATTCATTGATATTCATTTCAAATCTATGCTATTTGTATTTCTATTTTATTAAATTTATTTAAAAATAAAAAATCATTTTCAAAATAATTTTAATTGATCCTTATAGTTTGCACCAGTACTTATACCTGTTAAGAAACAAAACAGAGAACCAAAAGGCTATATTATTCACAAAAAGGTAGTTATTCACAATATTTCATTATTAGACATATGATTTTTGCAAAGGCAACTACGTTATAGTTCAAGAAGAATTATAATGAAAGTAATTTTTTAGTTTTAAATAAATTTAACAAATCATAGATTTGAAATGGATATCAATGCATTCAGAAAAAAATCTATAATTTATTCTTCCCATTTGAAAAAAAAAAGTTTTCGATAAAAAAGTGGTTTGTTCAATTTTGGAGGCTTCGTAAATAGTTTTTAATGAAATTAAACAAAACATTATATTTTTCCCTTGGACTTTACCTGCCGTAGAACAAATTTTGGTATTCCAAATCAGTCTTCCAAATCACTCTAAACGAATGTCTTAAAATGCTTAAAAAAAATTGAGCATCGACTCAAAAATTCACGAAAATCTCAAGGTATACTCAGAATGTTGTCATGAATCCAAATATGTAAAAATACACAGGGTGTTCCATTTAAAAACCGGAAATGGTCTCATACCGTTTTTATGTCAAAAAATCCATTTTTAACCCCCGACCCCAAAAGAGTTTGACGCGTATGTTTGTTTATCTGTCTGTCTGTCTGTGGCTTCATATCTCTTCAACGGGTGATCCGATTTTGATGCAGTTTTTTATTTGAAAGAGTATTTTGTCGAGAAAGTTATAGGCCATATTAGATTTTGATGTTTGGTCGCCATCTTGAATTCGCCATGTTGAACTTCTCTAGAAATTGTCCGATTGAAGTGAAATTGAAAATGTGCAGACAATTATGGTGTAGCCGAACATGATTTAGGCCTCATTTTGATTCGGTTATATGAAACTGGTACGATTAGATACATTGATCGGGGATTTTTAAAAATTTTCAATTTTACTTGTTACTTACAGGTAGTTTATGTACCCCAAATTTCAAATGGATAAGATAAAAAAATAAAGGAAATATAGGGGGGAGCCACTAGCCTGTGGCACTCGGTATATCTTTTATTGTAAATTTCTGTTGTACTTGACTTTTTTTGCACCGGCACACACAAAAAAAAGTTCTGAACCTGAAAAAAAAACCTCAAAATATATATATTTTTGTGCGCTGAATCCGAATCTGCCATCAGATTTGGCGTATGTCATCGGAATTTCTTTCTACATTCGATGACAGTCAAAAGTCTTCAGTTTTCAAGAGAAATTTCGACTTTCATCGAAGGTAGAAAAAAGTCTCGATGACATAAGTCAAATTTGATGGCAGATTCGGATTTAACGCACAAAAATATTCCTATGTATTTTAACAGGTTTTGTTTCAGGTTCACGACTTTTTTTTGTGTACCAGTGTAATTAATAGTTTAGCTTATGATTCAATCACATCGGAAAAAAAATGCATTGATGTTCCTAATATTAAAACAAGGTCGTATTTATCTTCCTTCAACAAAAAAAAATTATGAAGTAGGATCTTCTATACTTACAATGAATAACTATAACAATTTTCAGGAATTTTGTGACATATTTAGTGACTTTTTCCGATCGTTTCTAAATAAATTGAGAAACAGACTCTATGATGTCTGTAATACTATTCAAAATTATGATACGTTTTTATACTACTTGTATTGCTTTGTATTCTTATTACTTGTTGCCTAATTGTCTAATTTATAAATTATACGAATGTTTACAGTTTATAGTTATAAATTTATTTATTTATTTATTTGGTACACTATTCAACAGGTGAAACCCAATTACAGAATAGGAAAATACAAAATAATTCAATACTTATCTAAATTATGAACAAAAAGATATATACATATTATTTATATATCTGAATTAAACTAATAAACTGAACTAAATTAAACTAATACAATGCATTTGTCATATATAAAACAAAGTGAATGTCAGATGTACACTCTAAATTGCGTCTAATAGTCCGCAAGTCAACAAGAAAGAACAAAAATATATTTAAGCTAGAGACAATTGTTTTATGTTTACAGCACTGCAGGTGAAAATATCTAAAGAAGTATCCAAATTATTATTATATATATATATATATATATATATATGAAATCGGATTTGAAGGAAACAACTACTCAGCGGGCAAATACCCCGACCTGCATTGAATTACACCTTCAAATCGTGATCAGTAACCAACTATCATTTGTCTGTTCCTAACCAGACATATACCGGTTTCGAACTTATTATGTTCTCATCAGTATGCCATAGGTCATGGAACAGACAAATGATAGTGGTCAACTTGCTAGTCTTATACAAACTGAATCAAATGGAGTGTCGGTGAGAGGTAAACTCTCATATGGTCAGATGCTACTATACGTCGGACAAATGTCACTGACGTATAGCGACTTGCCTTTTTGCAAGTACCAAGAGCGGCGACCTCTAGCCTTAGTGGGCTATACTCACTGTTTATGAAATCGGATTTGAAGGAAACAACTACTCAGCGGGCAAATACCCCGACCTGCATTGAATTACACCTTCAAATCGTGATCAGTAACCAACTATCATTTGTCTGTTCCTAACCAGACATAGACCGGTTTCGAACTTATTATGTTCTCATCAGTATGCCATAGGTCATGGAACAGACAAATGATAGTGGTCAACTTGCTAGTCTTATACAAATTGAATCAAATGGAGTGTCGGTGAGAGGTAAACTCTCATATGGTCAGATGCTACTATACGTCGGACAAATGTCACTGATATATATATGTATATATATGTATATATATATATATATATATATATATATATATATATATATATATATTGCCATTTTCAAGAACAAATGTAAAGAAATTTTCTTGTACTCAGCAAATTTGTTCTTGAAAATGGCAAGTAAAATAAATTGTTGTGCCTAGAGGCCGCCCTTGGAATTTGGAAATTAAGCATACTTAAAATTTCTCCACAGTCGATGTTACCATGTAAAATTTTATATAAGAAAATTAATTGTGATCGGTGTCTACGGTTTTCTAGACTGTCTAGGGAAAATTTAGAGAGTAATTCTTGATGTAGGTAACCAACAGCAGGATATCAGTCTTAAAAGACGCATATTTCAGAAATCGACGTTGAAGCCTTTCCAAATTTTGTATGTGTACGTTATAAACAGGACACCATACTATTGAAGCATACTCAAGATGTGGTCTAACAAGATTAGTGTATAGTTGTTTTAATGTATTTATGTTATTAAAATGTGCGGAGTTTCTAACGACAAAACCCAGTGTTCTATAACTTTTACTGACAGTAAGTTCGATGTGGTTTACAAACGTTAATTTTCTATCAAATGTCACACCCAAGTCACAAAAAGTGTCAGGACGGGAAAGTGTGTGATTGTTCAATTGGTAATCAAAAACAATAACATTATGTTTTGGTTGTAAATATCATAGTGTTACATTTTGCTTCATTTAAAGGTAATTTATTTATTATACACCATGTATTAATACGATCAATATTATTTTGCAGTTCAAGGCAATCATAATTATTCACACGCGACATTGCAAAATAGTTTTAGATCATCCGCATACAGAAGAACAGTGATATTATCTACTATGTCGTTAATAAACAAATTAAAGAAAAGTGGCCCTAAATTTGAACCTTGGGGGACCCCCGACGTAGCTAAGACTTCAATAGATCTAACACCATGATATACAACATATTGTCTTCTATCAGTTAGGTAGGATTTAAAAAGTGTAATAAGGTTATCCGAAAATCCAAAAATTTCAAATTTTTCTAAGAGGATATCGTGGTCCAGTCTATCAAATGCCTTTGAAAAGTCAGTATATATAACGTCTGTTTGTATAAACTCTGTAATATTAATTAAATTCGTAACTGTTGAACGGCCTTTGAAGAATCCGTATTGAGCTGTTGATATTTGATGCCTTACATGATTAAAAATAAAATGGTGTAAGATAATTTCAAATGCTTTAGCAAAATTATTTATTATTACCATCGAACGGTAGTTACAAATATCAGATCTATCACCCTTCTTAAAGACTGGAATTATTTTCGATAATTTCCACTGTAGTGGAAATTTAGAGGACTTTAGTGACAAGAAATAGTCAGTGGAGGATCCAGAGTAGGCTTCCGGAGGGGGGGGGCTTAATTAACAATAAGTGAAATTTGTAGAAATAACCTTTATTCAATACGTACAAAACAAAAATTTTTTTTTTTCTATCATATCAGTTTTTTAGGGGATAAAGAGGGCGGTAGAGGGAAATTTTTTTTGTCCAAAATTAGCTTCAGCGCGTCAAAATACTTCAGAAAAATTAGATGTGACCTTTAGGACATATCTTTTTTTGTCCTTTTTAGGAGATGAAAAACTGACGCGATAGAATTTTTTTTGTCCAAAATTGGCTTCAGCGGCTCAAAATACTTCAGAAAAGTTAAATTAGAACTTTAGGACAAGACCTTTTTTGTAGACCAGTGTTATTAATTATTATTTACGTGTGATGACGGGTAGTCTTCCGAAGGTCTGGAGGGGGATGGCCCCCCAGCGCCTCTCTCTGGATCCGCCACTGTAAATAGTTGTAGTTATAATCAGTCAGGTCGAGAGAGGGGGGGAGGGTGCCCCGGGTCCGAGCTTGTTTTGGGCCTGTTTTCGCTCACGAAAATTTGTTTTCGGATTTACCACCCCCGCACATTAATTTTTCCCCCTCCCGGACCATATTTTCTCTCCACGGTCCTGGTTATAATTATTATAGTCTTAGGTAGAGTTATAATTAGGTTAATTGCAACTTGGAACTTGGAGTAGTTACCACTCACGCATATTTTATATTTTAAACAAATATTTGTAACTGGGAGTCTATTCCTGTAGATATGTTCCCAATAAATAACTAAATAAATAAGTCATCTTCTCCAGATTTGCTATTTGCCCATTATAAAAATGGATAACGTTGGTGAGGTACTATTTATTTATGTTAATAACAGTGTACTTTATTAACCATGTATCTACTTTGTGTGTTTACTATAAATTTAATTCATGTTGACAGCAGAGACCCACCACAGGGCTGTACTTAAACTGCGGTGGTCTAAAGCATACGCTTTGAATAGCTTTAATCTAAAGAGAAATAAAACAACTCTACAATTACAAAGAGTAAAAGGACTATAAATAATGCTGCGAAAAAACACATATGTTGAATTCACGAATTGAAAAATAAACAAGTCGTTCACTTATTCGCAAGGATGCAAGATTCCCACACTCGAAAATTTACAGCACACGCAGGCATTTGTTTAGATTTTTAATTTTAAAGTATACCAATAACCGTTGAAGTACACAGCAATTTGATCTACGTTTAAGGGAAAGACACCGAATATACTTTTTTCTTAATTTCAGTGCAAATCAAATGACGGTATAATTTTTACAATTTCTATTCAGTTCTAAAATTGTATATTGAAAATTGCCATAGGTACATGCAAAAAAAAATGTTTGAGGCCTTTGGTTCTTGCACAGACCCAATGTAATTTTTTTTAATAATGGTGTAGATGACAGTTAAGGTGTTTATTAAGGTGGCTGACGCCAAACAAAATTTGAGACCTTGGCTTTTCGTATATATAGGGTAATCTACCATGACATGGGGAAAATTTATGAGTGGGTTGTCCCCACCGAAAGGAGTTAAAAAAAAATATGACCAAAGAAATTACTTACTTTTGCTCAAACTTAAACTCTCGACGTTTCATGATTCATGATTCTTCCAAAATTATTTGAACAAAAAAAAAAATAAGTTACTATACCACGATCTGGAAGCAAAAATAAAAACCGCTGCCCAAGGAATCACTACTTCCACATCCAGATTTTCTATCCAAGTCTCTTGATACTATATTTGCACTTCACTATGTGGAATTAATTATTTATGGAATTTTAATAATTTAATATTTTAATATTTGAAATCGTCTATCCCAAAAACTCATAAAACGATATGCCACATCGGTAGTGAGGGTGGATGAAGTAAAAAAAAAATTGAGGACTGGTTCTTGCACACACACACACACACACACTAAATCACATTTTTTGGTTTTCACCTCCTTTAACAACGGAGTGGGGGTGGTAATGGGGGTGGCTAATGCCAATTTTTTTTATTGAGACTTTAGCTACTCTTATTTATACTAAATAGTAAAATACCAATTTTATGGACTATTGCTTGATTTACCTATTTTCTCCCATTTACCCCAATTTACCCCCGAACTCTTCAACGAAGTAAGATCAAAATAGAATCTATTTCCAGATTTCGTTAAAATACGTACCTGCCTGTACCAAATTTCAAGTCAATATCTTGAACGGTTTCAAAGTAATGTGCGTACAAAAAAAAAGTATAGATAGAATTTTTTCGCTCAAACTTAAAATCTCGACGTTTCATGACATTGTAACCCTATTTGAAAAATAAAATTGTTCTTTCCAACCGCCTAGTCTGAAAAATTTTCTGTATCAAAGGAAGTTATGTCGCCTGTCGAATTTTGAAAAGTCCATCTAAATCCGGCTTCAAAACTGCCCGTAGTCGGATAAGATGGGTGAAATAGTGAAATTAGGAACTATTTTCATTGACAAACTACGATATTCAAATACAACAGTTTACAATAAAAAAAACCGCTGCCCAAGGAATCACTACTTCCACATCCAATTCTCTATCCAAGTCACTCACAACGAAAAAACTTTGTATGTGGAAATAATTGTTTATGGAACTTTAATAATATAGTATTTGAAATCCTCTACCCCAAAAACCCATAAAACGATACCCCACATCGGTAGTGGGGTGGGGGTTGTGATAGGGGGGTGGTAGTGGGGGTGGATGAAGTAAAAAAATGTTTTGAGGTTTCTGGTTCTTGTACATACACTAAATCATAATTTTTTTCATCCCCTTTAATAAGGGGGTGGGGGTTGGTAATGGGGGGTGGCTAATGCCAACAATTTTTTGAGACCTTAGCTTTTCTTGTATATACTAAATACCAATTTTATGGACTCTTACCTGCTTGATTTACCCATTTACCCCAATTTACCCCCCAACCCTACGGCGGAACAAGATGAAAATATAATCTAGTTCTAGATCTCGTTAAAGTACATATGTGTACCAAATTTCAAGTCAATATCTCAAACGGTTCCAGAGTAAACGTGCGCACAAAAAAAAGTTACAGACAGACCGACAGACAGACAGACAGACCGACCGACAGACAGACAGACAGACAGACAGAAATTTTTTTTTCGCTCAAACTTAAAATTTCGACGTTTCATGACATTTTAAGCCTATTTGAACAATAAAAATTTTTAAAAATTTTTTTGTCGTTACTATACTTCCACTGGATGTGGAAGTAATATATACAGTTGTATTCGCTAGAACAACAGCAAGTATCTAAAATAGTTTTGAAGGTTACGCTATGTTTGGTTTTTTAAACATTTGTAATGAATCGAAAATAAACGCATATTTCCCTCTCACTCTGCAAAATCCTATCCTTAATATTAAACAGTTTTCGAGTAAAAAAAAAATCGAAAATTTTCGAAAATAATTTTTATTTATTGAACGGTATAACCGATTCAAATAAAATTTTAACTAATTATAGACACTACTAGAACATAAACGTGGAATGAATTAGAACAGAATCTGACAACGAGAACATTGAAAAAAAAATGCATGAATTTTTACGGATTTTTTTACCCTTATACCAAATTTTTTTGTAGAGTCCTGTGAAAGTTTTTTTTTCCAAACATAATTTTTCTAAAGCGATCAAATGGGTACCTACTTGGTACTTGAAAACAATAAAATGTTCTTATAGAATACTATCCCAAGATGCTATAAAAAAAAATATATGACAATTTTAACATCAGCGTATCATGATTTAAAAAATAAATCAATTAAAAAGGAATAAACACAATGATAACATTATTTGGATTCCCTTGTGGATATTCTTATAGCTTCTCACTCCTAATATGGACTTATAAAGGTTTTAAATACCAGTTTTGAGGTAGCTTCTAGGTGTTTTCTAGAGCAAAGAGCAGAGAGCAAAGAGCAGAGAGCTTATAAAAATGTCCATTTGGCTTAAAATAGGTTTTAAGAAAAGTTTTAAAACAGGCTGGATAAGGTTTTTAAGAGCGACACTATGTCGCTCTACGCAGTTTTATAAGTGAATTTAAAACGTCTTAATAATGGTGGGCCCTCTTAGTCTACAAGCTGCTTTATGATGGTGTTAAGGATGCTGTTAAGTACAGCAAAATAGATTTTCCAATGCATTTTATAAATAGTTTTGTTGCACTCCTGTAGATATTTAAGAAACCAAAAATTGTTCCTTGGGGGTAATTACCCTTATTACAGCTTATTGAACGTAGATACCATGCAACCTTAAACAGATATCTGTAATTGGGAATTTGTTTTCTGTAGATATTGTAATATGTTGCAACCCCTTAAGATTTAAGGTTATGTTAGTTGCACTGAAAAGTAGGCACAGAATTCAGTAGTTCGGATGTCTGAATGTGGAAAGAACTTACTAGAAGGTCTAGAGTGATGACATATCTGTTCTGGAACTGCCTAGAGTATGGTGACGTCATCAGAGAAGCTTCTAGATCTGTCATCTTTAGGTATATAAGGCATAGAGTAAACCAAAAGGGGAGAAGTTAGTGCAGTACTAATTGTCAGTTGAAATGGTCAGAGAGCAAATACAGTGATAAAGTTCAGTTTAGATAGCAAGAGTAGTAAGATCAGAACAGAAGAGAGTAAAGTAATCAAGTAGTACACAGTGTGTTATTAGTCAAGTAGTTATTGTTGTAATTAAGTAAGTTAATAAATTAGTGTTTAGTGTTACCCTGCTGTTATAATTTCCGAACCCACGATACAGGGTGTTTACAAAAAGGGTGTAAGCACGTCACAATATATTTAATAAATACATGTTCAATCAAAAATGAAATTTGTATAAAAAGACATACAATGTCACTTTCCCACAGATACACAATGTGTCGTTACTTGAAAATAGCATGAAAAGAAGCCTATCTAGAATTGTAAATAAAAATGGAAGTAAATGAAACCGATTTCAATACCTTTATGTTTGTGTTAGGTATGCCGGTATCGTTAAGTGCTGCTATTTATTCAGAACGGTACAAGTGACAGGAGGAATGGTTTTATTAATAAAGCTGCAGGCACGAATTGACGTATCTTGTTTATAATATAACAATACTCTCATAGTTTTATCGACTCTACATGTTAATCAATTCAAAGTGATAAAAACTTCACATGAAATATGATAAAACAATAATTGGATCTTATTTATGAATACTTATCTACATATATGTGTATTGAATATGACTGATAATACATAATGGACTTAAACATGAACCATAACATATCTGTAAAAGAAAGTGATGTTTCTTTTAAGAAAGAAAAAGGACAGAGATTCGTTCGTTCGCTAAATCTCGACAAAACTCTGAAACTAGGTGATTCGCTTAAAAATAATCATAGTTGCGCTGTCGAATCTCGAGTTAGTCTAATCTAATATATATAAAAATCTCGTGTCACAGTGTTTGTTATCGAACTCCTCCGAAACGGCTTGACCGATTTTTATGAAATTTTTGGTGTATATTTGGTAGGTCTGAAAATAGGTCCTAGGCTATTTTTTATACCCCTAGGTGATAAGGGTGGCCCTATCCAGAAATTTTCTTTTTATTTTTTAAACAAAAATTTATCATTTATATGGCAAAACAACGTTTGCTGGGTCAGCTAGTCTAATATATAAAAATCTCGTGTCACAGTGTTTGTTATCGAACTCCTCCGAAACGGCTTGACCGATTTTTATGAAATTTTTGGTGTATATTTGGTAGGTCTGAGAATAGGTCGTAGGCTAGGCTATTTATACCCCTAGGTGATAAGGGTGGCCCTATCTAGAAATTTTCTTTTTATTTTTAGGACAAAAATTTATAATTTATATGGCAAAACAACGTTTGCTGGGTCAGCTAGTATATTATATATTTGGCCAAAATTTACAGATCTGGACCTCTGTGCAAGGCAGACACTACAGATTATTTATAATTTCGGTTGTGATATTTTACATTTATTCAGTTTTTTTAATATCAGCAACTAGGCACGCTGTGCGGAAACGATCAAAATGTGTTATCTATTAGTACAGCAACATGCATGTTACCCTGCAAGGGCGGTGTTCACGGTCTGTTACATTCAGTAACATGATTGACGTGACTCATATTCTTAGAAATTTTACGCAGTCAAACATGTTTAAAAGTGGTTCACAAATAAAAACCACTGAAATTGGGCCGAAAAAAAAAATAAACAGGGTGTATGACGATTAGTTAAAACACGCATATTAGCATAAGTAGAAAAAGTTTTCTGAGAACCTTAAAAAAATACTTTCGTGAAAATGGGCCATGTTTAACCCCCTCTCCCCCTGTGTAACGTTTGTGAAACCCTCTTAAATGGTTTGGAAACCCCCCTCCCATTACAATTAAAAAATATTTCGCCGATTTAGTTTGCCACCACAGAAACAATTTAAAATGTTAAATCATTTCATTTTTTTTTTATGAGAACGTTCACTTTTTATGAACCCCAAGGTGGGCGGTTCCGTGAACGTAATTCGAAAATATCTCCTACATCCCTGAACTGATTGAAAAAATTTTCTGATAGGCT
Source organism: Rutpela maculata (assembly GCA_936432065.2). Taxonomy (NCBI): domain Eukaryota; kingdom Metazoa; phylum Arthropoda; class Insecta; order Coleoptera; family Cerambycidae; genus Rutpela; species Rutpela maculata. Next base: position 101,272,543 of record OW386290.2, on the reverse strand, counting down.
GTTAGAGACAGCTTTATAAAATAGTACTAGACTATTGAAAACTACAGAAAAAAAATTTTTTTTACTAGTGCGAAAATCAAAAAAATTTTTTTTTTACTTTTCAATAGTCTGGTACCATTATATAATGTTGTCTCTAAAGGCCCATCAAAAAATTTTTTGAATCGGTTCAGGGATGTAAGAGAAATTCTCGAATTACGAAATCATTTTCTTAAGCACGGCACCGGCACCTTTGCGATCTAACGCTTCTGAAAATGTTGTTATAAAGGACCCCAAAAGTGTTTTAAAACAATTATAGTAAGACACATTACAATAGCGATGTTATACACCTTTAGTTAAAGGCAACCTGTGATGTTTACAGATGACATTTATGCATTCTAACCTCAACAAATTCCAGTCTATCGGTGCGTGGCATATCTTATTTTCTTACACATTTTTAGCAATCTGTTATTTGAAAAGTTACAAAAGAAGTTTTCGTTACTAAATTGATCACCAATAGTTTTATGATACACCGAAACAATATTTATCTTCTAAATTTTATAGATAGTAATTAACCATACTTATATTGCTATGTAAACTGGCAAATATTGGTTTTATAATGGGGTGGGTAACGGCAAGCATTATAAGAACTTATTATTTACATTGTGGTCACGATTACTGTAGGTTTTCTAAAAAGGCGTTGGAATAGTATATTACATACCGAGGTGGAAAGTGTTTCATTGTTGTCGAGAGATAAGATAGTTGACCGAGGCGCGCAGCGGCGAGGTCAACTAATTCTCGAGACAGCAATGAAACTTTTCACCAAGGTTTGTATACTATTTTATTCACAATCATTTCCCTTAATGGACAAAAAGCTAAAAAAATCGTTTACTAAATTTTTAAATGGCATTTTCTGTGAAAAACACAGGTTGGCAAATGTTCTTGCCAACCCGAAAACGGGTAAGAAAGTGGCTACTTTCCAACCTGAAATATTAAAATGTCACTTTCCAACCTGCAAATGTCACATTTCAGTTCAATTGTCAAATGAAGTGGAAATGTCATACTTTCCAACTTTTGACATGTAAGACAATTTGATTATTTCTGTATAATTGTGAATAAATATTTATATCACTTCACTATACCGCGTGGAACAGCGGACCGAAGGGGCGTATTGTAATCGTGAAAAAATCACCCTCCGAGATTTCTTCGGATTTTCACGTTTCAGAGTACGAAGATTACGAAAATTTAAGACATTTAATTCCGTCAGTCTGTCTGCTTGTCTGTTGGCGCTATATCTACAAAACCACTTGACGGAGAAGGATAATATTTGGTAGGTAGTTGACGCTACTGCCAACGAAGAACTGGGTACAGTTACGTTACGTTGGAAAATATACAGGGTGTATCACATAAAACAATTATGAAAAAAAATGAAGGAACACGGAAATATTTGACATGTAGTTAACACGTCAAGGAAGAAAAATATGAAAAAAAATACAGGGTGGACACACACTCAAAAAAAAATGTGGCGGAGCACAATATTTCGCATGCAGTTAACATAACATAAAAATATAGGGTGGTCATTCAGAATTTGTTTTTAAATGTGACAGAGGACGACAACCTTTCGCATGTAGGTAACACAATTATTGAAGAAGAAAAATATGAAAAGATAAAAATATACAGGGTGGTCACCCCCCAAAAAAAAAAAAAAAAAAAAATGCGACGGAGGACGATAATGTTTCACGTACAGTTCATACAACTACCAAAGAAGAAAAATATACAAAAAATTAAAAATTAAAAAATGTGCCGGAGGACGATAATATTTCGCATGCAGTTATACAACTGACAAAGAAGAAATATATTAATAAATATATACAGCCAAAAGAATAATTAAAAAATGTGGCGGGGCACGACAATATTTATCATGCAGTTAACACAACTGTCGAAAAAGAAAAATATGGAAAAAAATATACAGGGTGGTCACTCAAACAAAAATTGAAATGTGAAGGAGGACGATTATATTTCGCACGTAGTTAACACAACTGTCGAAGGAAAATGCGATGGGTTACGATAATATATCGCATTCAGTTAACATAACAAATGAAAATATGAAAAAACATACAGGGAGGTCACCCTAAAAAGATAATGAAAAAATGTGACGGAGAAGGATAATATTTGGCATGTAGTTAATACAACTGACAAAGAAAGATATAACAAAATTGTACAGGGTGGTCACCCTAAAAAAAATATGAAAAAATGTGAGGAATAATATTTCACATGTAGTTAACATAACTCTGTTAAAAAAAGAAAAATATGAAAAACAAAATATGCAGGGTGATCACCCAAAGAAAAAATTAAAAATATGTGACGGAGGACGATAATATTCCGCATGCACTTAACACAACTGTCAAAGAAGAACAATATGAAAGATACTAGCTGATGGAACCCATCCATGGATGAATGATGGAACTCATCCAAGGCCATCCAAGATCAAAATTGGCCAAAAATTGGAAAAAAAAAGAAAGATATACAGGGTGGTTGGTCTCCCTAAAAAACTAAAGAAAAAATGTGACTGATGACAAAAATATTTGACATGCAGTTAATACAACTAAGCAATTCAAACCACCTGACTTTTAACATGGCGTTGTGGGCAAACATGCGGCAAACGTTTGTTTTCACTCGTTAAACGTTTGTTAAAGAGATTGTTTTTCGCTTTCCTTGCCTACGTTTCCGCGTGTTAATTAAAATAAACCCCGTGTCTGCCCACAACAAAATAATTTGACAGGTTGTTGGATTGCCTATCTGTCTAGGAAGAATAATATAAAAATTATACAGGATGGTCGCCTTAAAAAAAAAATAATGAAAAAATATGATAAACAGAGAGGGATGTTTTGGGTAAATACCTTTACCGATTCTTACCTTTAGTTTTAGAGATAAACGATTGAAATTTGGAACATCCGCTATATTTAATAAACGTCACTTTTTGACATATAAATGACTTTCTTTCCACTTCCGGTTTTACCGGAAGTGACACTAACTTTTAATTTTCAAATGGAACACCGCATTTTTCAATTCTGCATAATTCTCTGAATCCAATGACACCACCATAAATGACAATATTTGTTTAAATTTAATTTTTACTTTTAGATTTAAGTGTGCCATTATTCTTTTTTGTATGTTTTCCATATTTTTTTCTTTCAGTTATGTTAACTGCATACGAAATATCGTGCTCCGCCACATTTTTTTTTTTTGAATGATCACCCGTATTTCTGTTTCCATATTTTTCTTCCTTGACCGTTGTGTTAACTACATATCAAATATTACCGTGTTTCGTCATTTTTTCCCCTTAATTATAAGTTTCATGTGGTCCAACCTGTATATTTTTCAACTTAACTGTACTCAGTTCTTCGTTGGCAGTAGTGTCAACTACCTACCAAATATTATCTTTCTCCGTCAAGTGGTTCTGAAGAAATATAGCGTCAAAAGACAGTCGGATAGACTGACGGTAGTAAATGGCTTTAATTTTCGTAATCTACGTAGGTAGTCTGAAACGTGAAAATCCGGAGAAATCTCGGAGGATGATTTTTTCACGATTATAATACTTCCCTTCGGTAAGCAAGGGTAGTAAAAAGGTCATGGTACACCATAGATCCTGTTACACGAGGTATATAGGGAACTTACAGTAATTTTATAAAACCGTAATAAACCTTGATGATTTATAGATAGCTACTGCAACCTCTTTATATAACTACGTGTCACCATTAATATTGTGAAATGTTTATGGGAAAATAACTTAAACGATGCCGTCTAAGAGGCAATCGCGATAGATATCGTGATGCAGTCAAACGTGCCATACAGCAAAGGGAAACCAACTAGAATAATGCATGGGTCACAAAACGTCTGCCAAAAACGTTGTGAATAGGAAGAAGAATGGGTAAAATTTTAATGAATAAGATTTTGAAAGAGCTAGATCATTAAATGGATACACAGGGTAATCTATCAGAAAATATAAAATAAGAATAAAAAACTTATAAAAATCTCGCTAGCACGATTTTTTTAAATAGATGTTTTTGAATAGACAACTGAATCAATTTTTTACGGGAACCGTGTAATTAAAAAAAATACCCAGAGACGGTTAATACATCTTCACACGGCTATCTCTTGTTCGTAGGATTAGACGCGAATACAAGTGTATTTTCATCTGCAATTTTATTGCAACTTATGTGGATAGTTTTCTAGACAATTCGAATGGTACGGCGAATCTAACTTGTAGCAGTTATCTCAGAAATAGCGATTGCTGCTAAACATTTATTGATTCAACAACGATATAAACACGTTTTATACTTGTTGCAAGAGGAAAAAGGCCATTACCTATGTGACCGTACAATAAATAACATACACGATGCGAAACTACACTGGAAACAGTATATTACAGTACATTTTTTCATTTCAATAATACCTTGCTTGGTATGTACTGTCGTGCGCAAAAAAATGGGACAAGTCTTATAACGTATTTTTGCTAAAATCTAGTTGTGTACACTTCTGTGCAATAAAATCCCATACACCTATTTTTTGCTATATTAAATCATTTTTTATTTACTTGTCAGTGTCAGTGTCATATTTTCGAAATGCCGAAATTAACTGAACATGAAAAAATTCTAATTCTCTCTAAAATTGAAGAGGGATGGTCTATCAGAGCAGTTGCTAACCATTATCCCTTAAATAAAAGTGCCCTTATGAGTGTGAAGAAAAGGTGGGAGGAGGCAGGTATCATAAAGAGAAAAGACGGTTTAGGCCGACCGAGAAGTTCAAATCTCGCTCAAGATGAAGCGCTCCTTGGCTATTTGAGGGAAAATCCGTTTCAAACAGCAGTAGACGCTGTGTCCATGACAAATTTTCCAGTATCGAGGTCAACAGCTAGCCGAAAATAGGAAAATCTGAATTAAAAAACTGTGTAAGTACCAAGAAGACCATATTAACAGAAGAACATAAGCAATCCCGGATTCTGTTTTGTTTAAATTATGTCTATCGCCCGTTGGAGTTTTGGAACAATGTTGTGTTTACCGATGAAAAAGTTTTTCAGTCTTGTAATGACGGACATATTCGGGTGTACCGTCCTGCAAATACCAGGTTTCACGAACGCTACGTGTCTCCGCAGAACAGGTCCGGGCGATTTTCTGTTAATGCTTGGGCATGGATAAGCATGATGTAGCGTGGCGCATCATGGGCAATGGTAGATTTAATGGGCAGGTTTATAGGGATATTTTGGAAAACGTTATGCTTCCTTCGGTGGAACAATTATATCCAAACAACACATTCATTTATTAAGAAGACAACTGCCCTATTCATACTGCCAGGATAATTACTCAATGGTTTGGGAACAATAATATTGAATTATTACCGTGCCTTCACACAGTCCCGATATAAACCCAATTGAGAACGTCTGGGGTTGCTAGTAAAGAAAAATTATGAACGAAACTTCAGACCAAGAAATGAAGAAGAATTGTGGTCGGCCATTGAAAATTGTTGGGAGGAGCTAAGAGAAGAAGAAAACTATGGTAGTAGACTAATTGCTTCTACGCCAACAAGATTTAATCACGTCTTGGAAGGAAATGGAGCCATGACAAAATATTAGATTGTATTATTTAGAAAATAAGCACAGCTCTAACCTCTTTTAGTATTTTATTCGATATTATTAATTAGGTATTAAATTTATCATCAACTTAAGCTATTCGGAGGCGTCTAAGGCAGTGGCTACCCCAGTCTTACTGACGAGTTCATAAGGTAGCCACGGAACGAAACGCAAACATCTTTTCACCTTTTCCAACACCCCTAAACAAAATATGTTCAATTTTATAGAAAAAATTACAGACCGACCGACAAACAGATTTTTTTTCTCAAACTTAAAATCTCGACGTTTCATAACATTCTAAAGCTATTTGAACAATACAAGTTTTCAATTTTTTTTGTCGTTAATATATTTCCACTGGATGTGGAAGTAAAATTAGCACCGGCAGACACGTGCAGAACAGCCATGCAGAAAACAGCTTTTTAATGTTTTGAGCTTTCAGAATCTGGCCTTATCTCGGTCACAATTTTTCAACGTCAATTTTTACATTTGTTATACCTTACTTATGACATTTCACAATCAATGTCACCTTTTTATAACCTGTATGATAATAAAAAATCTAAATTCCGAAAAGACTGATTCACATTACTTAATATTAGTAAAAACTGGATTACTTGATTTTTCAAGTGTACGTGATTTTATTGCACAGAAGTGTACCTCTAACTTTAATTTTTATGGCATTGTCAGTTATTTGTCAAAATTCATTGCAAGTGTGCAAAAACTAATATGCCCCATATAAGCGATTTAGTTAAAGCTGGAGTTATTGCTAAAGCAGAAGATGGATGGTCAATGAGACAAATTGCACTGCGTTATAATATTAACAAAAATTCGGTGTGTAACATTTTAAAAAAGTGGAGAATAAACGGTACGATTAGTAGAAATCCTGGATCAGGGCGACGAAGGATATCAACTCAACAAGATTTGCAAATGGTAAATACATTAGTAGAAAATCCATTTTACTCAGTTATTCAGGCTGCTGAAGAAACGAGTTTTCCTGGATCGAGTAGTACTGTTCGCCGGCGAGTAAGAGAATCGGAGCTACGCTGTCATCCATCAGCACAGAAATACTTACTTAAAGCTGAGCATAAAAAAGCTCGACTAGGATTTGCGCTTGAATTTTTAATGCATGATGTAGTTTTTACAGACGAAAAAACCTTCCAGTCAACACACAGTGGTCGTATTCGTGTTTACCGACCTCCGAATACTCGATTCGATGAGAAATAGAATATCTAACAATGACAAAAGTGGTAGATTTTCCCTTAATATGTGGGCCTGGATGTCTGCACGTGATCCTGGTGTTTTGTGGCACATCGAGGAGCGATTTAATAGTGAAACGTATATTAAGATTTTAGACAATATTATGATCCCTTCTGTGTCATAATTATTTCCTAATAATGAGTTCATATTTCAACAAGATAATTGTTCCGTTCACACTGCTCACACCATAACTAACTGGTTTCAAGATAACAACTTTCTTGTTCTTAACTGGCCCAGTCATACTCCAGATCTTAACCCTATGGAAGACGTATGGGGACTACTCGTAAGAAGTATTCAAAAACTAAATGTGAGACAACGGAATGCCCAAGAATTACTGGAAATAAATAATGCATGGGAAAATATTATTACTGATGATTATTGTATAAGGTTATTTAATTCTATGCCAAACAGACTTATAGAAGTTATAAATAGAAATGATGCAATAACGCAATATTAATAATTAGTTTTTTGTTAAGTTGGATATCCTTTGTCCCCTGATCCAGGATTTATACTTATTGTGCCGTTTATTCTCAACCTTTTTAAAATGTTAAACACCAAATTTTTGTTAATGTTATAACGCAGTGCAACTTGTCTCATTGACCATCCATTATTTGCCATAGCAATAACCATGGGCGCAGCCAGGGGGGAGTCACGCCCCCCCCAAGCCGTCTTCCATGAGCCAAAAAATAAAGAAGCAGTACAAAGCAGTATCTAAATTATCCCTTGAAATAAATATTTTGTAATTAATGCCAATATTATCTAATAGAGGAATCTACAGACACATTCGTTTTCAACAATTTTCTGAAAAATTTTCCTCATCCTCTGGGGAGGCCGGTTCTATTGGCCCCGCCCCAGATGAATTTTCTGGCTGCGCCACTGGCAATAACTACAGCATTACAATAAAAAATAAAATAAAAGTACTAACTGTTTTATTTCGCCTCCTCATTACATATTCAGGGACAGATTTACATTAGAAAAAAATAGTTGCCCCATTTTTTTTCTCACCACTACATATTTTACAAGCTTTTATTTAACTGGTTTTGTATGTATGTTGTTAGTATGTTTATTTCAAATTTTGAAAGTCAACCACTTAATTTAACGACGTCCATTTGAGTTGAAATTTAGCATACACGTGTAGTTCTGGTGGCAATACAATAATATGGTACCAAAAAGTGTGTTTTTTAGTTTTTTGTTAAACTAAAATTTGACTGGACGTTGCATTCTAAGAAATGCCGAAGGATTCGGTACTTTTATTTTAAGTAAAGGACAGCGCAATGAATATAATATACAATAAATAATATAAATATTTAACACGTAACTAAAAATTTGAAAATTAAATTAAATATAAAAAAAATTTTAAAAACAAGCTTTTATTATTTAGGTGTCCTAAAAAAGCTTGTCACGTGAATAGAAAAAAAAACTTATTTAGGTGCTTACAATCTCTGTCAAACAAAGTTAATGCCTCAATGAACTTCTCGGGCGCGACAAGTTTTAAATACAATTAATTCAACATAACATTTCTTTCGTTTTAGTACACCTAAATAATAATAAAAGCTTGTTTAAAAAAAAATGCATTTAACTTTACTTCCACCTCCAGTCGAGGGGCAAACTGCGAAGGAAATCTGGTGTACACTCAGAAGGAAACCCGAGGAAATCTTAGGCAATCCGAGGAAATCTTAGGAAATCCCAGGAAATCTTTTGCTTTTCGGAATTCTCCCCCGTTCTTCAATAGTATATTTTATATTCAGGTGTGAAAGCAATAAATTTCCGGACGACGATGCAAATTGTTGGCCGACGCCCTAGCCGAAGCCAACAAGCATCGAAGTCCGGGAATGTGCTTTCACACCGAAGTACACGTACTATTTTTTCTGAAATCACAATCGATATTATTGTAAATTAAGGAATTTGTATTAACGCATAACATTTCTTCATTACAATCTAACTGCTTACTAATAAATGCAATTTTAATGTGAGTTGGTTTGTCTGCGTGTATTTATTTACTGTCTAAAATGTATATAAAAAACCGTACGGGAATGTTACTTTCCCGGCATAGGCCGGGAATAGTATATTGTGTGTTTAGGTGTGAAAGCAATACATTCCCGGACGAGGATGCAAATTGTTGGCCGAGGCGCTAGCCGAGGCCAACAAGCATCGAAGTCCGGGAATGTGCTTTCACACCGAAGTACACATACTATTTTTTCTGAAATCACAATCAATATTATTACAAATTAAGGAATTTGTATTAATGCATAACATTTCTTCATTACAATCAAACTGCTTACTAATAAATTCAATTTTAATGTGAACTGGTTTGTCTGCGTGTATTTATTTACTGTCTAATATATACATAAAAAACCGTACGGGAATGTTACTTTCCCGGCCTAGGCCGGGAAAGTAACATTCCCGTACGATTTTGTTGATCGTTGCTTGGCAACGAATCTTTTCCGGTCTGTTTTGTAATAGTTTCTTAGCAACGGACTAAAATACTGGAATCGTGCATTTTTCGATCTGAAATCGCGCCGAAAATGTAGACATTGCCGATCGATTTCATAAAAAGTAACATTCCCGTACGTTGTTTGGCAACGGATCTTTTCCGGTCTGTTTTCTGATAGTTTCTTAGCAACGGACTAAAATACTGGAATTGTGCATTTTTCGATCTGAAATCGCGTAATAAAAATATTTGCAGTTATCAAGAAACGATATAGCTAATCGTAAAAAGCAGCCAATTTAAGCTACTTTATCGAGTGGCTTCACTTAACGGTTCCTTTAAACAAGTTTAAATGGTTCTAATCCGTTGAAAAAATCTTCAAGATATTCGCCAGAGGTTATCAATACTGATCAATATTACAACCGTACGTATATAACTAGTATAATATTCACGTCGGTGTCAGTGGTTGGTGGTTTCTACTCAATATGTAAATGAAATTATACAAATATTACGATAAATAATATTCCATGAAACTGCCGTCCATCACTAAACAAAGAACTTTTTTGTCGTCGACCACTTTATACGACTATATCTAGTTCCGTTTTTACCATCACGATCATGGTTGGCGTGGAGGTCAAGGCGTGAAGTTTAATGTGCAGAAAGAGCCGTGGGCTCTCGAGATGCAACATCTGCACAGCGGAGCACGGAACACAGCTATTTAAAACAGTTGAGCGCTCCTAAGAGCATTTTGTTTTGAAGATTTCAACACTACCGGGATTTTTCGATAACTTGAGATGACGCTGACTAATCACGTCGAGATGTGTGTTAAGGTTAAGTAAGCAACGGTATTTTTTCTCATTTTTTATTATATACATATGTTTGAAAATTTGTATCCTCCTGTTACAAATATTATCAAAGAATTTCAACAACTACTTATTTTAGGAGACTGGAAATTTTAATCAAATTAAAAACAGGAGAACAGATCCAAATACAGAAATAATGTTCGCCTAACCGAGTAACAAAATTGGTGAAGAGGAATTTGTGAAATTATTTATGTTATGTATATGAATCGTCAAACTAGAAAAAACTAGTGGAAAACTGTAATTTTTGAGTAAGATTTCATATTTTCCAAGAAAATAGTAAAGGTACGTAATGATGTCTTGAATATTCATGGCAACCGTTTAGGGCGGGGATTCTACTTAAACTATTCAGAAAATGTTTAAAAACATCATTTTAATCTAAACTTATTTATGCTCCAAACATGTTTTGAAATCATGTCTTCGCAAAATAGAAGATTTGTACTCGGTATTATGGTTATTAATTAATATTTGATATGGATCATATTAATGGTAAGGGATAAGATAAATTTTGTTAATAATAACTTAAATAGTTTGTTTGACATTCATGCACTATCATAAAAGAATTTTAGGATGTCAAAGGAGAAAAAAACGTGGATAATAGATAATATCAACATGACAAAACTTAGAGACGATGCTATTAAAAAAAAAATTAAAAAAGCAGAATCCAGCACATGGGGAAAACAACAGTAAGTCGTAATTTGAAAGTAAGCATATTTTCAGTTTTTTTTTTTTAATTTTTGACGTTTTTCCGAACTTTTAATGCATATTTCAGTTAGATGTGCTCCATGAACCAAAAAAAAAGAATCTATATCTTATTTCATTGTTGAGTATTTAAGCTTTTAAATAATGGTCAATTTATATTGGTTCATCAATTGCTCCAATGTATAAATAACAAAATCGTTTCCCAGGAGTTGTAGTGGTGTCGACGTTGCATGTGAATTTAAACTTGTCGGCGCTCAAAACTACGTATTGTCGTGTATATTGAATAAAAATATTTTTATTTTGAAATTGGTCAAGAATGTCTATTTTCTCGGCGTAATTTTAGATCCCAAAATACGCTATTCTATTATTCTAGTCCGTTGCTAAACAACTATCAGAAAATAGTCCGGGAAAGTTACTTTCCCGGCCTAAACCGGGAGAGTAAGTTTCTTGGACTGTTTTTTATATATAAAAATTACTTTTTCTTCAATCGTTCCAAAAGTAGGTACTTTCGGTACGATTTTTTGTACCGAAAGTAACGTATTCTAGTACTAGTTCCGAAAATAGCTATTATGGGTACTAGTACTGTAAAGTGACAGATCATCTAAACGTCAATGTCAATTTGCAGGTTATATTTTACTGTGAATCACATTAATCATATTCGTACTCGACGCTAAACAGTCGTGTTGCTATAGTAACAAAATAATGACGCTTAAAACTGTCAGATAATAGTTATTTCAAAATGGACAGTGATGACAGTACAATTAATATTAATATTTATAAACAGTCAAAGTATATCAATTTTTGGTTTCATTAAAGAGACAATTGAAGGGCAGTAAATAGTAAGCACTGAATCTCGGACTTTTACCACAACAAAAAAAATTCCTTAATTTATAATAATATTGATTGCGATTTCAGAAAAAATAATATGTGTACCTCGTAGTAAAAGACATTCTCCGGACGCCAATGCTTGTTGGCCTCGGCTTGACGCCTCGACCAATTTACATCATCGCCGGGGAATGTATTGATTTTACTACTAGATACATAATGTACTATTTCTGAAATCGGTCAAGAATGTCTATTTTCTCGGCGCAATTTCAGACACCAAAAAAATACGCTATTCTAGTATTTTAGTCTGTTGCTAAGCAGCTATCAGAAAACAGACCGGGAAAGTTATTTTTCGGGACTGTTGTTTATATATACAGAATCGGAAAGCGTTTGTTTTAGTATTACGATTTAACCGACCGCCCACAATTAAGACGTCTACCAGTACTCTGGCAGAGGTAAACAGTGACACGCCCATCAAAAGAAGCATGTACATGACTGCATGCTTCGCTCTTGCTTGCTCTTATTGCCATCCCAAAACCAACACATTCCGATCCTGTATATTTTAGACAGTAAATAATAAGCACTGAATCTCTGACTTTCTTTTCTTTTATGCATTAATAAAAATTCCTTAATTTATAATAATGTTGATTACGATTTTAGAAAAAATAGTATGTGTACCTCATAGTAAAAGCACATTCCCGGACTTCAGTGCTTGTTGGCTTCTGCTTAACGCCTCGGCCAACAATTTACATCGTCGTCCGGGAATGTATTGCTTTTACTACTAGATGCAAAATGTAATATTTCAAGGAACTGTTTTTTGTCACTTGTCAAGACGTATACTACTCGGAAATTATAATGACATATGACATGGCCAATGGACGAAAAAAGACCCTTATCTACCCTTGCCCATTCATTTTGGTTGAAATTTTTCATAATTCTGGGAAAATATAGTTTAGAGTATGGTAATTAAAAGTTGTGACCCATGAAACCCCATATTTTCGGCTCTAGAGGATGTTACTTCACATAATCAATTTGTAGTATGCTAAACTTGAAAATTTTTAAGATTTGGCGCTTGGAACCATCTGGTTCTCAACTCACGCTATAACATTTAAAAGGCTTCAAGTTAATATAAAAAATGTTATTTGCAAGTGTTACATTACAAAGAGCTTAGTTACGAATAGCCATCAAAGAAAGTTCTTGAGGTCAAGTACATACAAAAATGTGTTATTTGCATGCAGTTAATCAGGATCGAGTTTATTAGAATAAATCGTAAATGTTTAAATCTGTCTCTTACTAACCAAAGCCGGGATTTCCCACAATTCGTTGTAAAATGATAAAAAAATATAGCATATTCTAAAACGTATAAAAATGGTACTAAATCACACAGTTCGCGCTTAAACCTAGCAAATATTTTTTCTAAGTTCAATAGGCGTATCAAAATGTTAATCTTACCTTGTTTCACGGATACAAATCTGGCATTTAATGCGGCAACAAAACTGGCCTGCGGAAGGGAATCCTCCAAGGAAAAGAGTTCGTCCTTGGTGACGGTATTGGAGCGGGTTTTGAGGACGGCTTTTGAACCAATTGGGCTCAGGTAGGCTCCGTTTCTGTCCCTTAGTGCCAATTGACCACTATGGTATTCCGCGGTAAATAAACAGTCTTTATTGCAGGTATCTACTAGTTTACCTGAAAGAAAAATACATATCTAATTTAATATGAGAAAAACAACTAAAGAAACAGTATTAAACAGTGATAATTTGTCATTACTCCTGTACAAATTTTCTAATCTAGTCTTGCTCCTCACATTCAAAATGAAAGCCAATTTTTGATTCAACAGTTTTGAAGTTTGCAGACAAATGTTTCCTCTTCGTATTGTTTCATTCGATGGGGATATAAACTGGACTACCAGGTCTCCTGACCTAATAGCATTAGACTATTTTCTATTAGAAGAGTGTACGTGTACAGACAGATAGACAGAAACCGAGAGAAATGCAGAAAGAAGTTTATCAAATCTATTAAATTGAAAGGAAATCATCCATTACATGCTATTAGGTATTTAATAACTCTAATTCTTTTATAATAGTTTTTCCATATTTTCATAATTGTAAAATAAAGTAGATATTCATTCCAGTTAGGGAGAAAGGTATATTTTGTATGGATAAAGGCACATATAGGATTGAAGGACATCGAACATGTGGATGATCTAGCTAAAGACAGTAGTGATGTAGGCAATGTATAAATTATGTGTAACGGATGCAATAAATACACTTCGATCAAAACTAAGGAATAATTGAGATTACATGTGCGAAGAATCAGCCTTCATAAAACCGTCTAGATATTGACTGATTCACTCTGAATTGACGTATGACTTCTGCCATAAAAATTATAATTGCTCAAAGAAATACATTATAACGATTATCCGCTAGAAATTTGAAATGTTACCTGTACATTTGTTTAAACTAAAAAGGACAATGTCAAAAATAGCTGATTTATTTTTGGCCTCCATTGCGGAACGGGCGGAACGCATAAGACCCAGAGAAAATAATTGGAAAAGGCTCAAAATTAATAAAAATACGTCTGCGTGGTATCAAAAGGCTGGGGAAAATTCTGTTTTATCCCTAAAAACATAAAAACAACCTCTAAAATATCTTTGAATAATAGCTTATACTGGATGTGATTATGATAACTATTGGGTGTCGATTCAATAGAGATAACAAAAGGGTTCATACGCCATTCAGGGGGCGAAACGCCATACACAGCACCTAATATTAAAAAAATAGTTACCAAAGTGATTAAAAATGTACAAAATGATTTTTTAATACTAGTTGAGCCAGACCTTCAACTGATCCTAACCTCAGCATCCCCATTTTTAAAAACAACCCCTACAAGGGTATGAAATAATATTCGCAGCAGGTATTATTACAAAAAAGCGCTTTAATTAGCGACCCTGGGAACCGCCAAACTACCCTATTCGGGGGTGAAATCCTATTCACAGTTTCGGATACTAAAATACTGTAACTATATACTTGCATACCAAAATGCCACGACACCAAATGCACCAAATTATTTTCTACTAGTAAAAGGGACAGAAAATCCACTTTGTCTTGACGTGAGTATCCTTATTACGAAAAACTACCTCTATATGAATATGAAAAATATTTACAGCACGTAATATTACAATACACTGATTACTTAATAGTATCCCTGTAAAGAAAAACTACCGTTATTTAGAGATATTAGAACAGCATCTAGTACAGAATATTTACAGAGAAAAGTTTCTATTGGTTCTTATGACTGCATTTAATAGATAGATATTAAAGATGGCTAATCATTTGAGGGGTTGAAAATGATATTAGTTTATTTTCTGTTATATTATTCCATGTAAAGGTAAAGGATTTGGTTTTGGCACAATTATAGATATAGTACATTAATTATTTCTTTGACATACCCGTGCGAAGAACGTAAACAATTCTCTCCAAATACTACTCGTGCTTTTAAATTTTATCTATATATATTTTCTCAAGTTAAGTTGTCAAAAGTAACATAATTAGTGTCAAGTGACAGTTTATTATCAAAGATTAAATCCCTCGCGATAAAGTGAGTGAAAAGAGTGCGATTTCAAATTAAAAAAATGACAAATTTAGAAGGACTGGTATTTCTGTAGTACGATATTATTAAAAATGGTATATAATTTTGCAAGAATATAGTTTTTGTTGTAAAACCATTAATTCCCAAATTATCTGATATTTGTTACCTACTAAACGTTCTATGGCAAAAAAGTCCTAAATTCGAAACTCGTTTTTTTCGATTTTTCGCCAGCTTTTTCGGATTCTGGCTCACTGTGCGTCGCGACACCGCAGACACTACTATCATTGGCAAGATTTGAAAGACAAAATAAATTCACCAAGAATATCTAACGACTGGTTTTTACAGAATTTGAATATCTCTTCGTTACCATGAAAACTGCCTGGGGAGTTTTATGTGAATCACCCTGTATATACTGAATTTAACGTTACATTTTTAAACGACCATATTTGATGTTTAATATATTATACAAGCTTATATGCATATTAAAAACGAGATTGGATTAAGAAAAACATCTGGACTATAATTAAGGATTCATTCAGCTGACACGTTATTAATTATTTCAATACCATGAGTATAATAAAAAACTACGTAACAAAATGCAATGCAATTTATTGTAGCGCTCAGCTGTTTGTAATTTGCAACACCCATAATCTAAAATAAGATTATATAATAATGAGTAATGCCCGATGTCCGAAAATTCTGGAAACGGTCGAATAACTCTAGAAATACACTTCGAAACGAAAAATAAAAAATACGTTTCAATATTTTAAAAAAGCTATCCAGTGATACTGTTGTAGAACCCTCCAGAATCGACTTATGTCGAAGACAGAATCAAAATTCGACTTAGTCAAAAATTTCATTTAAGGACATTTTTTAAGAGTCTGAGGGACTACAGAGCCACAGACCAGTCCTTAAGGACGTTATAAATTCTATAAGGCATTAGAAATGACCAGGTGAAAATTCGAAGAAACACCATTTTCACTTAGAAAAATATGTTTTGGTTCAGGATATGAGAACGAAAGTATATAGTGGCAAGGATTTAAGAATAATATACTTTTTCAAAGGCGCAACAAAAACGACTTTGAAGAAAATAATATTTTTTAAAAGTACGCCAAAAATGGACTTGAAGATTAATTTTTCAAAGGTACGCCGAAGCTAGTTTAAAAAGTACTCGAAAAATGCACTTTGAAAAATATTAAAATACTTTCCATTTTTATTCCTCCACCAAAGACATTGACCATTGAGGTACGGTCATTGAATGTCCTGTTCTAAAGTATGAGCATAAAATTTTAACGATGCAATGTAGTGGGGTCGGGTAGCTGTAAAAAACTTCACATCTGGCAACCAATACGCCCCTTTGGATTCAGATAGTACATGGGTAGACGATTTTAAAAAGCCCGGGACACAAATTTTCCTGGCCCTCTAGCGGTGTTGATGACGTAATGACGTAATCAATATGGCCGCCAAAGTTTTGTGACACACTTCAACTTTATTAAAATTTTTGTTTTTATTTTGATTTTTTCGAAACATTTTGCTAGATAACTTGGAATCCATTGGATGTAGCTGAAAACGTGTCCCATACTTTTTTGTTCGTCAAAAAATTACTGTTTGTGATAAAATAGAACTCATATATACCGTTCGAAAGGTAATATTTGGCGAACAAAAAAGTATAGGACACGTTTTCAGCTACATGTAATGTTATTTAGCAAAATGTTTCGAAAAAATCAAAATAAAAACAAAAACACAGCACTGTTTGTAGTGGTAGCCTTTAATAAAGGAGTCAGAGCGCATCTGCTCGAGAAACGCTAAGTCTTCGACATGGCTCAATTTCTTTAACTGTATCTCCTTAGTAGCGCCGTACAGTAATATTGTGCAGTACCTACCGGCTTCTAAAATTTCTTATACATATATAGATACAGGCATATGTGTTTACATGTATTTATAAATGCTCCAAAGTTGTCGAGAATAAAACAATTTACATGCTCCGAAAATTTCACCGAAAAAGGGCGATTAGTTTTTCAACGATAACTTCCTTCATTTTTACGCTATTCAATCGCTCCAAAAATCATTTTACAAGGCATGTAAAGTTGAACTTTCTTGAACCCTTCGTATTTGAGATTTTTAAGTTTAAAGGGCTCGGGGAAGGTGATCCTCGTACTCAAATGCAAACTTATAACGGTGTTATATCAATTAATTTTTATTCTAGAGAAATTAAAAAAAAAAATAAAATTTTCAGCAGAAGAAAAACTTAATTTTTGTATTGCATTTTTTACGTATCTTCTTCAGTTTTGGAGTTATTGTGAAATAATGAAAATTTTTTAAGAAATTTCAAAAATCAGTTCAAATTTTAATCAAACTTTTTTTCAAATCTAGGCATCCCAAACCGGTCGAACTCCTTGAACATATTGTTAGTACTTAAATAAAGTAAATTGTAAATGGATTACGTTCAATTTCAATTCTTGCGGTGAAGCCATTGGTTTTATTGCTGATTTTTTCTCCGGAAAACGAGACAACCATTTTATTTTCACCAAAACTCCGTTAGTTTTTACGCTAACGACTTTTACCAAAGCTCATTTTAAAGGTCTCCTCACGTACTTTTAAAAATGTCGTATATGTTTTCCTCCAAAAATTTTTCGTTTCTCCGTTATTTAACGTTGAAAAGTTCGAATTCAGTTTTCGACGAACAAAAAGTCACCTTCAACGAGCCATAACTGGGTTCGTATTACATCTACACAAATAAGAAAAAAAATCGATTTATTATTTTATAAGCTTCATTTTTGCTGATAATAATTTTTTTGATAAAATGTAAGGTATTCGAATTATTCGCGGAAAATCGTTCTAAAACATGAATTTTTTAGATGAAAAAAAATCAACATTTTCAATAACGAGTAACTCAAAAAGTATTGACTCATCGAAAAAACTTTATGGGACATTTTTGCTTAGAATTTATTCCCCTATCGATTTCTGTGGTTATTTTGAATGTAATAATTTCCACCCCCAGTGTAGAAGCACACATCGGCACTATATAACTTTTGTTCCTTGTGACATTCCGTAATTATTGTCCAAATTTTACGTCAATCGGTTTTGTACGAAAGAATTTTGAGCGAAAAACCATCAAACACTGGACTACAAATATTTCTGGTATTATGAACCTAAACAATGATGTCAAATATACCGCGCGTTTTCTCCTGATTAATAATCACTAATAATATGGGTTAATATCAAAATACAAACCCGAGTTATATAGGGAAATGTAGAAATGTGTCACAAAACTTTGGCGGCCATATTGATTACGTCATCAACACTGCTAGAGGGCCAGGAAAATTTGTGTCCCGGGCTTTTTAGACTCGTTTACCCATGTACTATCTGAATCCAAAAGGGCGCATTGGTTGCCAGATGTGAAATATTTTGGTATAATTTTCAGCTACCCGACCCCACTAATGCATCTAAAAGGCGAAACCGACGATTTTAACAAAGACGGCGTAGCGCCGATAAGCAAAAATCTGATAAAAATCAATGCACATGCACAAGGCCTGTTTCTCGCATAGAAAGAGTTTGGATTCACTCAGCGGCTCGCAATTTGGTTGAGCGCGTTGAGTAGACCATACAAAGAGATGGTAGGAAAGCCAATAGCAGGGCTTTCCAAATAATAAGGTTATAGAGGAAAACGCCTTGTGCATAAAAATCCAAAAATTCAATTTTGCCCAAAAGTCGCTCGAAAGTGGATCGTCGGAATATTGCTAATATTGAACAACTGCATAGGAGCAAGTAAGTTGTGGATTAATCGAACGCCAAACAAACTTATGCAGTCATAAGTCCTCATGAATGCGTTTGAGTACGTGAACCGCCACGATACAAGAACTTTAAAGCTAAGTAGTCTCTAGCGAAACTAAATTTATTTAGTAAAACATTTTTAAGTTAAAAAACCGCTGCCCAAGGAATCACTACTTCCACATCCAGATTCTCTATCCAAGTCACTCACAATGAAAAAAACTTTGTATGTGAAAATAATTGTTTATGGAACTTTAATAATATAATATTTGAAATCCTCTACCCCAAAAACCCATAAAACGATACCCCACATCGGTAGTGGGGTGGGGGGTGGTGATAGGGGGGTGGTAGTGGGGGTGGATGAAGTAAAAAAATATTTTGAGGTTTCTGGTTCCTGTACATAGGTACACTAAATCACAATTTTTTTTCATCCCCTTTAATAAGGGGGTGGGGGTTGTAATGGGGGTGGCTAATGCCAAAAATTTTTTGAGACCTTAGCTTTTCTTGTATATACTAAATACCAATTTTATGGACTATTCCCTGCTTGATTGACCTATTTAGCCCAAATTTACCCCCCCAACCCTTCGACGGAACAAGATGAAAATATAATCTAGTTCTAGATCTCGTTAAAGTACATATGTGTACCAAATTTCAAGTCAATATCTTAAACGGTTCCAGAGTAAACGTGCGCACAAAAAAAAGTTACAGACAGACAGACAGACCGACAGACAAGACAGAATTTTTTTTCGCTCAAACTTAAAATCTCGACGTTTCATGACATTTTAGGCCTATTTGGACAATAAACATCTTTTTAAATTTTTTTGTCGTTACTATACTTCCACTGGACGTGGAAGTAATTATTAAAATTACAAAGAGTCTAACTAAGACTTCTCTTAAAAGCTCGCATTTTGATTCTGAGAAGGTATGCATGAATCTTTTCTACCTAATCGATCGTTAGCGTAAGCGCTCTCGCTTGTATGGTCTGAAAGCCGTTTGTCTTAATTGGGGAAGGCGCGAATCTTACAGTAAGAATTTTGCTATAACCCCTTATAATTAATTAGTGGAGTGCCTGGAGCATTAAAAACATGAAAACCTCGGATTTCAGTTACAGTGAATGAATTTTAAAAATTCAAAATGGAATGTTTAGCTAATAATATATATAAAAAAGTTTACCTATTAAAAAATTGTGATCTTGATTTGAATAAAAAAAATTGATAATTGCAACAATTCAAATAGTATAATACATATTAGGCTGTAGAATATTTTTTTATAACGAAATTAAGTTAACGTATCTATTTATATAGAGACAGTAATCGGGGAAAAGAAGTAAATTAAGGAAAATTAAATAAAAAAGAAAATTATTAATAAAATATTTGTTTATTACATTTTTGTCCATATCAAATATTTTCTTCGACTTCATTTATTTGAATGATAGGTGGAGTATTAAAACAACTATTTTCGCTACACTGTAGACATACTACACTACAATATAAGCCACTCTTCCGACATCCACAAGCAGCTCCACATCCCTTTTTGCAATTACAAAATAACATTTGCAATAGATTATCCGGAGCCGGCAGTTGATTCGTTGTTATTGGAATACTTCCATCCCCAATTTTCAATATCTACGTCATTTCCTAGCCATATCTGGATTTCCAGATACATTCTCTTTAGGTGTTCATCAGTTGTAGGAGGTAATGACGACAAAAGAACACTTGTATTTTTGGCCGTTGCTTTTATGAAAGAATTGAACCTCAACATATTCAAATCTTTAATTTTTGCAGGATTGTTATTGGCCATTTGCAACGATGTAATAACATGCCTCCATCAATGACGTAATGAACATTGTCTAGACTTTTTAAATTATTGGAAATTTCCGGGAATAACTCGTAAAAAGTTGGTGCGTAGATATGGTGCGAGTTCTCATATAATTTTTAAGCTCTTCATCATTTTTTTTTTTTAAATACAAATACGTTGAAACAGCAGCAATGAATCAACAGGAATCACATCGTCACGAATTTTAATTTTGTTATTTTTCGCCAATAAAGAATTTATTATATCTTTCCTTGATAATTTCAATTCGCGAAAATTTTTTCCCTCTGTTTTCTTCATTACATTTAAACCTTTTTCAAAAGCATCGTAACAATTTATATCTTTATCTCCAGTAATTCCGGTAGCAATGGACATAACAGCATCTGTATCAGGAAAAGGGCTGTGTTGGTTGAAGAAGTCCACCAATCTTTTTACATCCTATTCTAGCATCTGTCGAATCACTATGTTGATGACTTTTCTCGAACGATATATCACAAAAATGTTCTATGCCTTCAATAATATCTTGGCTATAACGGACAACTCACTTGATTTTTGCAATTAAAAATCTAGAACTACGTCCGTAAAGTTGTACATTGCAGCTGTAGCTGTCGTTCTCCCCTCCACGTTCTACTGCCTGTTTAAGGTCCCTACGACCCTTATTACACTCAGGTATCTTTGAAAGATATTCTTCTATCTATATTTATGTGAAATTCAACGTATACATAAAAAAATATATTATTTAAAATAAAATTATATGCTAAAATATTAATTTTTTATAGTTTTTTGTTCAAACAATGATAAAATCAAAAGCACAAAAAAATTTTTGGTAAACTTTGAAATTTATAGTATAAAAAACAAAATCCCACCTCGACCATATAAATTCATTCACTGTAACAGAAGTCCGAGGTCAAAACCCCCAGGCGCTCCACTAAATCTATAATCCTGGAACTTTCGTATCGAAAACTGGATGTGTCGAGTTACTGCACCACACTCGACTTTCTAGTTGCTATACGGAGGTTTGATAGGGATTTTTTTATGCGTTTTTCTCAGAAATCCTCGGGTGTAGAGTCCGTTATTAGCAGACAAAAGCGTGATACGCACGAGAAAAATTAATCCTACCGGAGAGAAATTCTTCGATCGGGATTTTTTATGCAAAAATTTAGCTTTTCAAAAGGTAACCAAAACCTAAATCGAGGAATTCACGGCCAGAGGGAGCGCCGTTAATGATCTGAGGTAGTGCAGCCTTGATCCATTACACGGCTACCGAAGTGTATCTTATCTCGAACCCGTCTGGGAGTAGAAGAACGGGGTAGCACGCGACTGGCGCCCCTGAGAAATAAATTGGTGTCGCGTCATTTTGACGCCCGGTAGTGCGTTCTTCTACAATACCAAAGGTGAATCCCCCCCGGGGTGACTTTTAAATCTTTTAACCCCTATTTTTTATAGCAGATTTGGATTTTACGTGAAAAAAAGTATTTTTTGTTATATCCATACACTGGTTTTATACAAGAAACTGTATCCCTGAGTTTTCTTAGCTCACAATCAGAAGTAAACCAATTTACTGGAGAAAACGATTTACTAGATTGTGTATTTGTGTGTTCTATTTTAAGTTTTTTTGCTGTAACGAGACAGACAAGTTGTTTATTTTAATTTTGTGTGAATTACTTAAGTAAATAATGTTGTTTAGATGTGCTCCAAATGTTCATAATCTATGTATAAAAAAATGTAAAACAAATTCTATTCTATTTTATTCTATTCTACTATGACATTTCCATATGAAATGAATTTTGATAAAATTTTGAAAGTTGGTTACTAGGATGGGCGGATGCAAACTAGAGACCATACTACCTGCAATTTTAATCCTACGTGTAATCTGGGCACCAGCCAAATCTGTACTTGAAAAAGGTATAGGTAATTTGGGCACCGTGATGTTTCTTGAAATATAAAAATCGCTTAAAACAAACTGATATCAGCCTACTAGATATATTAAAATGAAAAATATTAGTGAAATCTGTTGTAATCGTTTCTGACAGTGCAATACAAAGTTATGAATAATTTTTCAATAATCGCATATTCACTATTCTACAGCCTACGTGTATTGGAAGTAAAAATAGCAAATTCTTAGTAACTTCGTCATGCTAAATAACAATATAAAAAGCAAAAGTTCAAGTTGGCTCTGGTTTTCCCAATACAGGTAATAAAGTGTAACGCAGGTATAGGGGTCTACAGACGATCCAGCTGCTGGGACCCGACATTGTCGGTACGCTTTGAAGATAACTGGAATTCCAGCGGACCAGTTCACTTTTACGAATGAGTTCAAAGCATGCCGACAAGGCTGGCTCCCTGCCGCTGGATGGTGTGTAGAACCCTTATAAACCCCAGTTTATGGGCGGTCTTATCACAAATAACAGGTAGAATTAGAATTCTACGAAAAATAGACATACTAACTACCTACCTCTTTATTTGTCACTCAAACTAATATTCATTCTTAGGTAGTCGTATTTGTATCTTGTGCATAATAAGCGTTCATTTTCGAAAGTAAATAGTGCTATTTTGAAAACATGCCACGAGATTATGTAAATACACCTAACAACTTTTGTAATATTTGTGGTGAAGTGACTTTTGCGCATCAAAAACGTAACTTTACTCCCAAAATTAAGAAGCCGTACCAGTTGTATTTTGGTTGTACAATTGGAGATGAAGACAAAAAATGGGCACCTCTATATATGTTGCAGCAATTGTGTGAACAATCTTTGCAGTTGGCTATGTGGAAGAGGACGTTCAATGGCTTTTGCTGTGCCCATGATCTGGCGAGAACCTACAGATCATGTTACCGATTGTTATTTTTGCGTGATAGCTCCTATTAGAGTGGGTATTAACAAGAAAAAAAAGGATGGTAATACAATACCCCAATTTACCATCCGCCATTCGCCCGGTTCTCCATAGTGATGAACTACCTATTCCTAATCCACCTCAAGAATACAGCCTTGATTCTGACGAAGAATCGGATGATAATGTAGATGACGACTTACTTAGTCCAGCCATCAGCATCACAAGATCCCGATTTCTCTGCCGAAGTGTCCGGTGGTGAACCACACAAAATTAATCAACGCGAATTAAGTGATCTTTTAAGAGACCTTGATCTGCCCAAGGCAAAAGCCGAGCGTTTGGCATCTCGATTACAACAATGGAATTTATTACAAGAAAATGTTTCCATGTATTGAAGTCGTCAAAAAGATACCTTTTTTCAAAATGGAAAATGACTTGGTTGCCTGCAAGAACATTGACGGTTTAATGAGTGCTTTACACATTCCCCATGATCCTAGCGACTGGAGACTTTTTATTGACGCCTCGAAACTTAGTCTAAAAGCTGTGTTACTCCACAATGGACATAAATTGCCCATCAATTCCAATCGCCCATCCTGTCCACATGAAGGAAAATTACAGTAACATGAATGTATTGCTACAAACTTTAGAATATAACAAGTATAAGTGGCAGATTTGTGCAGACTTAAAAGTGATAGCTATCTTACTTGGTATGCAGCAAGGGTATACCAAATATTGCTGTTTTCTTTGTGAGTGGGACAGTCGAGCGCGATTAGAACATTACAAAAGAAAAATTTGGCCGCCAAGACTGGGTGTTGAACCAGGAGAAAAAAATGTTGCTAACATTCCATTAATTGATTCACAAAAGGTAATACTGCCACCACTCCACATAAAACTGGAGCTTATGAAAAACTTGGTAAAAGCTATGAACAAAGAAGGACGTGCTTTCAGTTATTTAAAACAAAACTTTCCCAGGCTTAGTAATGCGAAAATTAAAGAGGGAATTTTTGTGGGTCCTCAAATCAAGAACCTTTTCAAAGGAAAGTAATGAAAAAGCTGCTTGGAATTCCTTTAAAATGGTAGCAACACACTTTCTCGGCAATAAAAGAGCAGAAAACTATAGAGACCTTGTTGTCCACTTTCTACATTCACACCTAGATTACTTTCCAGAAAACTGTGGTGCAGTAAGTGATGAGCATGGAGAAAGATTCCACCAGGATATTCAAAATATGGAAAAAAGATATCAGGGCAAATGGACTTCTGCGATGTTGGCAGACTACTGTTGGACATGTATAAGAAATGCTCCAGAAGTAACTTATAAGAGACGGGCTAAAAAGCGCAAGAAGAGTAATTAATTTTCTGATTATATTCTGATTATATTCTAATTAAAGATATAGTATATAACATGTATTTGAAATATATATCAAAATGGCAAATATTTTTTCGCATAATGTAATTAATTGCTTTTTTTATTAATATTATACCATAATATGTGAGTTAGGTCAGTTATTACAATTTTTTGTAATCAATTCAATTTAAAAAAATGAATGCACCTAGAAATTTAAGTCTATTGCCACCTAATACACAATGCAATTACATTTTGACTAATAACATAATTTATGATTTACAGAAATACAAACTAAGAATTTTTACCTAACAAAACCTAACCCATAAATCTAGATATTTTCAATCCTGTCCTAATCTAATACATGTAAACAAAAGTCTTATGAGGAATAGTATTTTTTAACTTTCTTATTCAGATTTGATGGTCCAATCACTGAATGCCCAAAAGTGAACTGTAGAGGACGTTGAGCGGGGGAGAGTTTTCTTCGGGGGGGGGTCCCTTTTTTCGATTCTTCGCTTATAACTCGGAAATGACGCGTCGCGCAGTGGGGCAGGAATTCGAAAACGTGGCAATAATTCTAATTTCCGGAACAAAAACTAAAAAAATCATTTATATGGGTTTTTGAGGGTGTACATTTTAAATATGACGCTGAAATGTAAAAATATAGACCTGTCCGATATGTAAAGGTCAATCTGCCATCTTGCAAAAATAAAAAACACAATAAATGGACGAAAAAATCAAAATAGAATATCTTTTCGATAAGAAGAAGAAATTTCACCAAAGTTGGCAAAAATAAAACTCATCTATAGTCAAATATAATGCACTAAACCCGGACGCTGTAAGTCAAAGAGAACGGTCAAAGATGGCGGACGAAATAAAATTTTTTAATTCTTCGTCAAGTATCAGGGAGGTGTTGTGCGCTATTTTTTGTTTTTTTGTATTGTAGGTTCTTTTAGATACATAAAGGGGAGAAAGTTCATTTTTTCTATTTTCAAAAAAATGCTTTTTTACCCATTTTCATCGAAACAAAATAAAATATACTATAGAAAGTCTCGTATAACTTTAAAAATTTAATACAGAATGAAACTCCATTAATTTGATAACGAAATTTATTAAGCATACGCATTGTAATAATAATAATATATGAAAAAAACGAAGGTTTAATCTATTTATTTAACGTCGGCCTATTTCCGCTACCAGGGCCTATCACCGACGCCAGGAGACGAGCTACCCCCAACCTGAAAATTTTGCCGAACCTCTTCCCTTAAGAAGAGTAGGGATCTTTTACTTGCCTAACATTTAATAGACAAGGGACCGCCTGCTTTACATCCCCTTCGAAGGATGGTATATCCACTGCGTAATCCTCGTCTGAAATTACGTAACTTCCGCGTATACACTGATATACAAGCCGCTAGAAGGAGGGACGAGAACGCTGTATTTCCCAAGATGGGTCACCCATCCAAGTACTAACCGCGCTCGACGTTGCTTCAACGGAATATCGACTGACATTCACATTGAAATCGCCTCTACGCTCGCCCCAAGGAAGGTCAATGAAATTGCATTTTTAAAAATTGTAGAAAATGCACTTTTATGGAAATCTAAAAAAAAAACTGACCTTTATCCCCTCAAAGTACCTGAAAGAACCTACAATCGACAAAAAAATTACAGCACAAAGCCTCCTTGGTACTTGACGAAGAATTAAAAAAAATTATTTCGTCTACCATCTTTGAACGTTCTATTTGACTTGGAGCGTCCTGGTTTGGTGCATTATATTTGACCATAGATGAGTTTTGTTTTTGCCAACTTTGGTGAAATCACTTTCTATCGAAAAAAGATTCAATTTTGATTTTTTCCGACATTTTCAGTGTTTTATATTTTTTCCAAGCTGGCGGATTGACCTATACATATTGGATAGGTCTATAATTTTTAAGAATTCTATTTCAAATAAGTCAGTGTTTTTAAAATTCCCATTCGACTACTAGTACAAGATATATTAAGCCGAAAAGTAGAAAATCCGCGAAAGTGCGTCAAAAAGTGCATATAACTTTTGACGCATTAGGAATTTTTGGGCGCAAATATTTTTTTCGTAATCAGATCATAATACATAAGAATCAACGATAAAATTTCTAGTGAAATATTGACGCTGAAAGAAATTGAATTACCTAAATCAATTCAATACTATACACGTTTCAAAAATACTCATGAAATACATTTTCAGAATGTATGTATGTATGTATGTTTTAAATACGTTATTATCAGACAATTTTAGCATTACCCAAGTTACACCTGTTCGTAACCCACGGTGTGCTACATGCCACGCGGAATATTTTTTTACACATTCTTGGATATGTATAGAACCAATTTCCACGATATTTAAAATCATTCATCGCAGAAATTTTTTTTTACAAGTATTTTACTTTTTTTGTTCAATGACAGCCACGCAAAAAAATAGTCTGGCCTGCGGACCAGACCAGTATATCCTTATCCGTTTGGACCCGCTAAAACTGAATCTGAAGTCAGAATTGTCAGATTGGCTCGTTTTTCACCCCTAAACCCAAAAAACACCCCCCCCCCCAAAAAAAAATGGTCTGTCCGGCGCACCTTACCAGTGTATCCTCATGTATTTGGACCAAGTCAGAATTGTCAGATTCTCGCGTTATTCACCTTTAACCCCAAAATACACCCCCACAACAAAAAAAGTGGTCTGGCCTTCGGACCAGACCAGTGTATCCTTATGTACTTGAACCCGCTGAAACCAAATTCGAAGTCAGAATTGTCAGATTGGCTGGTTTTTCAGTTTTTCAGACCAGTATATCCTTACCAAATACATACAATTCTGACTTCGGATTCGGTTTTAGCGGGCCCAAATACATAAGGATACACTGGTCTAGTCCGCAGGCCAGACCACCTTTTTTGAGTGTAGCTGTGATATTAAACAAAAAAAAATGTCTGCGATGAATGATTCTAAATATCGTGGAAATTGGTTCTATATACATCCAAGAATGTGTAAAAAAATAATTCCGAATGGCATCAACTTTGATTGTAGCACACCGTGAACCCATATGTTTTTTTTTGTATTTTTTCATTTCTTTTTTGTATTTTTTATTTTTTGTATATTTTTTATGGATTTTTATTTTTCATGGTTTTTTTTGTTATTTTAATGTAGATTTTTCTGTTATTGTTTTGTTCATAACTCTTTCTTTTTACAATTACGAATATGTGTATTCTAGGGAACTTTTTATAGGTTATGTTAATTTTAACCTTCTTCGCCGCAGAACTATCTTAAAGTACAATTAGTCCGGGTCCAAGCACTCCAAAATCAAGATGACCTGTTCCGACATGACGTATAAATGTTGATATAAGTAATGAAGAGAGCATTACCTGGGGCACTAGAAAACACTTGTCGGATTAATTTTTGCTCTTGCGCAACTTCAGAAATCGCAAAAAAGATGGCGGATTGATAATTACAAAATTATGTTTTACAATGATTATTCACCGTTAAAACAAAAACTATGTAACTTACCGGTCTGATTTTTGGTATGTAGACTCAAAAGATATACGTGATTCTAACTAAGCCATTGGTATTTTTGAAAAAAATATTTTTTTTGGAATAAAATAATTAAAATCAAAAGGTTGATATTTACGTTCTAAAAATTTCGAGATGCGAACAACTATGTTAAATTTATGAAATTCTTATATACAATTGCTTACCAAATATAGTCCATATATTGAGAAAGTTTTTTTAAAAAAGATCCTGTCGATAACGTATACAGTTTTTTGTTTATGATTTTTTTATGAGGCGCGTAATTATGCAGCATTAAAATAAAAATATTCTACACGATAATTGGTACAGTGTAACAGTAAAAAGCACTATATTGTTCAATATAATTACAAATTTGAATTACTTTATGTTAATAATACAACAAAACGAATGAAAGTAGTAGTCGGGCGTTGCCGATTGCGGCCACTCATTTAAAAAAATAATAATCGATACAAAGTGAATTGTGTGTTCGAGCAAAATGTTAATCAATTAATCAAATAGGTATCCGCAATTGGCCATGCCCGAGTACAATTTCTACTCGTTTTTATATTGTTTAAGAAATAAAACATTAGTGAGAAATATTATTTTAGGTATTTAGCGTATTTAATAGAAAGCAGAAAAGGGAGATATTTTAAATAAAACATTAATGTTGTATATTATGTAATTTTTGTGTATAACTATTCTAACATTTTAGTCAGAATCACTATCATTATAAAATGATGCATATTGCTTTTTCCCTTAAAACAATTTTCAGGAAAAGCAGCACACGAGCACGCAACTGAATACCACTCACAAGAACATTTTGTGTCGCATTTTATTTTACAGTTGCACTTTTTAATTTAAGTTCAGATAAATTTTTTTGTCGACATTATCGGTACCAGCTCCTGATTTCCAATTCTGCACCCAAAATTTTGTGTAACATGTTGTTGAAAAGCGTCTTCCGTCGGTGGGAGAGAACGTAAATCACTTTTATTAAATTATTTTACTTTTTAATAATTTTCAAACGTATACATAATATATTTGTAAAGTTGACGTGTATGTACATTGAAAATATTTGCAAAAAACTGATGTGGGGATGTAAGATGAGTAATGGAATACATTAAGACAGATTTTGGAATTTTTCTCTGTTTGTCTGCTTGTCTGTTTGAACGCGCATCACGCAGAAACTACTGAACCAATGAGGTTCATCTAAGCTTGGAGTAACATTTAGTTCTTATTTCATCGAAATCGGCCTAGACTAAATCAAGTTTTATGAAAATCGGTCTAGTAGAACAGGAGATACAGCTTGATCTCTACATTAAGCGTATTTGCACGGCATAAACTTTTAAGATTAAACTTCTGTAATATTCCATAAAATTCGAGAGTACTCTGGAATATTCCAGAAAATTTGTGAGTTTTCTGAAATATTCCAGAATGGTGATTTATAAGGAAGCTTTTTAAGTCAATTTCAAAATTCCACGAGAACGTAACCGCGGGCATAGCTAGTAAATAATAAATATGAACCGCAAACAATAATCAATCGATTTAAACAATCAAACACAAATAGTTTTTATAATGTTAAAATGTTAAGACAAATAACTTCACACTATATACATAAACATACCAGCTAATTCCACTGTAAACTGTTTTCATGCGCTTTATGAATTTTAGGAGAGATGTTGCCTTTATTACATGCGCCGCATCATGCACCCATTTTAAAAATTCACAACTCGAATACTATATGCAATATCAACTTAGTTCATGTCTTAAAAACATTTTCAATATATTGGGCATGTTTGTTAGCATAGTTTATACACAAAAAATTTAAAATTGAAGTACTTGCTCATATGTTGAAATTCTTACTACAATATTTTACAGTTACAGATTTCATATTTTTTTCCCAAAAAACTAAACATATTTAAACAGTGCCATCGAGCCTCATCCAAGCGCTTATGTCTTTAGTGCATACTATAAAAAAATTAGATGGATAGCACTCATAGTTTCTTTTACAGGACGTGTAATGTATTAAAAAACATTTTTTTAGGAATTATCATTTCGTCTCTTTTCTTATCATTTAAGAAGTTATGCAAGAGCTGATAAGAATCCGACAAGTCATTTCTGGTGTCCTATATAACCCTTTTTGCAAATCTGAAGTTGAAAAATGTACGTCATGTCGGAACAGGTTACTTGGAATTTAGAGCGATTTCGAACTGTTGGACCCCAGACTAAATATTTTACGAGTATTTTCCGGTTTGATTTATTCAAATCGGATAAAATGCGGACTGTCAACGGATTTTTGTCCAAAAAATTGTACTTTCCCCACACTGCATGGCGTAAACAAAATTTTATTACTTTATCACTCGATGGTGCCTAGATTACATGTCGGATTTAGGGGCCCTTTCTGTATGGCAAGTAAAATCATAAAGGTGCCCAGTTTGCACCCGCCGAAGTTGACAAGAAATTTAAATTTTTATTACTCAGATTCGGGCTATTAAAAATGCTCCAGTCGATCATGCTTAAAGAATCCTTTAATTTGCCCATGTTTTTTGTATAACCTTCTCAAGGTTCTACTTGTAGTGATTTCTATCAAGTCAAATTTAATGAAGATCCGAAAAACTAGGATCAACAATCGTTTCATATATTGGTTAAAATGTTATCCAAACTATGCCTACAGGAAAACACAGTTAATAATAGTATATTATTCGACGAGCGGTAATGTAGGTAATAACTCACGCAGATGAAGTTTACAGCACGAGTCGAAGGCGAGTGCTGTAATTGATCAAGTGAGTTATTACCATTACCGCAAGTTGAATACAATACTTTATCTATGATTATGACAATATATATTAAATTGAGAAAATTGTGTTTAAATTACTCAGTTTGTTTATTGATGAGATTTTCTCAAATATATGCAAAACAGAAGTAGGATATCAAAAAAGCAAATCAATGACAGAATTTTAATATGCAGTTAATTAATATTATTGACAACTATTTTCAAACAAACTTGATATACATTCAATACTAAAAGCTACGTCCTAGGTTGGCCGGTAGATGGAGTCACTTAGTTTTTTTTATTTTAACACCTTCTCCAAAACTCTACCATCCAACTTTGAAACACCAATGTTTTGACGAATAAGTTCAAAACGAACCTTATCTAAAGGTTTTGTTAGGATGTCAGCTAACTGCTGTTTTCCTTCTATATGCTTGATAATTATTTCCCCATCAAGATACCGCTCTCTAACATAAAAATGACGTATCTCTATATGTTTAGAACGTTTGTGGTACTCTGGGTTTTTCGCTAGCTTTACAGCACTTGCATTGTCGATGAAAAGTATTGGAGTTTCTTTAACATCGATTATCTCGAGGAGCAAACGTTTTAACCAGATAACCTCCTTTGCTCCAACTGTAATTTTAAATTCTTCTTTTAATTGTTCAAGAAAATCTTTTATTTCATGGTCACTGTCACCAACAACAATACCATCGTCTACATAAATTGCTATATACAAAGATCCTTCGTCGCGCTTTCGGTAGAAGAGGCATGGATCAGCACTGCTATTTTCTAGACCTGACTTTTTCATAAATTGAAGAAATCGCTGGTTCCAACAACGTGGGGCTTGCTTCAACCCGTATAAACTTCGTTGCAAAAGACACACACGTCCCGATCCATCTTGAAATCCTTCTGGTTGCTCAATGAAAACCTTCTCCTGAAGAGAACCATACAAGAACGCAGTTTTTACATCAAACTGTTTAAGTTTCATGTGCTTTGCGGCTGCGATAGCAAGAAGTGTACGAATGGTGTCGTATCTTGCCACGGGGCTGAAGGTTTCTTCATAGTCAATACCCTGTTTTTGTACATGACCTCTGGCTACCAGACGAGCTTTGTATCGACATCCATTGCTTAATTGCTTAATGCACAGTACCCAACGATTCTGCAGTACTTTCTCATTCTGAGGCCTTTGAACCAGTTTCCATGTGTCGTTTTCTTTTAAAGATTCAAGCTCCTCTTGCATAGCAGAGAGCCACTTTTCGCTTTCTGGACAGTCCATTGCTTCTTTGTAACAACTTGGAGTTGTGACAGTTTGTCCTTGTGTAAGATAGACAAAGTCACCACTGATCATCCATCTTGGTTTTACATTTTTACGTTTATTGGATATTAAATCAGAAGTTTCTTCGTCATTTGATGTGTTGCTCTCCTTTTCATCTGAGATGTGTGTATTATTTGAACTGCTTTGTAAATTTACATCCCACTCTGGTGTTTGACAGTATGAATTTTTATGTTCATTTTCAATTTCAACGATGCTGTTTCTACGCAGATTGCATACAACTTCCGGTTTGAAGCGAACATCATGAGAACAAACCACCTTATTTTGAGAAGGAATCCAAACACGATATCCATCCCGTTCATTGACGTATCCAACCACGTAACCAAGTTCTGCTTTGTTCTCAGCTGTTTTGGAACATGTACGTAACACTCGGTGCCGAAGATTTTTAGATGATCCAGATTCTCCAATCTTCTTTCATACCATAGTTCATACGGTGCTTGAAATTCTACGGAAGACTTTCCAAAGTGGTTCAAAGCATACGCTGCTGTATTGCATGCTTCGGGCCACAATTTTTGGGGTAGTCCACTTGAGTTCAACATTGAGCGTGCTGCTTCCACCAAAGTGCGGTTTTCTCTTTCAGCTGCGCCATTTTGCTGTGGCGTATATGGAGGAGGAACCAACTGCTCAATGCCATGTTTACTGAACAATTTTGCAACATTTTTGTTAACAAATTCTTTTCCACCGTCACAACGAAATCGCTTTACTACATGTCCATTTGCTTTCGCTTCGTTGAGAAAACGTTCAAGATGTTCACATACCTCGTCCTTGTGCTTCATGAAGAATATTCGACGAAACTTACTAAAATCGTCTTTAAAACATACCAAATATTTTGAACCAACCACTGATGATATCGACATTGGACCATTTACATCTGCGTGAATCAATTCACCCACATATTTAGATTGATTCGGTCGACTTTGAAAGGGAAGTCTGTGCATTTTTCCAACGGCGCATCCATCACAGAAACTGTCAGGCACTCCAGTCATATCGATGTCAAAGCGCTTAAGTATTTGCTTGACATGGTGCTTATTTTGATGTGCCAGCCTCTCATGATACATTTGCAATGCATCTTCATTTGTGATCGTCATATTAACTTCAACGGCATATGCTGGTTTTATAACTCTAATTTTGAGCACATACAAATTGTCACTCAGGAAACCAGTAGCACAAATACTATTTGTCATCTTACTTCGAATATATACTCCTTTATCATTCAACTCTGTTTTGTATCCTTGGCGTGCAGCCGCTTTTACAGAAAACAGATGAGCATTTGCATCTGGTACGTACCACACATTGCTGAGTTGCCTATCATGCCATGAACCATTGCAGTACACCTGTACATTGATTGTGCCCTGTCCATGCGCTTTCATGGTTGTGTCACGCTTTCCAAGGGAAATTGTCTGTGGCACTCCAAATTTCTTGTACGTTGCAAAATAAAGTTTATTTGGTGTTATGTGCACTGATGCACCACTATCACATATCCATATATCAGGACTGAGGTTTTCGTCTGTAGATGCTCCGAGAGCATGAGCAACGAACGCTGTTTGTCCATCATTTCCAACCTGGGAATTCTTTTGAGGACACTCCGCCGCCCAGTGACCCAGCTGCTTACATTTGTTACATGGAAAACGCATTTTGGCTCTTTGAGCACCTCCTCGACCTCTTGAAGTAGAATTTCCCTGTGTCTTCTTAAAATTCCTTGACTTTTGATGTTTGCCAGACATAAAAGCCGATTGTTGATCATTATTGTCTGATACAGATTTTGTCTCTCTGAGTTCAATATTACACAACTTCTCAATTAACAGATTCAGCGTCTGTTGCTGTGCTGGGATGGTATCCCAGACGTCCTTGAAGTTATCGTATTCTTTTCCATAATATTCTGCCATTCAGCATTTTCTCCGAGAGCTTGTTCTCGCTATGTTTTTGTAATTCGTTATTTAAATCAGTGAATAATGTTTGTAACCTTGCTACGTGTGAGCTTATGTCTTCTGTCTCGTTGCGCTTTGCTTGGAAGAATTGTTCGATAAGCATGTTTAATCTCTGCGTGCTGCTTCGCTCGAAACGTGAACAAAGCTTTTCCCAAATTTCGGCTGACGTTTCACTCGTCAACACAAGATCCGCAACGGGTTTTGACAACGCACCTGCAATTTGAGCTGCTGCTTTTGCATCTTCAACTTTCCATTTCTTCAATGCTTCTTTTTCTGGTACAGTTGGCTGGACAGAAAGTTCTGGTCTTTTGTGAATGCCGAATACTATGTCTTCACATTCATTTGCTCGAAACACCATCCTCATGTGCCATTTCCAAACTGCCCAATCTTGAGGACTTTTGAGTTTTTCGACCACAATCTTCATGTTGGTAGAGTC
Source organism: Rutpela maculata (assembly GCA_936432065.2). Taxonomy (NCBI): domain Eukaryota; kingdom Metazoa; phylum Arthropoda; class Insecta; order Coleoptera; family Cerambycidae; genus Rutpela; species Rutpela maculata. The sequence continues at coordinate 101,237,540 of OW386290.2, read as the reverse complement.
ACTCGCCAAAGCCATTTCAAAGCTACTCAGTGTTACAAATTTGAATTTGAATGTTTCTTTACTTTACTGTTTATATACTTGTATTAGAACGTCCTCGGGCCCATAACCTGATGAGATTTTCTCAAATATATGCAAAACAGAAGTAGGATATCAAAAAAGCAAATCAATGACAGAATTTTAATATGCAGTTAATTAATATTATTGACAACTATTTTCAAACAAACTTGATATACATTCAATACTAAAAGCTACGTCCTAGGTTGGCCGGTAGATGGAGTCACTTAGTTTTTTTTATTTTAACATTTATTAATAAAATTCACTGTAAAATTTAATTTTTGTACACCTTTTTTGTATTTGTTGTCTTCAAAGATTTAGCCACCTTTAAGCGGAGGGAGAATGCGATTTTTAATCGAAATAGTGCATAAACTGCTTGTAGACAAAAAAATCAGCTTTATAGATTAATATTCCGCGGCGGAAAATGCAAGACTTATCCGCGAACTGCAATAGCCCGGAACGCATATTCGGTCAAAGGCACAGTGGGCCAGAATCCGAAAAAGCTGGCCAAAAGTCCAAAATTAGAAAGAGGTTTAATTGTATTCAAAGTAATATTTTTGTAGTCAAAAATGTTCAGTTCATTACGTACCGCAAATTCCAACCGTATTGTTGCCCATTTTTACCTGATACACCCTAAGAAACACAACGTTATGTTAGCGTACAGTTGTGAATAGTTGCTTGCCTCATTCGAACGTACTATTCGATATTCCTGTAATTTGTGTAATTTCAACAAAAACATAGTAAAATTTTAGGAAGATAATCTATAAAGTAAGTATTTTACTTTGCATACATTTATTGTTTGTGAAATGTGATACATTCGGTCCTAAAATTGTGTTAAACGGGGTTCTACAAAGATATAGAAATAAAAATTAACGGGTACCTTTTGTTTGAGCTACAAAAAAAGCGCAACATGTTCCAAGCATGATTCTTTTACTGGTCGATTTCTTATAGTTTTTCAAATTATAGTACAAAATTTAGAACCCGGTTCATTCCGGTTTGGAAGTAATGAATAATAAATTGGTCAAGTACGAGGTCTTAAATTGAAAATATACGTACGTCACGACGACGGGCCCTCGCTCGGTAACTGCTTCGAACTACTGTTTTAATTTTAAAATGTAAAAAAATGTAAAAATTGGCTGCCTCTAGGAGCCACTATTGTTTTTGTGATCGTTTTTCTGACACGGTGCAAAATACAGCGACGCGTTAACTTTGGTTTATAGTGTTGTTTTAGCATAAAAATTCCATTTAAACGTAACAATTTATAATATTTATGTGTTATAAACAATTTTTGAAAAAATTAAAGCATTTTGTTATATCAAAAATAATTATTGAAAAATTATTTACTTTTTGGTTGGAATTTATAAAATGCCTAAAAGTATGTAAAATTGAATTTAAATTAATTACCTAATTTAATTTTTTAAATTTGAATTGAAATTCGTAATCAGCGACCTCGAAAACCCCCGAATACCAATTTTCAATTAAAATGATTGACTTTTCTCAAATGTTTGTCGCCATATTGGAGTCGTCATTTTGCTTTTGAAAAAACTATTACCAAATTCGTATTCAGCGGCCGCGAAAATCCCCGAATACCAATTTCCAATTAAAATTCCTTACTTTTCTCAAACGTTTGTCGCCATATTGGAGCCGCCATTTTGTTCTTGGAGAAACTATTATCAAATTCATAATCAGCGACCTCGAAAACCCCCGAATACCAATTTCCAATTGAAATGACTAACTTTTCTTAAGCGTTTGTCACCATATTGGAGCCGCCATTTTGTTCTTAAAAAAACTATTACCAAATTCGTAATCAGCGACCTCAAAAACCCCCAAGTGAAAATTTTCAAAACCATTACTCCATTTTTCGACTTTTGGCCAGCTTTTTCGGATTCTGGCCCACTGTGAAATGACTTGTTTTTTATATTAGAGAAAAAATAGAAAAAGCGTCGGAAAGCTCAATCAATTCTCTTTACATAAGCTGTCTACAAATTTTTATAGATTTCAGTTAATTACCGATTAATTACGGTGACAAAATGGAGAAATTTTACCGAAAAAAAAAAGTCCCAAATCCCGCCCCCTCTAATTGCTTCATTTTTGTCGGAATTCAAAAAATAAAAAAAGAGTTTTAGCAAATTTAATCCTATTTAAATTAACTAGAGTTATCTTTTGGCGTAGGAGCCAAGATTAAAAAGTTGCCAACTGTAGAAGCTCAAAATTTGTGATTTTTTGCCGTACATGGCCAACATTTCAGTAGTTATCTCCGAAACGAAAAAAAAAAAAATCGAAATTCTGATGGTAGCAAAAGATTCGTAGTGTAAAATACTCGTTTGACCTTGTTTTTTATTTCGAGCTAGATCCCACCGTTTCGGAGATATCTGCGAAAAATAACAAAAAATAGTTTACATTTCGGAGCCGAAAAAATTGCAAAAACGTGCAATCTTGACACGTAAAAATTTTTCAAAAAACACCATTGAGACGGCCGTACGATGTCGCGGTGTACAGAGGAAGTCTTCCAGATAAACCTGATCGTAAATTGCACGGCGAAATTCGAAAATTCGGCTCGGCACGAACGAATCAAAAGTAGCATTTTGTGACATTTCAGAAAATCAATCCCTTTTTAATTTTTTACTCATTTTTGCAACACTAAAAGTTTGGTAGACTTGCACTTTCATCATTGATACTGTCTAAGCTATCGTGAGAAAAAATCTAGCTTTATATATATTAACGCGAAAAATCTGTCGCTACCTCCCTGGCTACCACCTTCGTGTGTCGCGCGTTACGTCGATTGGATAGGCTAGGTATGAAGATAAAGGTGATTGACTCTGTACTTAGCGTGAATTATAATAACTAACTCACGCTGTTTGTTTATGGATACTAATAATTGTTCAAAAGTAGTTCATTAATTAGTATATAATAGAGATGGGACGAATAGCGGTTTTGCCGAATACCCGAATAACGAATATTCGGCCAAAGCTGAACTGAATATTCGCCCGTACCGAATATTTGAATATTGCATATGTTGTAGCGCCCTTGAAATACACTGATCGGAAATAGCCGAGCGAGAAGAAAAATCCTTGCCCACATTGAGCAAGTTTGTTTACTACGTGTTAGAGATGGAAAAAGCGGTTCCACTCATGTAGTGTTACTGTCGTGAGCAAAAAAAAAATAGGACAACTATTTTTTTATAATGTAATCTGTCTCTGTTTGCACACTTGCAATGAATTTTGACAAATAACTGACAATGTCACAAAAATTAAAGTTAGAAATACGTTATAAGACTTGTCCCATTTTTTTTGCGCACGATAGTACAAACGCGATCGCTCCAGAGAAATACCGCTACAAAATAATGTTACTTTGGAACGATGCGACAGAATTAAAATGATCCGGCTCGCTATGCCAAACGCACCTATTGAGTAGAAGAGATCGCGTTTGCCATGTAACGTGTGGTATAAGTATATACCTCGATCTACTGTCTATGATACTATAATATAAATAAATAGAGTTATTATTTATTATTTAAGAATCGAGAAAAACTTATTTCTTTTTTTTTAATTTCTTTTAAACATTCAACTGTTAAGTTAATCATTCTAAGTGAGTAAGTGTAAGTGCACGCTGTTTCATCCCATCCATAAATAAAACCGAATATTCGGCAGAGAATACCGAATATTCGGCCGAATACCGAATAGTGAAAAGTGGGCCGAATACCGAATAATTATTCGGATTCGGTCCCATCTCTAGGATATAACCTAATAAGAGTAGATAAATGATCTTAAAACTTACCTCCCAATGAGAGATATTTATTATTGCACGTGTGGATGGCATATTTCCCAGACTCGTCATGCCTGAACTCCAGCGTAAAAAGCGTGTCTTCACCCCACGGAATATTAGCGTCGACGTGAATTTCGTCGAGATTTTCTGACAAATGTGCAAATCTTTTTCTGCCCACCGATCTGAGATTCATTTGAGGTCTGGCGGCTAGATGAACATGCCAAAATTCGGCATCTCCAGGAACTTTGGCAGTGCATGTTAACTTATCGGCGGAAGCGCCCAAGAAGTAACCGCGGACAACGTTTCGAAGCGCCCATCGACCGGTGCCATCTTCAGCCACACTGATTTGGAACTTGCTACCCGGGTCTTTTTCTTCGCTCTCGCAGGTCACATTGCCGAATGAGTCTACTGCTAAGTATTTGTCTAGGTGAGACCGAAGGTAAATCAAACCTGAAAAAAAAAAACATTATTTTAATAGGGTCATTCCGCACATTTACATCTGGTGAACAGCTTAGAAGTTATAATTAATAAATACAGTTACGTTACAAAGTTTTATAGTGGGCGCCAGGCAGGCGCGTATTTTCGTGGGCTTGGGGTGATTAGTGCAAATGACCTATTTAATCTGATGGGGGGTCTGAGTCAGTGACTTAGGGCCGGTTTATCAGTGCGCGGTTAAGCACTTTATCCTACAACTAAATTAACTAGAAGTTTAGAATGTGAAGTTGCAATATTGAAATATTAAGGGCCGGTTTTCTAGGTACAATTTGAACCTAAGTTTAACTAGAAGATTCTGTTGAAGTTCGAAATAAAAGTAAATAGCGTGTATAGCAAAGTGTATATTAAGCACACTCATCAAACAGGAAATTTACAAGAACCTTTTAATAAGAACTCAAAAAGACGCTTCTCACAGCAGTTTTTTACTACAAAAATCATTCGATAACGAGTTCGATAACTATCGATAATAACTCAATAACAACTATCAATACCACAGAATCTTTATTCAAATTAAATTAATAATTTCCTATTTGATGAATGTGCCTAATATACACTTTGCTAAATACGCTATTTACTTTTATTTTGGACCTCAACAGAATCTTCTAGTTAAACTTAGGTTTAAACTGTACCTATAAAACCGGCCCTTAATAAAAGCACATTCTAAACTTCTAGTTAATTTAGCTGTAGGATAAAGTGCTTAACCGCGCACTGATAAACCGGCCCTTTGTGTCTTGGCTATCCCAAATACGCATCGTTCACTCCCTGCAACCCTTCTAAAGGCAAAATGTTCAAGCCACCGTAACTTGGTAAGCTTTTAAGTGAACGAGTTTGTTTGGATATCAAAATATTAGTAGTTTAATAAGGAGGAATAGCTTTTTCTACGACTATTGATTAATTCATTTCCCATCTCATAATTGGCCTCGGCTGTTGGATGGTGTATTCAAATAAATAAATAAATAAATTCATTATTATCGATACGTTTTTCAACAAATTCATTACCCCCAAGACTTGTAGACTATAAGGTTGCCTCGTAAGTCAAGCTCCCCACCAAAAAATGTCCTTAGCCAATGAGCAGCTCGTGTGCATTGATTCAAGTTTTCACAAAAATATGGTGTTCGCTACGATGTTGAAAAAAAATACAGTCAAAATAGGTTTTTCTCAATTATCTCCTTTCCTGCTAGTTCTACCCTAAAATTAGGTACTACCAATATTGTAGAAAATGAAAAAAGCTACAATTCTTGTTTAAACAATTTTTCTTTATCATTAATATTTTACGATTTACAGCCGTCAAAATGGTGGAAATCTGTGAATCGCTGCAGATTTTTGCAATTATCTCAGATCCCGTTGCTCCTATGTAGGAATTAGATATTGTAGATTATAAAATTCCCCAAAATTTTTAAGCAGGTAAGAGTCCATAAAATTGGTATTTAGTATATACAAGAGAAGTTATAATGTCTCAAAAAATCTTTTGGCATCAGCCACCACCCCCTCCCATTATTAAAGGGGGTGGAAAAAATTGACTTAGTGTGTGTACTGTGTACATGAACCAAAAACCGCAAAATATTTTTTTTACTTAATCCACCCCCAATACCACTCCCCCTATCACCACGTCCACCTCACTACCGATGTGGCATATCGTTTTATGAGTTTTTCAAATATTATATTATTAAAGTTCCATAAACAATTATTTTCACATACAAAATTTTTTCGTTGAGAGATTTGGATGGAAAATCTGAATGTGGAAGCAGTGATTCCTTGGGCAGCGGTTTTGTTACTTCCACATCCAGTGGTGGTAACGCAAATGAAAATTTTTATTGTTCAGATAGGCTTAGAATGTCATGAAACGTCGAGACTCTAAGTTTGAGCAAAAAAAAATCTGTCTGTCTGCAACTTTTTTTTGTGTACACGATTTCTCTGAAACCGTTTAAGATATTGACTTATATTTTGATCTTATTCCGTCGAAGGATTGGGGGGCTAATTGGAGGTAAATAGGTAAATCAAGCAAGTAAGAGTCCATAAAATTAATATTTAGTACATACAGGGTGTCCCGGCACTATAGGGCAATACTTCGGGAACGTATACACTCAAAGAAAATGATAGGTAAATTCAACCAAAAAGAGCATATGAAATCGCGCCTATCTAGTTTCATAGTTAAATCAATCAGAAAAGAATAGTCATACAACTTTATTTATTTGTTTTCGTAAACAAATAGTAGTTTAATAATTATATCTTCTTGTAACAAATTAAATAGTACAATGACATTTTTTTATGTTCACTAACCATTTTCAATTTGGTCTACAATTAAATAGTACAACGACTTTGTTTTTTGTTCACCAACTAATTTTTAGATTGATTTACACTTTATTGTATGATGAAGTTTTTTTTGGTTAGCCAAAATCTCAGTATTGAGACATCAGACCACCCAAACCAAAGATTAGAGATCGTTTATAAGATCCATCCAAATATGTCGATGATCCCTGAGAGAATTTGAACATTGCAATCATGTTATTAATTTTCTATAAATTCATAAGAGTATAAGATAATGCATGATTGATTATTGTCAGTGATTTGTATGTGGCGTCATCTAGGAATAATTTCTGTAATAGACTACGTGGTAAGCAAGCAAATTTTATGGTAATTCTTTTAGAACTTCTAGAAGACGACAATAATATTGGTTTGTCTACCAAGTACAATAATACAGCGAACGAATACTGGGTTATAATTACAATTCGATAATACTTAAAAATAAAGTCTACTATTTATCTAGTTTCATTTGACAAAATTCAACAAATTATTAGTAAGATGAATAAATTATAGTCTTATGCACATATTTTTTTAAGTTAATGTTTATTTTGTTGTGTGACAATCACCTTTTGTTTAAAAATACTATTAAATATACTTCAATTTAACAAAATGAACAATATATATACTATTTTTTTGATTGATTTAACCCATACTATTTGCAAACAAAAGCGCTGATGCGACGTCTTAATTCATCAAAGTGGATGGCAGAACGATGTTATGTTTATGTAAACAGAACTGCGGGTTAACTCTACAATAATATTGGTTTATCTGTTAACTATAATAGTAGAGCAAACTGCTACTGGATTTACAATTACAATTCGACAATAGTTAAAAATAAAATATACTATTATCTAGTTTAATTTGACAGAATTCAACAAAATAATAGTCAGACGAAAAAAATAATAGTCTTATTCATCTATTTTTTAAGTTAATGTTTGTTTTGTTGTGCGACAACTTTTTATTAATTAAAATAACAATCTTGTTTAAAAATACCATCACCATCAATATAATTTAGTTTAACAAAATTAACGATATTGTTAGTTAACCATTTTTTTTTTGTTGAATTTACCCATACTATTTCTTTGAGTGTAGCTTGGGTCAAAATAATACTAAAAGTACCTATAATATTTTTTCTTAGGGCGACCCCCTACGGAGATATTACCCTTTAAAAGTTACATGTTTAAGAATGTTTTTTGCCTATTACTTCCAATCTATCGATTTTAATAAAATTTGGACTATGTACATATTAAATGAGTATCTTTGTTCCAGAAATATGGCGCCCTTCGCATCTTGTACAGGAAGCCAGGGAAGCCTAATGCTTTTTAGCCCTAAATTTTGACATAAATTAATTTTTGAAAATGAAGGTCACATTTTTAAATTCCTTAAACAATTGTCTAAAAAAAGATATTCTTGTTTGACATCGACAAAGCGATCCGTTTTTGAGAAAAAATAATTTTACTGATAAGGGACAAAGACTGACATTTCGTCAACACATAACTACATACTACAACTACAATACACACATAACTACAATAACTACATAACTAAAATAAATGTTCGATGTGAGCAACCTGTACAAGAATACATTCTCGTAAGCGAGTTTATATCTCAGTCAGGCGTTCCTCAAGGGTCGGTTTTAGGAGCCTTATTGTTTAACATATTCATGAACGACATCGTCATTGACCTCCATTGTCCATCTCTCTTATATGCTGACGACTTGAAAATGTATTTCAGGGTCAATAGTTTATCGGATTGCAACATGCTACAGGCGGATTTAAACTTAATTCACGAATGGTGCGATAAATAAACAAATGTAATGTAAGCTCAATCACAAGAAAACTAAACGAATTACAATTTGAGTATACTATTAATAGTGTTAATCTGGCACACCAAGACAGTCTTAAAGACCTAGGCGTAACATTTGACTCGCAACTATCCTTTAGAGAACACACCAATAACATAGTGACATCATCATTTAAAATGCTAGGTTTTATAATACGCAACGATCGTGATTTTCAAAACATAGATACCTTAAAAACATTATATAACACCCTGGTACGACCTAGACTAGATACGCAAGCGTAGTATGGAACCCTCACTACCATGATCAGAGTAACAATATTGAAGGAATTCAAAGGCGGTTTTTTAAATTCTTGGCATTTACAAACGATCACCAGTATCCGCCTATAGGATATGACCATTCCTCACTACTGAATCGTTTTATGTACAGCTCTATGAAGCAGCGTAGAGAGATGCAAAGCGTATTCTTATACAAGCTTCTAAACAACATGATTGACTGTCCAGAATTACTTGAAAAAATCAACTTTAGAGCACCTACCAGGCCAACCAGATCTACGTCACTGTTTTACCTTCCTAACACCCACACAAATACCTTAATGTTTTCCCCACTATATAATATCTGCCGAAATTACCAAACCATAGAAAAAGATGTTGACATTTTCAACACTCGATTAAGCCAAATTAAATTAAGTTTCTCGTAGTTTGTATTTATATATAATTATATTAATTTAGTAATAATAATTATTATTTAGAGTAGTATCTGTTTAGTTCTAGGTTATAGTAATTTAGGTTATACATAATATAATAATTGTACTAATATTATATTCTACATATATTATAAGCTTACGTCTGTAAGCCATATTTGTAAACAATTTGTATTATCCCGGCCCTGTAAATGGAACGTAAATTCTGTAGTGTATGTAAATAAATGAATAAATAAGTTGGATCGCTGAACCTGAAATAGCATTCCAGGGTTGTTCCGAATGGCTTCACATTTGGTAGTGATTCTTTATAACATCTCTTCCCTTGTTTGTACCGGTGTTTTATACACTAAATTGTTGAGATGATCCCAAAAGAAAAAATCTAATGAGATTAGATCAGGAGAACGAGGAGGCCATGGTATTGGACCTCCTCGGCCAATCCATCGGTGGGGAAATTTTTTATCTAAATATTCCCTGACTGTGATGCTGAAATGAGGAGCAGCTCCATCATGCATGTACGTCATGTTTCTTATAGTTACTAATGGCACATCTTCCAATAAACCATCTAAATTTTCTTGTAGAAACCTTAAGTAATTTTCCTCATCTAAACGATTTTCCAAAACAAATGGCTCTATTAAATAATTTCCAATTATCCCTGCCCAGACGTTAATTTGGAATTGTCACTGGTGATGAGTTTGAATAATTGCATGAGGATTTTCATCCTTCCAACTACGCAGATTGTGAGAATTTATTACACCATCCCTGCGAAATCGTGCTTCATCCGTGAACAAAACACTACCATTTGCGATCTTCCTGTTGCTTTTGCAGGAACCAATTAGCATATTGAACTCGAGCAGGGTAGTCGTCCGGGGACATTGCATCAACTTTCTGGATGTGGAGAAGCGGTTCCTTTAAAATTCTGTGAACCACCGACTTCGAAGTGTTAAATTGCGCTGAGAGCTTCCTAACTCTTATTGATGAGGCAACAGCATATAATACAGCTTCTTCTAGTACAACTATACGAACAGTTCTAAGATCACCTTCACCTCCTCGTTTCGGTTCCACGCTCCCTAAAAATTAATAGGATTATTTTTTTAAATAGTGTTATTTATTCTTTAATTTTTACTATTTTATTTTTTTATTGCTAAGATGGATATCTACCTGTTTCTCGTACTAGGTGGGTTACCCGTTCAAAAGTTTTCCTGTTTGGAATAACTCTGTTAGGAAAGTGTTCCTCATTTCATAAAGCCGTCTGGCTTCCGAACCATTACCGGCGGCAAGTCCGTACATAAGTTGTATGTCGGCATATTTACCAATGAAAAATTTGCTATGTCAATAAACTACTCTCACAGAACTACTTACAACTTACTTATTACTTGCTACTCAAATTTGACGTTTAAATTTATTCAATTGTCTTTTCACAGGTATCATGCGGTAGTTTATATTACTAGTATATTCCTTAGTCCCTTATCAGTAAAATCATTTTTTCTCAAAAGCGGATCGCTTTATCGATGTCAAACAAGAATACCTTTTTTTTTAGAAAATTGTTTAAGGAATTTAAAAATGTAATTTTCAAAAATTAATTTGTTAAAATTCCACCCCTGGCTTCCTAGACAAGATACGAAGGGCACCATATTTCTGGAATAAAGATACTCATGTACATATGTACAAAACCAAATTGTATTAAAATCGATAGAACGGTTTGGAAGTAATTTGCAAAACACCTTCTTGAATATGTAATCTTTAAAGGGTAATATCTCCGTAGGGGGCGCCCTAAGAAAAAAAAACTATAGGTACTTTTAGTGTTATTTTGACCTAAACTATACCTTCCCGAAGTATTGCCCCATAGTGTCGGGACACCCTGTACTATAAGGTCTCAAAAAATGTTTTGACATTAGCCATTATTGAAGGGAGTGAAAAAAAATAAAAATGTGATTTAGTGTGTGTACAAGAACCAAAGGCCTCAAAATTTTTTTTTTACTTCATCCATGGAGTAACAATTTCTATTGATACGGATTTGTTTACACTGAACTAATAACTTCTAAATAATATTCGTAAACAAATTTCTAATTTAAATATTGCAACAAATCTACTATTATTTCCACATTGAAAGTAAACTAGTGAACCTCTGAAGAAAAACTGTCATTTTTATCACCAATCTCCATTAACCCAATTCAACAGCGCTGTTTAAAATCGCCAGATATATACACTAAGTAATTCAAATATTATTCATGAATTTGCAATAATCAATTTGCAAAGGGCAAGACAACTTGTAGCTGCTGTACTTGGCAACGACAGGAATTAAACCTTAATTAGCTTATATGCAAATTATAACAAAACCATCATAAAATACTAAAAAAAAATTGTACGTTTCACTTATAAGGAAGTTTCACGCAAGTAAATCTATTTGGGCATACATTTTTATAGGACGAGTCAGTTTGGAAGAAAAAAGGTTTCACCTATTTTAGTAGTTAATGGACAATGTTTCATCTTATTACGTTTTTCTATATGTATTATGGTCAACACTTAAGCTTAACTGAAAACAACACACTTTTCCCTTTCTGAGAAAGCAAATTTGTATGTGATGTTACTCACAGGTAATTTACAATACAGTTTCGTCTGTTTGCAAGTGGCAACAGAGAAAAGAAAAAATAGTATTATAAGTATCAAGCAATTGAACTTTTTTACACCTACAAAATAGAGAACATTTTTCAAAATTTTATTTCCCATTTTTTTCAGCCATTTTGTACAATGCCAAGCAATAAACGAATTGGCACTGGATAGCCTTACTTAATTTTGTATAAAATACCTTCATAAGTTATGACACCTGATGATCCATTGTAGATTAAATTTAAACTATAACTTATGATCTATATGTTACATAGACAGTACAAGACACAACATAGAAATGAATACCAACAATATATTTCTATTTTACAAATATTTATTAAAATGGATGTTATAAAATGTATTAATAAAGTAATATAACTAGAGATTAATTCCGTTAACACGAGTTCTAGACTTAATTAGATTTAAAAATAGATGTCATAACCAGCAAAGCATTGGACGGAATCATCGATGCATTATCTAGAGCATAAACTCAAAAAGGCATATCTTGGGAATTGAAAATATTTAATTGAGCATTATTATACATATGCATTCATTATCTTTTCAATATCTTGCACTCAGTTGTAAAATAACAATACATGAGTTTTAAATAGAACACCTAAAAATATTTAACAATGATAAGAACTATTTATTATTTGGTTGGACTGACTAAGTAAGTTCCGGAGGGCTTCCTGAAATCCAAGTTTTCTAATTTAATTAGGACACGTAAATTTAAGGGAATCCTCTGGAACTCCTCGATTTTTCAAGCAAAATGCGAACGGAAGAATACTAAAGGACTCCGCAGACCACAAAAGGGAAACCCGACATTGGTTAAATTCGTCCAAATTTTGATATGTTGCTCTACTGGCAGAGTAGATCAAAAGTCTCAATGGATCCTAGTCCCAGAAACACACGGTTCCACCCTTTTTCACCTTCTAAAGGGGTAAAAAGCGTTGGAGTAAATGATATTCCTACAATATTTTATACTTTCTACAGTCGCCTTAGCTCGTGAAATTAAGCAGCGTGCTGAAGAGGTCAATGTTTTGCAGATGAGAGTAGAGCAGGAGAAATTAGCTTTGCTATGTGGGAGTTGCTGAATGTAAACCAAGTACCAGAATTTCCTCAATTTGATTTGAACTACTTAAAGCAGTTAACTGTGGACATTTACCAAATAGAATTAGCTCCTTCTTAGATTCACGATAGACTTGTCCATGAGAGCACCGACATGTTTGCATTGGATAGAAACATAAATGAGCCTGGATTTTTGCGTATTAGAATATATTCTAGACATTCGCAAGCAGCAAGATATCAGCTGTGGATTGTTTTTAAAGTGAATAATGATGAAGAAGACGAAATGGAGGATGACGAAGGACCGATTTTTGAATACTATTGTACGTGCAAAGCAGGAGCAAAACACTAGAACCATCATACAATTCAACAACCAAAATGTTGCCATAAGCAGTGTGTATAGATCACCTAGTAATGATGTTAACAATTTCTTAATGGAATTAGAACAATACTTTATTGAATACTTTAATCAGACTTACACAGAAATTTTACTTGGAGATATAAACATAAATATACTTATCGAAAATAACGTAACCGTAAATTATAAAAATTTATTGAGTATATATGGTTTTAAATCATATATTAACAAACCTACTCGAATTGTCGAACAAAATAATAGCAGTTGTTTAGACCATATTTTTATAAGTGAAAAATACAACAAATTTACATTTTTATCAACCATTCTAGAATGCTCCATAACTGATCATTTTCTGACAAGTGTATTACTGTCTACTAATAAAAAGAAAATTATAGAACAAATACAAAACACTAGTATGTACAGAGTAGACGAAAATAAATTAACAAAACTACTAGAAAATGAAAATTGGAATATGGTAACAGATTTTGATGACCCAGATATATCAACAAATAACTTTATTACTACCATAAAAAAATACATTAACCAAGCAACAGAAAAATTTGAAATAAAAAACAAATATAAAAAATTAAAACCTTGGATCAGCTATGGCATAATTAATTCCATAAAAGAAAGAGACAAATTAAAGAAGAAAGTCTTAAATAATAATGACTTACAAATATTAGATAAATATAAAAAGTACAGAAACAAATTAAATAAAGTCATTCAGAATGCAAAAAATGATTATTATAAAAAAAAAATTAGAGAAGGCCGGCACAAACAAACAACTTTGGCATACTATAAAAGAAGCAGCTAATATAAAAAGTAAGAGTGCAAATTTAATAAATTTAAGGGATGAAAATAACAAAATTATTAAGGATGACTTACAAAATGCGAACACATTTAATTCATATTTTACTTTAATAGGACAAAAAATGGCGAATGAAATAAATAATGATAGTAATCCATGTAATGTTGAAGAGCCTAATATAACACACTCAATATTTTTAAACCCTGTGGATGAAAAGGAACTAATAAATATTATAAACTCTTTAAAAAATAAATGTAGCCCAGGTATTGATGAAATATCAAGTAAATTAATCAAAACAAATCACTTACATATTTTAAAGCCACTTATACATATTATTAACTCAATTTTTTCAATCGGAATAGTTCCACAAAAATTCAAAGAGTCTATAATAACACCAATTTTCAAATCAGGTGATCCATTACACGTTAGTAATTACAGACCAATTACACTAATCAACAACTTTGCAAAAATATTTGAAAAAGCCATGAAATTAAGAATTGTGAATTATCTTGAGAAATTCGGACTACTTTCACATTGTCAGTATGGTTTTAGAAATAATCAAAATACAGAGTCTGCGATTTATGATGTTATTAATTTTATAAATAACCAATTAAATGAAAAAAAGAAGTGTGCAGCTGTGTTTCTAGACCTAGCTAAGGCTTTTGACACGGTCTCACATTATATACTAATAAATAAATTAGAAAAAATAGGCATAAGAGGTATTGCACTAACTATAATAAAAAATTATCTAAAAGATAGACAGCAATATGTCAGAATTAATAATAAGTTAAGTGAGCCTCTAACCACTAAAACTGGCGTTCCACAAGGAACTGTGCTGGGACCAATATTGTTTATAATTTATATCAACAGTATGTTCATGTTAAATGCTCAAATAAAAATAGTATCATCATATGCTGATGATACTGTATTATTATTTCATGGTAATGATTGGCAAGACACGATGCAAAATGCATCGATAGGTCTCAGCACAGTTAGAACATGGCTGGATAAAAATCTCTTAACATTGAACTATCTTAAAGCCAAATTCATTAGCTTTTCAATCACAAACGTTAACTGTAATCACACAAAAAATCTACCCCTACATAATAACAACTGTATTCTAAATGATTATCAAAACTGTACATGCGACAAGAAAATTGACTCTGTAAATGAAATGAAATATTTAGGAGTTATAGTTGACCACCATTTAAAATGGAGAAGTCACATAGAATTAATGTCAAAAAAAATTAGAACACTTATCCCCATCTTTTACCAACTACGCAATATATTATATAAAAAACAATTATTACTTGTATATAAAGCCTTAGTAGAATCTATAATCAGATATGCTATCATAAGTTGGGGGGGTCTATATAACACTACAGTTAATATGCTACAAACAACACAAAATTATGTAATAAAAGTCATGCTTAAAAAACCCAAAAATCATTCTACACAACTACTATATGACGAAACCAAGCTATTAAATGTTAGGCTTATGTATATTATACAGTCAATCGTCTTCGTACATACAAAATGTGACAAAAAGTCGTTAAAACATAATATCAACACTCGGGCAATAACAAATAATCATATTCAAGAACAGCATTTTACAAGAACAACATGTCAGAAATTTATTTCTTTTTTAGGAACAAAATTTTATAATAATGTACCAAATGATATAAGAACATTAACTAATTTAAAAGCATTTAAAAATAAAGTAAAAATGTACGTTATACAAAACAAAAATCACTTCATGCAGTATGTTTAATAGTTTTTCTGCTAAATCACACAGACTGAGGTCTGGTTCTCTGTTCTCCTGCAGTATCTTTAGATAGATGGATTTTTTAATGTAACTGTGTTGCTTAGGTATATATTATATATAGGTGGGTAAACATTCGATATAGGTTATATATTATGTATATATATTTTTTCTTTTTTGCAATTCACACCCATGTTCGTATTTACATAAGGGCATTTCATCAAATACCATTAAGCACTTGCTTTAATTTACACATCTATAAACTACAAGGAGCACATCACAAATTTTTTAATTTAGGTGCTCCAAATTAATGTATTAATTTGAAATATGTAATATATTGTAGCAAAATGGAAAATAAATGAAAAAAATGTGCACACGTTGCAGGTGTTCTATGGTTTTTGGGTTGGTCAATACACCAACAAAGAGTTAAGTATCCAAGTCAAGCATTACTTCACTATACAGGGTGTCTCACCAGGAACTGCATCCATCGATATAGGGAAAAGTACGCACCAGAAAATTTTGAAAATTTAAGGAGCTACCAATGGCAGTGTGGCCAATCCAACTAAAATAATTACAAGCATCTGGCACTTCCGGTTATACCGGAAGTCGATATCAACTTGCTTATTTTAGATGGAACACTCTATATATTTTGGGTTTTTCAGAAAGAGCATAAAATTCTGAGTCAAAAACATGTAGAATACCCTATGCCTAAACCTAGCCGTTTCAGAGATGTTTGACATTTAAAGAAAAATTTGGTTTACAATAACCTTTATAACTTTCTTCGTGAGGCCACCTTTATATTGGTGGTCAGACGAAATTGCCGAACTTCGCAGGGAGTGCTTGTGGAAAAAAAGGATATGTACAAGAAATGCAAGAAGGAATCTTCCGGAAGTAAACCAACAACTGAGGGAAGAGTACAAAAGCAGCAAGAAAAGGCTGCGAAATTGCATCAAAACCTCAAAAAGAGCATGCTGGAAAAGCATGCATGACAAACTGGACTCCGATATCTGGGGAGATGGCTACAAGATTGTGATGAAACAAATGCTTGGCTTCCCTCCAAGACCCCAAATGTCCATGCAAATGACGGAGGAAGTGGTGAACCACCTCTTTCCCGTGCACGACCCCGCAAACTTTGATTGTGACAGAACAGTGATATTCTTAGATTTTACGGTAGAAGAATTGAATATAGCTTGCAATAAGCTAAAACCAAATAAAGCACCGGGACCAGCCTACATCCCAGTAGAAGTCCTGAAGAAAGTAGTATTTCCAGAAGACTGGAAGCAGGCTAAGCCTGTACTACTTAGGAAAGGAAATAAACCGATAGACCACCCGGCATCGTATAGACCCACATGCCTCTTAAACGTAGAAGGGAAACTGTACGAACAGCTCATTTTAATAAGGCTCAAAGAAGAACTAGTACGCACAGGTGGACTAGCAGAGAGACAGTACGGCTTCATGGAAGGTCGACAAACAGTAGATGGTATAAACAACGTGACCCAAATCGTCAGAGAAGCTGCTGTTTACGCGCATCAGCACCGAAGACTGTGTGCCGTAATAACGTTAGACGTGCAAAATGCTTTCTACAGCGCATCATGGCAAATCATTCTGGAAGACCTGCGAAAAAGAGGAATAGAAGAAAGCTTAGTCAGGGTAATAGCATCCTATCTATCTCAGAGGAAAACAATTCTGGAAGCAGAAGACGAGACAAATACTATAGAAATCAGCAGTGGCGTGCCTCAGGGATCAGTATTCGGTCCAATCCTGTGGAACATCCTGTATGTTGATCTTCTTAAAATGGAACAGCCAGCGGGTGTAACATTAATGGGCTTTGCGGATGACGTAGCCATGACAGTAGTTGCAGAAACCGAGAACATACTGATGAACAAAGCAGACACTGCCCTCCAGCGAGTTGCAGAATGGTTGGAAGGAAGAAAACTAAAACTGGCACCAGATAAATCGGAGGCAGTCCTCCTTACCACTAAAAGAAAAATTGCGCCGATCAATTTCACCATCCTGGATACTTCGATCAGACTCAGCAAGGCAATAAAGTACCTAGGAGTGTGGCTTGATACCAAACTTACCTTCGCGGAGCACGTCAAAAGAACGACCGAGAAAGTGGAAAAAAACAGTTGCAGCATTGACAAGCCTAATGCCCAACATAGGAGGCCAAGAGCATCGAAGAGGAGAGTAATGGCAAGTGTGGTCCACTCTCAAATACTATACGCCACACCAGTCTGGCATACGGTAACCCGAAATAAAAAACTAATAGCAAAACTGGCAAGACTCCAAAGGCTGATGTCAATCAGAATCGGCAGTGCATACCGCACCATTTCAACCGAGGCAGTGGGGGTCATAGTGGGAGTCCCACCTATAGAATTTCTAATACAGGAAAGGACAGAAAAATATAATGGAGTTGAGGCCAGAGTAGCGAAAGAGAATATTTCCACAAGATGGCAACAAAAATGGGAAACCGGAACGTATGGACGATGGACCTATAAATTGATACCTATCATTCAGACATGGATAAATCGCCCCTACGGAGAAGTGGATTACTACTTAACCCAAGCTCTCTCAGGACACGGCTGTTTTAAGAAGTACCTCTACGACCGTAGAAGGTCAGAAACAGGCAGATGCAGCTACTGCGACGAGGTGGATGACGTAGAGCATACCCTCTTTACTTGTATTCATTGGGAAGAGACCAGGAGGAACTATACCCAACGAACTGCAACTGCAACTACATAAACATGATGGCAAGCTTATGCGCATCCGAGGAATCATGGCGACAAACGTATGGAACAGTCCGTACAATAATAGAGACGAAGGAAGTAGAAAGACGATAAAGAAAGTTAAGAGCGGCTCCCCACTAAAGTAATACGAAAGCGGTTTCCGGTGGGAGAAGCGAGATGAAGGGGGAGGGGTTTTAGTC
This sequence comes from Rutpela maculata, assembly GCA_936432065.2. Classification (NCBI taxonomy): domain Eukaryota; kingdom Metazoa; phylum Arthropoda; class Insecta; order Coleoptera; family Cerambycidae; genus Rutpela; species Rutpela maculata. The sequence goes on along the minus strand of OW386290.2, from coordinate 101,218,892 downwards.
GGTAAGAATCCGGCACACCGTCTTATACAAAATTTCCCCTCCTCCAAAAAAAAAAATCTTTCTTCGTGATACTCATTTGCTTCTTGACATGTAAAAAGAACACAAGGAGGGCTGCACTCTACAACTGAATTACATTCAATAATAGTATACCAAGTGTTCCATTTTTAACGTTACATTTTGTAAACTTCAAACCGCGAAAACTTGTTTAGGTCAAATGGAACACCCTATATTTTTTTACATCAAGTTATGTAAAATTAAATTCCTTTTTTCCATTGTGGGGGTTTAAGTTACAACTTTTTAAAATATTTGCGATTTTCTTAGAAATTCAAGAATTATTAGTAAAAATGTTTTCAAATTAGCCATGATTAGAAACAATCAGTAATGTCAGTCATTCTCTTGTGTCAAAAAAATGCCACTGCGTTTATATTACACCAGCGACAACTTTTTGAATTTGTTTATTATTTATGGAGAATGTGATAAAGTAATATCAAGAACTTGTAGTATATTTGCTACTCGATATCCACAAAAACGGAAACCGTCATCAAATACTGTTAAACGCATACTGGATAATTTTAAAAACTATGGCTCTGTTTAGGCAAGAATTCAAAAGCGGAAGCCTATTGTTGATGACGAAAGTGGAAATAGCAATTCTAGAATATTTTCATGCATTTCCAATGATATAATTAAGACAAGCTGCTCTGGAATCTGGGACTATGCAAGGATTCAGTTCACATAATCTTAATTAAACATACATTTCAGTTGTTTTCATTCCAAATGGTTCAACGATTAAAAGAAACAGATTTCCTAAGAAGAATAATTTCTTGTGAATTTATTCTAATAAGGTAGGCGACGATTCTTATTTGGGAAATATTGTATGGTCAGATGAACCTAAATTTACCAAAAACAGACTTTTTAATCGACACAATTCGCATTATTGGAGTGACTCGAATCCTCATGTGTCCAGGAAATTTTATCAAGAAAATTTAAACAGTAAGTTAAAAAGATTTCTTCTTCTGCTAATATGTATTGTTTTTTTTTTTTAGGTGAAAGATAGTGCCTTCAATCCAATTAATATGTAACATGTTACAGTGTTTAGTGTTATTTTCCGTTTTTGTGGATATCTAGTAACAAATGTGCTACAAGTTCTTGATATTACTTTATCACATTCTCCATAAATACCTAATAAACAAATTCAAAGTCTTCGTGGGTGTAATTTAAACGCGGTGGCATTTTTTGACATAAGAGAATGGTGACATTACCGATTGTTTCTAATCATGGCTAATTCGATACTTAACATTTTTACTAACATTTCTTGAATTTCTAAGAAAATCGCAAATATTTCAAAAAGTTGTAACTTAAACCCCCACAATGCTTATATCAGAAAAAAGGGAATTTAATTCTATATAACTTGATGTAAAAAAATATAGGGTGTTCCTTTTGACATAATCAAGTTTTCGTGGTTTGAAGTTTACAAAATGTACTGTCAAAAATGGAACAAAAATGAACACATATTATTATTGAATGTAATTCACTTGTAGAGAGCAGCTCTTCTTGTGTTCTATCTACATGCCAAAAAGCAAATCAGTATCTTTTACACGAAGAAAGTTATAAAGGTTATGGTAAACCATTACACCTGTCAAATATCTTTTAAAATGTCAAATATCTCTGAAACGGCTAGGTTTAGGCATAGGTACCCTATATGTTTTTGACTCAGGATTTTATTCCCTTTTCGAAAACTCTAAAATATATAGAGTGTTCTATTTAAAATAAGCAAGTTGGTATCGACTTCCGGTATAACCGGAAGTGCCAGATGCTTGTAATTATTTTAGTTGGATTGGCCTCACCGCCATTAGTAGCTCCCTAAATTTTCAAAATTTTCTGGTGCTTAATTTTCCCTATATCGATCGATGCAGTTCCTGGTGGGACAGCCTGTATACTGGACGCAGGTCATAGGCAAATAAATAATAATGACATACTAGTTGATATTATAGACGAATAATGTACTTCTAATTTTAAATAAATAGAAGCGCATGTAGACTAAATATCTGAATAAATTACCGAAATAGTTTAAATTAATTATTTTTTGACAAAGAATTTTTCGAAAAAAATATAGAAATGCATCCGCAAAGATATTTACACCCTCCGTAAGGGTTGGAAAAACGTAGGAAGGTGGAAGGGTGTCAAAATATAAATATAGAAAGTATAAAATATTGTAGGGATATTTACTCCAATGCTTTTTACTCCTTGAGATCCTCTCAAGGAGTAAAAAGCATTGGAGTAAATATCCCTACAATATTTTGTCCAACATATATTTTTTCCAAAATTTTCGGTTGCTGCGTTTTGACACAAAAAAATGGTCCTTTGGATTTCATCCCCCTCGTCACCCCGTGAAATGCGCCACCCTTTTGCGTTAATATTTTGAAAAATTTTTGCCTTCACTTATTGCTAACTATATTCCTTATCTCAATGAAGATAGGGCCGGGGGCCGTTTCACCCTACTTATCCTTTGGGCGAATTTCCCTTGTGATGTGTGGGGTCCTTTGTATCAATTTCACATGAACACCGGTTTATCCGTGGTTTATAGAGTTTTTAAGGGCTTAGATGTGACAGTCGTTCATTCATCATTAGGCAACCCCAACGGAAGAAATTAATTTAAACAAAGAGATTTTCGAATCAGTTGTAACGGTAGCCATTTGAACTATGTTGGACAAACGAAGCGTTCAATTATGACTAGATTCAAGAGCATGTAGTCCATATCCAATGATCGGAATTTGGGTTTAATTTCAGTGGCGCACATAGGTATATAAAATTTTACATCAAGAAATTAAATGTATGTTTGTTCTTTCTTACAAAATAAATCAAAATTAAATGTAATACGAACATACCTTATGAGTTTTTCATTTATTTTGGCATAATAGAATACATGTATACATATGTACAACTAAAAATGTATGCATATTTTAATAAATCTTTATAACGACGCACCTGAAAATTAAACCCAAATTCCGATCACTGTACCATATCACATATGGAAGAACTAAAAATGTTAGCCTTGTCCAACACGCATGTAACCAATGATAGACAATTGAATGCTTTGGAAAAATTACAATTTACAAAATGTAAAAATAATATGAAAAATGACAAAGGGCTTTTCCAAATAGTTCGCTTCATTGGTCACGGTCATTTTATTGATTACAGAAAATTTATAATAAGCATTAATAACATCGAAACAACGGGGGAGACATTTTTCCGAAATTCAAGAATCTTTTTCTCGAGCTACTGTACTTTTTTAACAGTTGACCGTAAAAAAAAAATATTTAGACAATATAGTGGAGTCAATAGAGGCTGATGTATTATTTCGGAAGCTTCGATTTTCCTAAAACCTTTTGATATCACTTTTACATAGCTTAAAATAAAAAGTTATAAACATATAATCGTGAGAAAATTGTTTATTAATTATTTAAACAAATAGAAACTTTTTATAATAAAATTATTATAAGCTGAAAAATTTTAAAGAAATTTAATTCAGATTGATATATAAGGGGGTTTTCGAGGTCGCTGAAACAGATTATGATGTCAAAAAAAAGGTAATTCAAAATGGCTGATCCGATATGACCGATAAAAAATATATTATTTTGGGTATTCAGCAGATAACTTTCAAAGAAAACATTCATTTCTTTCATATACCATTGGTACAAGTCTGACCAAAAAGGAAGATCAACAAGATTCCCCCTGCGGTGACTTGTCGACTTCTTTCATACACCTACTATATCTAAGATTCAGCATGAAAAACAATAAAACAACCACTCTTTCTATATATTGATGATTCAAGTCTGATCATGCTAATATATATAATATTAAGTATCTCTAGCCCCACCTAGAGGATACTACATCACAATCAAACGTTTATTACATTTCAAAGTCAAAAAAATACTAAAAAGCACAAAGGAAATAGTTATAAAATTTCGCTCACCGCATGCATGTCCAATAAATTCAGTATTTCGTATATTTTCGATGGATTAATGCCTTTAAACATTGTACAATCTTTTTCGTTCTCTTTAGAACTCGTCAGAAGGATATAAATCCAATTCGAAATAAAAGTTACTATTAGAAAATAAAAATGAAATATTTTCATGTCAAAAAAGGTATTTATTCAATATGACCGACTTCCATCGAGCAATAAAATATTCAAAACACTATTCAATTAACAACACAATATAAATATTCACATAAAAACTTAAAAAGAAGCTGAGAAGACGTGATATTATTGTACATAGCATTACAAGATGATCTGTGAAAAAGTTCGCAAACTACTTTTTCAATGTTCTGCGGACACACACAGCGCAGCGTGCGCGTGCAGGGCAGATGATACGTACTGCTTGCCGCGAAGATGTTTTACTTTCAATCTCTTTCTATTATTCAATATGCAAGCATTATAATTTGACTCATGGCCCTGTACCACGTGAATGTTTTTAATATGTTTTCGATATTTTAAACAGGATAAAAATTGTAGAAACAATCAACATTGAGTCGGTTTCAGGGTTGGTATAAAAATCCACCATTAGAAACAACAAAAAAACCGGTGGGTAAAATGGGTGGGTTTTTGATTTTAGAAAAACTCATCTGGGTTTTTGTTTGATTTTCGTTTTTGTTTTTCCAGGAAAAAAAGCAATTATTATAAAAAATTATATTTTTGCCTCACGAATACTTGAACAAAACAATAACAAAAATGTAACTTGTCAATATATTAGCAAACAATAGATAAGTAAATAATAAACTTGAGAAAAATAAAAACATGAACAAATAATAATCCTATCCTTAAACTTCTACAGCAAAAATATCAGAAATTGAGTTGTGTCCAACAGGTTTTGACAAGCATAGTATGAAGTATCAAATTGCAAAGCTGCAGACAATTTGGCTGAAAGCCATTTTCCATAAGAAATGTGCGGGGTCCTTTAAGCAGAACATAAATTACGATTAAACTAACAATGTGAGTAGTTAATTTAAGCCGGTCCTAGGCCACCCCCCACCACTTTTCGGTGACGTCACAGGGTGGAAGGAGCCACAGGTGGGGTGCGGGGTAAAGGGGGTGAGAGGGGGTGAGCGGCAAGGGGAAAGCGGTGAGTCACACACCGGAAGAAGGGTGAGGGTGGGACCCCACGTCACACATGAATTATGGCTATTCGTCACGCATGAGTTTTAACGAGGGGTTGTTGCACCTCTCTAGTTTAAGCCGGAGCTCGGGATCCCTCCACCACTTTTCTATTACGTCATTCCCGGTGAGTCACACACCTGAGGGGTCGGACCCTATTCGTCACGCATGAATTATAAGGGGGACAAATAAGAAAGGGTGGAATCCTATGGTGACTAATACCTGAGGTGCGGGGGAAGGTTTGAAGGAGCCAGACAATCACTTCCGGTGAGTCATATGTAAGGGGTCGGACCCTATTCGTCACGCATGAATTATGACCTTGGGGGACAAATAAGAAGGGTGGAAATGGTGACTAATACCTGAGGTGCGGGGAAGGTTTGAAGGAGCCAGACAATCACTTCCGGTGTGTCATGCATGAGTCATATCAAGGCGATCGATAGTTTAACAAGCTGCTGCGCGAGCATGAGAGGTGGGGAAGGTAGTGGGGTTGACTCTACTATTATAAATGTATTGCAACAGAAGTGGAAGAATAGTTAATATTCAGTATTTTCTGGGCTGTCATATAGTAAAGAACTCGAGAACTAAAAGTTAGTGTTGTGCAAACGTCTGGATTATTCCAAGTGATTATTAATCTCCGCAATTCTTTTTCGGTGCTATCTGGACTATCTCTATTCAGTAAAGAACTCTAGAGCTGAAAAGTGAGTGTTGTGCAGTCATCTTCAGGTGAGCAATATTTTCTGCATTTATTATTCAACTGTATATTTATTTATTATCATGGCCATTTCTGATTATGACTTATTGGCACTTAATGCAATGATCAATGAGAATACTGAGGTTTTAGAGCAAAGGCCTCTATCATCATTAAACTTAAATAAACCATACATCATAAAGAAAATGTCATTGGTCAATACGCGGTTTGGAAAATCAATCGTAGTACATCTGTTTGAGGAAAGCACAATTACAACATTTAAATCATTTTTACCAAAACGAGTTGTAGAAATTATAACTGATGATCTTATCAATAAAATGAATTCATCTGGTGGTAAATACACCCTGACATATTTAGGTCCGATGCATACCGGTACAAGAACCAGTGCCATGTTACGATTCGATTATAATTGATGAATGATATTTATATTAATTTTTTAATTAGATAATAAATGGAATACAGTTGAAATAATAGTGGGAGAATATTGCCATTAACATACTGCCCGAACTATTCTCACATAGTAGAGAACTCGAGAGTTAAACAGCGAGTGTTGAACAAGCATCTTAATTCAAGTGAGCAGTCTAATCATGTCTATCGAATGGAATAAATGTCTACATTGTCATCATGTGTTTAGACATTGGATTACACAATCTTTACCAGCTAATCTTAGGTTGATAGGTATTGAGTGTATTAATTACCTATACAACGATAGTGTTATTGATGCAGTACGCAAGAGAGAACGTGGTGAGACAACAGACTATTGTCCAGAGAATGAGTTAACATGGAAATTGGAGCAGGTGTGTGATGACATTTTCATTCATGAACTTATGCAATTATATGCGTATCGAGATGTCAGTTTATGCAAGAACTGTATGGAGACTCTATTCCAGATGGTGGCATTACAAATTGAAAATACCGAACATAGATTTTTGCTATCGGCTGAGCGGCTGGAGAATGGAGGGATGGAAGGCTAGTCTCCAAGTTCCCCATATCACAATAGAGACTGCTTGTGTCGTCATTACAAATATTATTCTTTTAATTGTATTTACCTATTTTCATTGTATTCTATTGAAAAATATGTAAAAAGTGTTAAATATATATAAAGAAATTACTGAAATACACTGTTTTTTTTTCACTAATTTACTATTTCAGGGTAATAAAGTTAACCAATACTTGAGAGATTATATGTAATTAAGACTAATTAGGGGCAATTAAAACACACATTAAAATAATACATTCATTTTTATTACCTATTTCTGATTACATCACTAAGTGCACTTAAAAAAAAAGTTTTATTCTAATATTTATTTCAATTTAATAATACATTTGTGAATGAATAGTTGCTAGAGTACATTTATCAATATAATATTTCATATTAGAGTTTTATTTGGCAGCAGCAAAACCGCTCTGGACTGAACCATCCAATGCATTATAGCTTAAATAAGCATCATGAAGTATAAGAGCATATACTCGAGTCTGTCCGGGAAACTTTGTCTTTCGTGTTTCAAATTCAATTTTTATGTCTACAGTGGACGATTTAATTGCATCTGGTTGGCGGGAACAATCTATGACAAATAATGAAGATTTTCTGAATTCTCCAAGATCCATCATGGATTCGCCCATATCTTTGTCATAGTAACTTCGCTGAAAGTTCTCATATGCATAGTAGGCTGCCGAATCGAGTTTCTTATCGAAATCCAAATTCTAACGTTCATATGGAAATACTTCAGAGTTCAGATATAGTCGAATATTATTAACATCTGCAGTTATAAACTTTGTTGCGTCTTTGGTCCTATCATTGGAATTGCCATTGTTTTGAAATCCGATGATGATATATCGAGGTCTCTCAAGGCTGTTAGTGGTTTTAACAGCCCATATGTCAGATGATGTATCACGCAAAGTAGGTAGCTCATAGAGATCCCACATGCGGTAAGCCACCTTTACTATAGCATAATTACCGCCCTTGTTAATTCTATTTAATAGTTTAAGCTTTTGTTTATCTTCAGGCACAATGTGTTTTATCTTCCACTCAATTTTGCTAATTTCTAGGCCCGCATCAACTTCACCAATGTAACAATCTTTAAATGATCGAGCTATGATTAAAATTAATTCCTGCTTTGTATTTAAAACACCTCTTGTGTAATCTTCAGCAAAACCCATGATGTATTTAAGAGGCAGCCTACCACTGAATACGTGACTGGTAGTATCTAAAATATCTTGCTTTTCTTCGGTCAGACCCCAACCTGTGGTTAAAAGTGATCGGAGATGTGTTTGTCCATATGATACCATAGTCTTCATTGTAGAAGTGATACCGGGCTTTCTAATGACAGCTACTTGCTCACCACCCATTTCATATCTGATTTCCTCAAAGAGAAAAGCTAGTGCATTATTGGATAGATAACACCGCTTGGTAGCATCACTTGGGGTAAATTTTCCTTCAATATAAATATAACTCTCTGCAACGTCGAGTATAAGGTCTTGAAAATTGATAGGAATGCGTATTTCATCCGAATTATTATAATACGGTGATCCATATGGTTTATATGTATGCTCATGTAAACTAGCAAGTGACTTGTCAAACACAGGTTCGTCAAACACCTCGAGCTTCTCACTAGATGTTATAGTCTCCATTGTTTAATTTTCTATTAATTTTTGACCTATGGATTGGAGAAATGCGCGGTCTTTAGCTGACAATCTAGGTCTTGACTGTTTAAGATGCACAGGTTGAATGAACCGCTTTCCACAACTACTCTTCTTTTTATCATTGATCATATTTTGTCGGTGTTGTATTAATCGTTGCTGGTTATACCCGAAACCCATTTTTATATTAAATTTGTTTCAGTTCTAGTTTTACAATAATCTTCTCGCCGCGAAAATTAATTAAATCTCCGTTGTCATCCAATATGCGTAGCGTAATGTTATCGATAAACTGACGCCCTTCAGGTCTAACAGGCAAATATATTATGTTCGCTGGCTCCCTGGTAAGTTTGTATCCAGGTTCAACATCTATGTCAAACTCGAAGAGTGTACGGGATTTTAGGGCATTCAGGTACGCTCCAGAAATAATGTTGCAATCCACACGTACCATCCTTACTTTCATAATATCAACAGGGAGTGTTGATTCATGGCTCTGGTTTGGATGTAAGTATGTTGGTTCAAATCCCAACAGACTGCCAATAGAGTTTGCTTGTGAAAAGTCAATTCCATATTTTGACCAAATTTCACACTTCAACGTATTGTTGTTTGCTCGTAGCTGGAATAATTTTTCTTTTTCTTCCTCTGTATCGGCTGGTATAGCTTTCAGTATCGCTCGACATATTTCATCAATTTCATAGGCTCCATATGGTATATGCTTGTATACGAGGGGTAGTTTTGGACCAGGTCTATAACAAAACCGATTGTTTGTCTCGTCTACATTAAATATAGAGTTGTATGAATAAAATCCAGTTAATCCCAGTCCATATCGACTACCCATATCTAGTTCAATGGGTGGATAAAATTCTGCACTGAGCTCGCTTGAGCGGCTAGACAAGGTGAAGGTGTGCGACATGACTGATGTTTTTTGGATATTGTTGTATGAATTTATTGTGATTTACAGCAATCATTGTGATATAACCTTCTTTTCTTGGGAGGCGATGGAGATACATATATGTCATTATTATTTGATGCTACATTCAAATCACGTACTTTACAGTAACAACAAAATATTTTTCGAGGTGGTGAACCATCATTAACATCAATACCACTAACGTCATCATTAGAATAATGTTCTTGACAGTACTGATATTTTAAAATATCAATATCTTCCTGAAGATGTTTAGGCAATTTGTCCCACACTAATGCAATTTCATGGGAGGCACATCCAATCATTACTTCTTTAGGCATATCCGAAAGTTGTTGTTTCGTCATCTTCAGCAAGCTGCGTAGTCTAGAGAATGCAATTAATGAGTGGCCCATCCGTTTAATAGCATCTCGATCCATTGATGGTGTCACAGAAGCCATTATAAAGTTTTATTTAATTCTTGAAGAAAGAAACTTTAAGCACAAATGTCCACACCACACTGTGTTGAAATTTTGTTGGCGTTCATAATTATAATATATCTTATCGGTAGAATTTGAACCTTTGCGCAAGTACAGGATCAAGTCTTTAGGAGGGGGTAAATCACCAAAACTATCAAAATATGTGACTAGACTGCCACGTTTTTTATATGCCACCCAATGTGTTCCAGGCCCATCTATACTATCCAAATTTATGATTGCGGATTCATTATGATTTGGTCCAGAATTTGGTAGATTGTCACGCATAAATATACCTCGGAAATATGGTATCTTCATCTTCTCAACATAATATCTAAGATTGATGTCACTCAGAGGTTTCCAAGGTAGGGTGTCTAGTAGTTTTTTGAACTTTGTGGTTTTAAGTAGAGACCCAATCCTTTACGATACGGTTTCAAATATAATCCTTTACCACTTTTTCCTAGAGCAATCTCTTCCATGTGTCTATTGTGACGATTTTTTTCGGCCAATTCCTCTCTTCTTGTTTTAATATCATTTACAGCTTTGGCTATACCAACTGCACCTCCAGCCAAACTACCTAAAGCCGATAATCCAGCGAAAATAGGTATTAAGGGTAGAATTCCACCAACTTTCGGAACTGGTATAATCCTAGGTGTACGAATATTGTGTTTTCCACCAGCCGCCATCATGTGACGTCGTGCTGCTTGAAGCGCCATTTGCGCCATTATTCTTGTATCCTTGGCAATAGATCGCTTACCACTGGTCTTACGCAACTCGTCACGCACTTTGCGCACTATTCCTGCACCAAAAGCTATCTTTCTAAGACTCTGCCCACTTTTCTTTTTGTTTTTCATTATAGTTTTTCCTTTTGTTTTACAAGATGTTGCTGACTTACAACCCATACCGAGACGTTGTTTCCCCTTCATTATGGTTGTAACTAACCACGCGGCTGCCTTTTCTTTAATACCTGCGTCTTTTGATTTAACTCGTTTCCAAGCAGCTTGTTCAAGCTGATAGTCTGCTTTGTGTCGGGCAGCTAAATCACTTGTGTTTTGATCGTATGCAATATCGTGCTGCTTGCATGCAGAATCTAACTTGTTTATGCCTGGATCACCTCGCGCTAATCTTTTTTGTAATTTAGTGCCGGGACCTCCAGGTAAATGCAGTTCAAATGGTAGCTTATTTATTAGGGAATTCACTATCCCCTTACCAGCCTTTAAATGGCGGTTTTTAGTTGTTTGCTGTTTGACTGACAACATTTAAATAACAATTGTAATGCATGTGTCTGTTTATATAGTCGTGAACCGTGCTACGATGCGCATTGTGAAGCAGAGACAAAAGTTTGCTATAGACAATCTAGATGAAAAAGTTGGATGTGGGTTACAAGTCAAATTGCGCCATGGACCGTTACTTCCTTCAGCTATTCGTGGACTATTAATCGGCCCAAGCGCATGCGGAAAAACAAATTTACTTATATCTCTGCTTACTCATCCTCTTGGGCTTCGTTTTGCAAATATATACCTATATTCAAAGTCTCTATATCAACCCAAGTATGAGTATTTGCGCAAGATATTGGAACCTATTAAGGGACTAGGATTTTACACCTTCAGTAATAATGCGAAAATAGTGCAACCATCCGATGCTAAACCTGATTCTATATTTATATTTGACGATGTTATATGTGAAAAACAAGATGTAATTCGTGCGTTTTTCTCAATGGGTCGCCATAGAAACGTGGATTGTTTTTATCTGGCACAAACATATTCTCGCGTGCCAAAGCAGTTAGTGAGGGATAACGCAAATTTTATAGCATTGTTCAAGCAGGATGACATGAATTTACATCACATTTTCTCTGATCATGTCTCACCAGATGTATCTTTTAAAAAATTTCAAGAAATGTGTGTAGAATGTTGGAAAGAAAGATATGGGTTTCTCGTAATTGACAAGGACAGAGAAGTAAATGCAGGGAGATATAGAAAAGGTCTTGACAGTTTCATATATCCATAAACAATTGTAATTAGAACTTCAATCGATCTGCAGACAGCATCGGGAATACATCGGTGAAATTAAATAGAAAGACAATATGGATAGAGATGTGGGTGCTGAAATAAGTTTGAAACGTCAATTAGTTGAGGCTACCGAGTCCGTACGTAAGAAATTTAATTCTCTCAAGAATAGGGATGTTGAGGATAAACTAACGTTGGAAAAGTTATATGAACCCATAACCACACCTTTAAAAGTTTTATCATCCGCTTCAAAGGCAAAATCACAAAACAATGTGCCAACACAAACGCAAAAGCCAACACAAACTCCAGAGAGTGCAAGAGCTAGTACTAGTACATTTAAGGCAACACCTGACACTAGTGATGAAGATGACGAGAATAATGCAAGTCAAGCATATTTTATGGAAACACCACCGAGATCATCGTTAATGAGCACCCCAGGTTCGGAAAGTACCCTTGGCAGTGCAGAAAAAAAGGATGATGTGATCAAACAACATATAGAAAAGTTAAAGTCTGGCAATCATAAATATGATGCTGTATACGGTGTGCGTCTAGATCCCAACACAGATAAACTACTAATGGGTAATAGCGAAATACGCTTTTCTGGTGAAAATATCACATTGTGGCATGGTAATAAACGAGTGGGAAAGTATCCTGGCAGTTCAGAGTTGTATGATGTAATATTTATGAAATATCCATCAGCACTACGTAGTGATGAGACCTTTATGGGAGACGATGAGCGTGAAATATATCGGCAAATATTAAATAAGACAAAAGCACCATATAACCATTATGATATAAGTATGGGTTTGAATGTAAAGAAATGGAAGAAATTCAGTGAAATTATAAAACCACTGTTATTTTCTACAGTAATAACGAGATCTAGAAGAGGTTCGGGTATGCATATTAAGAAATTATACAATAATGGGGGTGTGGATTATGTCTATTGGAATAAACCGAAAGAGTTGGTAGATCGTCTACGTCTGCTGTATAGTTCAGAAATGGCTGGTAATAACAATGTAAGGAACGAAATAGTCAGTATATTGGAGGAATTAAGAGAAGAAGGAATAATCTATTAGCGAAACATAAATATGTTATTGTGAACATTTCTGTTTAAAATAAGTTATAAGTAATTTTTAGCTTTGTATAGGAAATGCTTAATAAAGAATTAAAATTATACATGTGCATTATTTTTAAAATTTCATACCACAGCAAAATAAGCATAAAACGGGGATAAATAAGGATAAAACAAGGATAAATAGTGATAAAACGGGGGTAAATGAGGATAAAACGGGGGTAAATAAGGATAAAACGGGGATAAACATGGATAAAACGGGGATAAACATGGATAAAACGGGGATAAATAAGGACAAAACGGGGATAAACATGGATAAAACGGGGATAAATAAGGATAAAACAGGAATAAACGAGGATAAAACGGGGATAAAACGGGGATAAACAGGAATGAAACAGGGTAAATAGTGATAAAACAGGGATAAATGGGGATAACTAAGAACGAAAAAATGACTAGGATAACTGTAAGCTAATAAAACTAGAATAATCCGCCATATATTAACCATTTAATATCAAACAACAGAGACGTAAACATGTATATATGTAATACTTGTGGTGCTACATTCTCTTGGTTTAGTGGTCTAAGTCGACATGCCAATGTTCATAAAACCATCTCTTTTCAGTGTGGTTTGTGTACTAAAACATTTAAAAGGAAAGATAATTTAAAATGCCACATACAAAGAGTACACAGCGAACGAGAGTCTAAGGTATTGGAACAAGAAGATCAAATGGAAAACTTTAATAGAAAAAACGGAAAATATTTGTCACAAAGGAGTGAATATTGGAATAAACCAAAAGAATTGGTGAATCGTTTACGTTTACTCCATAGTTTAAAAATGGCAGGTAACAACAATGTAAGTAACGAAATTGATAGTATATTGGATGGATTGAGAAAAAAAGGAATAATCTACTAGCGAAATTACAATTATTTTGACTCCCTCTCTATTCAGTATAAAATATTCTGAAATGCTTAAATCCTATCAGAAGTAAATAAAAATGGCTAGTGTAAAGACCACAATTGACAAGTTTGGACGCAGAATAGGTAGCGTTAATAAATCCCTAGTTTCACGTGGACCACCGGGCATTGGCTTTAACCTTACACCCGATAATCACTTTGATATTCAGAGTAAACGTTTAAAGAACATTGGAGAACCATTAGATGGCCAAGATGGTGTGACCCGTAATTATGTTGATCATCGCTTCGACACATTCCTCCATGACATACATAAAGCTATGAATGATGTGACCGATTTAATAATAGAAGCAATGAAAAAATATACTAATGACAAACTCGAGAAATTTAAAGAAGAAAATATTGATAGCATCGTCAAGAAATAACTTAATTCACTATTCCATATAAAATACTTTGACAAGCTTAAATCATATCAGATATAAACTGAAATGGCTGCTGTAAACAACACAATCGACAAGTTTGGACGACGAAGAAGTGCTATTAATAAATCAATAGTTGTGCGAGGACCTCCAGGCATTGGTTTTGTCCTCACCGCAGATAAACAGTTTGATATTCAGAATAAGCGCTTAAAGAATATTGGTGATCCGTTGGATCAAAGAGATGGTGTAACTCGTAACTATGTCGATGAAAATATTATCAAGTCCATGGAAGACATTAAAAAATCATACACTGCATTTTTTGAGAAGCAGATGTCTGATTATAATACGTTTATGCACAATAAAAATACCCAAATAATTGATGAAATGCGAAGATATATTGACAAAGAAATTTCTGGGATTAAGAAATTATCCGATGATAATTATAATACTTTATATGTTGCAATAAACAACATGTATCATCATATTATCCAAGAATCTCAAGCAAGCAAGACTTCAATCAATCCCATCCTAACGTCAAAAACACTTCAGAAAGCTACGGTAGATGCTAAAAGGACTGATGAAATACGTCAGGTGGAGTCTGAAATATTTGATACAGTTACGGATCCATCTGTTTTGAGAGCGTTTAAAACGAAGGCTGAAATACTTGAAGCGGCTAGAACCAAATCCTAAATACGATGGCTAGTAATGTTAAATTACAAGTTGTTAAAGAATTGCATAGGGGTTGTAGAAGAAATTTCCGTAGAAGGAGAACAATAATAAGAGGCTATGGTGATTTATGGCAAATGGATTTGATTGAGATAAGGTCATATGCCCATGACAATAAGGGATGCCACTATATTCTCGTAGTGATTGATTGTTATTCCAAATATCTGTGGACTAGACCCTTAAAAAATAAGACTGGTATAGAAATTACGAAGGGTATGAAAAGCATTTTGGAAGAATCAAATTATTCGCCTAAAAATCTTCAAAGCGATCAGGGTACGGAATTTTACAATAGGAACTTTTCCGCTTTAATGAAAAGACACAATATTAATCATTACTCTACGTATAGTACAAAAAAAGCTGCAATTGCAGAGAGAGTAATACGAACAATAAAAAATTGGATGTATAAGGAATTCTCAGTCAGAGGAAAGTACAAATGGGTTGACATTCTATCCAACATTACAAAAATGTACAACAACAAAGTACATCGTACAATTGGTATGAAACCTGCTGATGTAAAACCAACCACAAAATTGAGTGCTTATGATAATATTAGTATTGCTTTAAAGCCTAAATTTCATCTTGGTGACATAGTTCGAATAAGTAAATACAAAGCTGTGTTTGATAAAGGATATACACCAAACTTTTCTACTGAACTCTTCAAAGTCGTCAAAATAAACGTAACGAATCCTAGAACGTATCTACTTGAAGACATGCATGGTCAACCAATAAAGGGCTGTTTTTATGAAATGGAGCTGCAAAAAACTAAACACCCAGATGTGTACCTGGTGGAGAAGGTTTTAAGAAGGAGACGGAAGAAGATGTATGTAAAATGGTTAGGGCTCTCTAATGAACACAACTCTTGGATTGATAATACTTCTATCGTGTAAAATATGTAAAATTGTTTATGTACAAAAAATTAATAATAAATGTATCTATCACATGAATGTTGTTTAATTATAACAGAGACCTCCAATACCCCCAACAGGTACCACTGTCTTGTAAATTCACCTCTTATTCTATTTTTGAATGTAGTAAATAGCGTAAAACAAAATATTACCTTTTCATATATTTTATTAACAACTACTATAAATACAGCTACAATTACAATATTATGACAATATGTCATGTACACATGCATTCACAATATGCAACCACGACAGACATCAATATGAATATACTTTATTAATAATTACAAATACTATTATAATTACAAAATTAGCTTAAGTTACATCTTTAACACATTGAAAAATATTATTTATTTACAAGTAATTTTCTATGGTGTAATAAAAATACAGTTAAATGAGTTCTCCAGCTATACATATTTTAAGAGGATAATATGGTCAAAGTACAAAAAATAGTAACCTAAATTGTTTTTGGACCTTTGCGTTAAATAGGCATAAAGTTCTTTATTCTTGGCTTAATTCTGCAATTGCCGCAAGCAATTCATCCAACTTATCATTTCGTGTAGAACTAGGTTCGACATGGTTTTGTACAGAACTATGTTCGATATCGTTTATGGCGGATACTGCCCATTGTATATTTTGTTCTGGATCACTCTGATAAAATTGTATATCAGAGTGTCCCCACGGTAAAGTCTTTGTTGAATTTGGTATTATAAATCGTTTATCGTCATGGTGAGATAATGCGACTTTATTTTTTACTTCTGTATAAACGTCATGTAGGTAGCTTCTAAATGTATTCATTTTTCTATATATCAAACCGCCTTGTTCGACAATATGTTTATAGTCATCTATTGACAATTCTTTTTTAATTACGGATCTCTTTACGCCTTTGGCTTTTTTTAACTCGCTACCAACAGATTGCACGGAATATGCTTTTGCTCCCGTACCATAGAAACTAATTATGGGATCCGAGGGAAATTCATCTTTAAAGTTTCCCAAAATCGATGGACCCTTCGGGATATTAAATATATTTCCATCCTGATAGTTTGAAGTATCAAATTTCTCTCGGTTATCTATTATAAAGTTATAAAAGTTGTCCGTCAGAATTTTGAGAATCAGACTATCGGTATCGCAATATAATAAACTCGCATTATCTCCAAACTCTCTTTTAATTACGTTATAGAAAAAATTGTACAATACCGTCTTTGATAATTCCAAGACACAGAATCCGATGTAAATTGGTCTATTATAAAGAACCTTTTGCCTACCCATGTGAATTGCTACAAAATCATCGGTAAATATCGAGCATGTTTTAAAATTTGGTCGAGATATTAATTTGTTTGCTCCCATACTGCGCCTTATACTCTCCCAATGTGTGACTAATTTTATATCTGATCTATTGTCGACATTTTCCATCGTCTTGCCAAATGTTGCATTATTCATTAATTTGTATTGATCTTTTTCGAATTTATTTTTCGCCTTGTTTCTCATGTCGGTGTTCAAGTCGATATGTTTCTTTAACCACGGTGATTGATTAAATTTAAGAACCCTATGTATTTTCGTAACAACCAGACCGTTAGTAATAGCCTGCTTTAAATTTATATAGTGTACTACATACTTTTTCTTATCATTCAAATTTGGTATCAACTTTGTTAATTTCGATTTTGAACCGGGGGGTGCGATATTTTCAACTAAAAAGGGAAGGTCTGAGTGCAAGTCATGTAAATGCTCTGGATAATGAATGTCTACCTCAAAAACGTACCCAATAGGACCATTATTCGAGATACTCATAATATCTAAATCGCCGATTTCCCTATCAGACATCCACGAGAAGTTGTCTGTAGGTAATACCTGAACCATACTGTGTCCATAGAAGTTCGTGGCGTCTAGGTATGTAACGAACGATGCTGGTTCATTGGGATTATAATTAGGTAGAAACTTATTGTTCGCAATATGTTTCCTTTCTGAACATTGGCTTATTCCGCCCCTTATACCCTTTTTAAAGAAATGAATCATATCGATATCAGTTAACAATTCTAACTTTACTCTAGTCAATCTCAACATGGCGTCCCATGATAATCCAGGAGCCGTATAGTACTGAGCCGGATCCAATTTATATTTATCTAAAGAAATTCTACGAAAATTTTCAAACACATCGCATAACAGAAGTACATCTGACTTCAAGTATAGATCTGAGTAATCACCCAAAGTCTGACATTGAAACAAGTCCCACACGTCTTTAGCCCGCTGATAGTCCGCATCTGATATGTGTTCGTTGTTTAAATTATCGTAAAATTCCTCCTTCGATGGTAACTCTGTTTTATTTAACTTATCTAAATTATCCATAAAACTATAAGGGAATACACCCTTCTGCCTCATTAAATTGAATTTATTATTATCATTGTAAAAACTCCTTGTTACCTCCAACTGAGCGTCATCTAAATTTGCACCTAAATTTTCCAATGATGCAGCCAAAAACTTAAAACTATCGATAAACCGTAACTGTAAAAATTTCTTTTTTGTAACCCCCTTTTTGTCAACATAGTCGTGCATGTAAAGATGTTTTGTAAAGGATATATATTTTTCTTTATTTTGTGCTATTACACCGACCCTATCTTTATATTTACACAACTCTTTGATGAACATGTGACAATCATAGCCGCTCAAATTGTGGAATATAATAGGTACAAAATTTGGTAATTTGTAATTCAGGTTGCAGATAGAATGTGCAGCAGCAAATCTTACCTTGCCAGACAAGTGGCAATGATCTTTAACTTTTACATCATCTTTATCGAAAGGTTTCTCACATATGCCACATACGGTCGCATTCTCAAAATCTTGCTTTTCTTGTACCGTCAATTTTGCCATTGGCACTATATCTTTCATGTGTTGATGATATATGTTTCGTAAATCAGCCTCTATACGACTTACAAAAACTGAAGCTGCATCAGACCCCCGGTACAACTCGAATTTAGATAGGGAATTGTCATACGAACACTTTATAAAATATGCAAAGGAGTATGGTTCATGTTTAAAAGTTTTATTTGTAAATGATTGCTCGGGGTATAGATCACACGTAAGGATAGGTTTCAAAATCGATTCAAAATCTGCATATACCACGAAAGGTACTTCCATTTGTTTCTCGATATTTTCAAATTTCAATATATTTTCAGGTACTTCTTTACCAAATTTATCAATACGGAATTTTGTCGTTGGCATAGTTGTATAAATATGATTACAATCGTTTCTTTGGTGTTCAAGAAGCTGACTTTCCTTACTATAGTACACTAAACAGCCATCACATAAATAATTTTTATGTTCACGATGGGAAATTTGGCTGGAAACTAATTTTGACAAATCTTTTATCCAACAATAATGGTTATTAACACAATCGTTATTACAGCGATGATTTTCGTCAGTTTCACCACAGTCTCCAGAAAGTAATAACAAATTTACATGATAATTCAACCGTTTTTCACGATAACGCAAAGGTCCAACAACTTCATATTTTATCTTGTTATTTTCAAATTTCTCCTCTAACCCGTATACATTAATTGAAATATTGTTCATTTCTTCAAATTTTGAAATATCTCGCAATTTTACTGGAAAACTCATACCTGTTAAATTTAGCACTGTCGAATAATGAGGATATGAGATGATTTCCGATGTACGGCCATTTGCGGGATACAGCGCCGATGTTATAGCCCAAGCAAAGCAACACTGGTCCTGATTTTCCACATTTACCACAGCTTTCTTATTGCTAATGTACTTCGGTAATTTAAGATATGATGAACCACCAAGAGGACTGTACTTGTTTACATTAATTTCTACAAATTCAATTCTTTCAATAGTCCATCCTAAAAATAAATAATAATTAATAACTCTCTCCATATTGTTTTAAAAAATATTAACATACCAGAATCACGTTCTTGAAACTCGGTAGCTTGTGTAATGATGGCCTCCACAAAACTATTCAAGACATCGTTTAAGTCCATAGACTCGGTCAAAATTGCATTGCTGGTATTAAAACACTTTAAATCTCCCACATCCTGACTTGGAAGAATGTATCTTGCAAAAGTTTCCATGTTCACTTTTACAGCTTTATGAATCCTCAATGCTTCTTGAAGAAGATTTAAAATTTTTGGCCTGATTTCATTAAAAAATGTCGTATAATCTATATGGTTACTTTCGCTGCGCACCCTGTATGTTACGATGCGACTTTTGAAAGCACTTTGGACAATTTCTACACCATCAATTAGAGGAATGCATGAATTTGTTCTATGCTGTAACGTTCGTTTATGAGCCGTCATCTGAGCTGCGGTTAATGTCACATTACAGCAGTTGCAGGTCTTCATATTTGTTGAAGGAGTTGGATCCAATCTAGGCCGCTTTGAAGAAGGTCCGGCGGCATCTTGCAATTTTGAACATGATTGCCTTTGATGGCGTCGTAAGCTCCTACTATGTGCAAAATTTTTGCCGCAATCTACACACAAATACATTTTTATAATTCAATAGCTCAGCAACACTGCGAAAGAATTGTAAAATAATTCACAACACTGACTTTTAGTTCTTCACTGTAGTCCAAACAGTACTGAGAAAAAAATCACTTGAAATAATTCACCACGTACACGTTTATCTTTACTGTATGAAAGCTCAGACAATAATGAGCGTTTACTGCTTTTTCGTTAAATTTATAGTAAAGTCGACCCCCACCCCATGCATAATTCACCCACCATCCAAATACCAAATTTTATAATGGCATAAAGTCACGCAATCAGTTCTAGCCAAAATCAACACAACACCCTGTATTCGGTAAATATATGTTAATGGATCGTTTTAAAGCATTTTAAGTTTCTTCCTTATTTCAATCTATTCAACCCTCAAGCAATAAAATCTACCTGTACTTGCACCAGATGTTGAAGCTTTGAAACATTCCTATACTTATAGCATTTTTATTATTTAATGCAAGGGTTCAAAAACAATTCTAGACCAATTTGACTTTCTTACACTTTATTTGTCTGCAATAGATTACGGTAATTAAATAAATTTTTTGTTAGACAAAAATCAATACATAATCACCCTCGTAAATACACAATTCCATGGGGTGTCAGCGAATATGCCCTATTTGTTTGGGTTCGTTACGCTTAATTAGTCTTACATGAATTTGTTTCGTGTACATGATTGAAAAGGACTTTAAAAATTACAGAAAAGAATCTATTTTGCATGAAACAATGTATTATGTTTTATGTTTTCAAATATGAAAAAACTTGCATGTAACAAATTAATTGGTTTTGAATAAATGAGACGTTTGACTAAAATGAATAATAAAATAGGGGATGCTCCCTCGTTCTGGTCAATTAAATCACACTTGAAAAATGTAAAGTGATGTGTTCTTTTATTGGGTGGACTGAAATAATCAATATGTATAGTTCGGGGGCTTATGGGAACAAAAAGTAGAATGTCATTTGTAAATAATTAATAATTTTTCTTCTAAATCGTTGATTGGTTAACAAAGCAGTAGAACTTGTTTTGTGAATAGGTTACATTAATATTATCGAACAAAATAAACCTAATTTAAATAAACATTGCAATTGAAAGTGTCGTTGGCCCCTGTACTATTGTGGGATCAAAACATATGTACTATTTATTGCCGCAATGTCTTTTTATATGTAAAAAGCTATTATATTTTTCCTATAGTGGCTCTACGTAAAATAAAGCAATCATTAAATTTAATTGTTGGTAGTGAGTGGTCGATAGCAAGGGGTCAAAATATGTGAATCATGCATGACACATCGGAAGTGATTGTCTAGCTCCTTCAAACCTTTCCCCGTACCTCAGGTATTAGTCACCATAGGATATTTTCACCCTAACGCTATAATGCGTGCATGACGCATCGAAAAGTGGTGGAGGGATCCCGAGCACCCGCTTAAACTAGAAGGGTGCATAATTCATGCATGACGAATAGGGTCCGACCCCTTATATATGACTCACCGGAAGTGATTGTCTGGCTCCTTCAAACCTTCCCCCGCACCTCAGGTATTAGTCACCATTTCTTATTTGTCCCCCTTATAATTCATGCGTGACGAATAGGGTCCGCCCCCTCAGGTGTGTGACTCACCGGGAATGACGTAATAGAAAAGTGGTGGAGAGATCCCGAGCTCCGGCTTAAACTAGAGGGGTGCATAATTCATGCGTGACGTGTTGAGACATGTATGACACATCAATGGGGTCCAGCCCTCGTGTTTCCGGTATGAATCACCGAAAATTGGTGGAGGGATCCCTAGGACCCGCTTAAACTAGAGGGGTGCAACAACCCCTCTTAAAACTCATGCGTGACGAATAGCCATAATTCATGTGTGACGTGGGGTCCCACCCTCACCCTTCTTCCGGTGTGTGACTCACCGCTTTCCCCTTGCCGCTTTCCCCTTGCCGCTCACCCCCTCTCACCCCCTTTACCCCGCACCCCACCTGTGGCTCCTCCCACCCTGTGACGTCACCGAAAAGTGGTGGGGGGTGGCCTAGGACCGGCTTAAATTAACTACTAATGTGATCGATGAACAAATACTATTCCTAACTCTAGCGTATCATACAAGGTGTCAGACCATATGAGAAAAATATTTAAATACGATAGCGCAAAAGACACGAAAAAAGACAAATTAAAAACATTTACTTGTATCGTACGGCACTGGTAACTCGTCGACTGTGTGAAACAAAACCCCACAGTGACTATGATAACGATTACTTTAAGTAAGTAAATAAAGGTAATTAATCTTTAGCACACGTTTATTACAATGTTTTGGTGGTATCAACATTTTTAAGAGTGTGTAACTCGTTAAACTATGGGCTGTATTATTGGTGGCAGAGACACCAAGGCATGGTCTTTAATACTCCATGACTATGCGAAGAAAACATGGCTTTGGTGAAACTCGACAACACTTGGCAAAAGCGTCAAACCGGACTACGTTCTGTCACCAAATCCTCTTTAATATCTACAGTAAATACGTGGCGCGACGTGTGCTGGAGACCTCGCAGGGTGGAGTAGCTGCGAAACTCGAGATTTGCAGCTGTACTACCTTAGTTGAAGCAAGCAAGGACGAGCTCCAACAGTTAAAAACAAATTAGTAAACTAACCCATGAATTTATGACAACTTTAACCAAAGTTAAAAATAATTAAAGATTTAATAAAAAGTGAAAACATAATTAAACAATACTTACTGTCTCCTGAGTTACTATTATCCGGTTCCAAGGTCCAAATTTGTTTCTTCTTCAGCGAGGTGCCATTGGCATTAATTTTAAAACCAAAAGTCTCCGCGGTGAGGTAACGGAACTTCGAATTGATTAAACCGATGGTCCAGCAACCTTTCTGTTGGTTCTGAGTGATTATGTCGCCGCAACCGTTGATATCGCTTCCGTTGGTGTGCTCGCTTATTCCGTTCATGTTTGGAATACAATGTCTATCCTGTAACAAAAAAAAACAATGGTAATAAAACTATGTAGAATGTACGTAATTTTAGTTTATAACACTTTGAACTGACACTTTACCAGCCATAAAACTATATTTATTTACAAGCCGGCGCCTGGCAGGGCGTGCTAAATGTATGTGTACGGCGCAGGCATATGCTACCTGGGGGAGCAAAAGTCCTACCGATAATAAAAAAATTGTAATAAAATTATAAAGAATTACTAAATGAGCCCTCACTTTTATTTCTACCACCAGGGAGCGGTGATCTGAGCGCAGATTTCTTTCCCATCAAATCTTACAGCGTATTTACATTATATAATATGAAAAATTGAATTAAAGTCTGTTCGCTGATAGAATCCCGGTTGTATCGTCCGGAGCTCTATCCTTCCTTGTCTTTATTGAAATATTGTTTGTAACCTAATCTGTAACGTAAGTTTTAATCTTTGTGGTCTAGTTATGACCGACGCGACGTGACATTTCTATTGTTCGACAGCAAACCAATTTGCGTAACGCGTGTCGTCGTCGAATACGGCTGGCGATTTCAGAGGCGGGTCGATTTTCTAGGAAGTCGGGTATAGCAGGTATAGTGAACTTGTTTCAATTAGAACCTAAGAAGGCAATTTTGGTCTCGTTCTATTGTTAAAATAGTAAACATGCACCCTGGTGAATTAAATCCGCAATCACAGCAGTTAGTTTTAAATTTGTTGGAATATTTTCAAAAGGAAAATGAAAATGGTGGACCTTTATTGTCAATAAAAGCTGTTCAAAGGCGAGTGAGTGAGGCTGTAAAAATCGATAAAAAGACTGTAAGAAAAATAGCTAAAAACGACAACGAAAATGTGGAATTTCAAGCTTCGGTTAAATGGAATCGTAAAAAGTCCAAAACAGTTACACGATGCTGAAAATATGAAATAAAAAATGTTATTTACGATATGGTGTCTGATCATAAACATATTTCCTTGGCTATCCTTTTAGAAGAGCTAAACTCTAGAGCAATAGTTGATATTTGCCGCACCAGTTTATATAAAGTGATTAACAAATTAGGCTTTTCCTTTAAAAAAGATGACAATAGAAAAGTACCGTGTGAAAGACCATAAATTTATCTAAAACGGCTAGGAGTTTTTTTACGCAAAAATTGAAAAATACTGAATCCAAAGATGTAGTGTTCTTAGACGAAACTTGGATCTTTAGCAGAGGATTAAAACGTTCTTGGCAAGATGATTCCAGTAAATCGAAAAGGCGTCGTATAGCTACAGACAGGGCCGGATTAAGGATTGGCGCGCCCCTAGGCTAATCATGTATTTGCGCCCTCTTATTCATGATAAGAACATTAATGAGCGGGGGAGGTGAAATCTGAAAAAAACATTATTTGTCCAGATTCAAAATTGACGAGCGGTGGGGGGGGGGGGGGATATACGGAAAAAAAATGTTTGTCCCACTTTCAAAATTGATGAGCGGGGGGAAGAAATCTAAAAAAAAAATTAACCAACATTGATGACCAGGGAGTGACCAGCGGCTACAATAAAGGCAGCGGCATTACTATAGGAGCTGAAAGATATAATATCTATCTCTTTCCGTTCCTATTTCCCTATAAATAATCCTGTAAAATGTTGATATATTGAAAAGGAACATATAGGAGACGTATACATTTCCTTAATTAGCACAAAAAGTTGAACTGGCTCATGCCGGTCAAATTGCAGCGTTTTTTGCTTTAACGCTTTAGGACGAACAATGAGACCGGCGCGGAAGTTATACAGATGTGTACAGACGATCCAACCACCCAACCAACCAACCTTCTCGGTACACTTTGAAAATTTCCATGACCACTCGTAAAAGTGAGCTGGTCTGCTGGAATTCCAGCGTCTTCAAAGCATACCGACAGCAGACCAGCTCACTTTTACGAGTTCGCATGCCAATATCCAAAGTGTACCGAGAAGGTCGGTTGGTTGGTTGGATCGTCTGTAGACCTCTATATGAAGTGCAGAGCAGGTCGGATGTTTTTCTGTACTATTCGCGGGTTTAGGTAAACATCTCTTCGCTGAACTATACAATATAGAGGTAATAAATTCGACAATTTTATCAAAATAAGATAATCAAATAACAAATAATTTTCTTGTATAAAAAAAATGTACCGACGTAGGCCTTCGGCTATACCCGGAAGGATCAGGCCCCCCGCATCAAATCATGGGCCCCGCTACTAAATTCACTGGCGGGCCCCCGCGCCTAATAATTGATGAGCGGGAAAATTTTTTTGTCAAAATCTCTGGCAGGCCCTCGCTACGGACCCCTCGGAACCCAACGGGCCCCCGCGCTTAATAATTGATGAGCGGGGGAGAGAAATTTGAAAAAAAAAATTTTGCCAAAATCTCTGGTGGGCCCCCGCTACGGGCCCTTCCAAACACAACGGGCCCCCGTGCTTAATAATTGATGAGCGGAGGGGAGAAATTTGCAAAAAAAAAAATGTCAAAATCTCTGGTGGGCCCCTCGAGAGCCAACGGGCCCTCAAGCTTAATAATTGATGAGCGGGGAGAAATTTGAAAAAAAAATTGCCAAAATCTCTGGCGGGCCCCTCGGTACCCTATAGACCCCTCCCCATACGGGGGGGGGAGGATTACGGCAATAAAAACTTCAGATATGGATAATTATTTTAAACGTAGGAACAGGACTCTACTTTAAATTATATCGCATTTTCTATTTCATATTATTTACTTCTCTCTCAAATCCTGATATCTCTTAAAAATAAATATAAGTAAACGAATATTTAGGTATTTTGGTATTTATAATTCTTAATACGGATATAATTATAAAATGTAACCAAAATAGTTACATAGAATGGGTTTACATAGGCTTACACAAATTTATTAATTTTGTCTTTCCTTAAACAAACACATTTTCTTACGCTCATTATCCCAACTCGATTTTATGGCTATTTTTTTCGCCAGCCCCTTATGCATTATGCGACGTTACAATGCATTTATTTTCCAAAAGTCAATGGTAAACAATACATGTCACGTCGGCCATCGGGAGATAAATTTAGTTAGTTTTGAATTGCCTTAGCGCCCCCTCGCGCTTCGGCGCCCCTAGGCTATAGCCTATTTAGCCTTATGGATAATCCGGCCCTGGCTACAGAAGGTAAAAGATTTATAGTTGTACATGTAGGATCTATTCATGGCTTTGCTGAAGATGCGAGTTTAGTTTTCTCCACCAAGAATAAGTCGGCAGATTACCATGACAACACGAACTCTGAAAATGTTAAACAGTTTGCCGGGGTTAGAAAATCTAAGCATTATTGTTTTAGATAATGCTAAGTACCACTCTCGGGTTGAAGAAAAACAACCAACTCGATCTTAGACTAAAGAAATAATACAAACCTGATTAAAACATATAACAAAAACATAGATTTCAGTGATACCGCATTTAAAGCTGAAGTGCTCCAAACAGCTGGAGCTAACAGAACAGAGCAACACCATGTTGCCGACAATTTAATTAGAGAGCATGGACATGAAGTACTGCTGCTTCCACCATATCACTGTTAGTTCAACCCAATAGAACTTGTTTGGGGAACTTGTAAGGACTATTATGACAAACACATCGGGAAAGATGGTTTTAGTCCAAGTGTGTAAATCACACAAATAAATTGATTTTAGAGACATACGATCGAGAGGTTAATACTGAAAAAGCTATGCCACTCATTATAAATGTTAATAATGAAAGCGACGATGAGGACTCGGAAGAATTGGATATTGATGAAGAAAACTAATAGTATAATATTCGAGCGGTAATGTAGGTAATAACTCACGCAGATGAAAGTTAGCTGTCAGCTGTAATTCATCAAGTGAGTTATTACCATTACCCAAGTCGAATACTATACTTTATCTACGATTATAACAATAAATATTGAATTGGGAAAATTTTGTTTAAATTACTCAGTTTGTTTATTAATAAAATTAACTGTAAAACTTGATTTTTGTTCACCCTTTTATATTTGTTGTCTTCTAAAATTTAGCCACCTTTAAGCGGGGGTAGAATGTGATTTTTAATCGAAATAGTGCATAAACTGATTATAGACAAAAAATCAGCTTTGTAGATTAATATTACGCGGCGGAAAATGCAAAACTTCTCCGCGAAGTGCAATAACCCGGAGCGCATATTCGGCAAAAGTCTTGTTTTTATGTTAGAGAAAAAATTAAAAAAGCGTCGGAAAGCTCAATCAATTCTCTTTACATAAGCTGTCTACAAGTTTTTCGAAAAAAAAAAACGATAATTATCGAGATATTCGAGGAAATGTAAGAAATTACACCTTTTCCTATAGAGTGTATATAAATCTTAAAAAAAATAATTTTTCTCAGAAACCTTTGTTTCGAAGGGCCAAGATTAACGGAGCGTCAAAGTGGTACATGATATTAAGTGAACATCGTATATGAGATCGATTTCAGTTAATTACCGATTAATTACGGTGATAAAATGGAGAAATTTTACCGAGAAAAAAAAAGGCCCAAATCCCGCCCCCTCCGATTCTTTCATTTTTGTCGGAATAAAAAAAATTAAAAAAAACAGTTTTAGCAAATTAAATTGCATTTAAGTTAACTAGAGTAGTCTTTTGGCGTAGGAGCCAAGATTAATTCTAATGTAAATCTGTCTCTATTTGCACACTTGCAATGAATTTTGACAAATAACTGACAATGTCACAAAAATTAAAGTTAGATGTATACAACCAGATTTTAGCAAAAAACGTTATAAGACTTGTCCCATTTTTTTTTACGCACGACAGTACCTTGAATATTTCTATCAAAGCGGTATACCGTGGTCTGCTAATAAATCACAGTCACAAAACAATCTTTATTTTACAACACTCGACGTATTTACTAACGTAATATTTTGTCGAAATCTATGCATTTCCTTAAATATACAGTGTAAAAATGAAGACTAATTTTTTTATTTTGTTTCCGATTTGAATCAAATTTTACTCAAGTATAGAACAAATTAGGATCTACTTGTGACCAGAAAAACATTCGGCCTTTGCAAAGGCAAAGCCACCTGCGATAGCAAAATATGATGAAAAAAATTAAAAATATTAGTGGGTCTTGACGAATTTCACGAATCCACCACAAATTGCGGAAACTGAGGATCCCCTTTGCCAGATGAGCTTATGTATGAGAAATCCCACATCAATAACCAAATCAAATTTTGGTGTATGTACGTTTTTGGCGCCGATCTGATGCATTTTTTTAGAATTTTTAACATTCAAAATGTTTTTATTTTTCTCCGCGTAGTTTGGTACCGCAGGTGGCTTTGCCTTTGTAGCAGGTGAATGTTTTTCTGGTCATAACTAGATCCTAATTTGTTCTATACTTGAGTAAAATTGGATTCAAATCGGAAACAAAATAAAAAAGTTATAAGGGTGTCTTCATTTTAAGTGAGTCACACTGGAAATGTATAGATTCGACAAAATATTACGCTAGTAAATACGTCAAGTGTTGTAAAATAACGATTGTTTTGTAACTGTGATTTATTAGCAGGCCACGATAAACCGCTTTGATAGAAATGTTCTCACCATCTTTTACCTTTCACCACCTTTTACTCTCAAACCTCTTCTCTATTCCCTCTATTAGTCACCTTTTTTTGTTAATTTTGTTAATTTCTGTTCTTTTGTCCCTTTTTGTTCTCTTTCAAAATCTCCTCTCGACCAATAACTTCTTGTAAATCAAACTTTTTAAATCACAACTTCCTCTCCACCCTATCTTTTCGAAGGCAGGCAGACCATCGGAAGAATATTGTCATTGGCTCGAACGGGTTCTTTCATTAAGTCTTTTCCCGTATCAATAATCCAATTTTTAAAACTGTGCGCATGTGCTGTGCAAACTAAAACCTTAGTGTAATTACTTCCACATCCAGTGGAAGTATAGTAACGACAAAAAAATTTTTTAAAATTTTTATTGTTCAAATGGGCTTAGAAGGTCACGAAACGTCGAGATTTTAAGTTTGAGAGAGAAAAAAATTTCTGTCTGTCGGTCTGTCTGTCTGTCTGTCGGTCTGTCTGTCTGTCGGTCTGTCTGTCTGTCGGTCTGTCTGTAACTTTTTTTGTGCGCACGTTTACTCTGGAACCGTTTGAGATATTGACTTGAAATTTGGTACACATATGTACTTTAACGAGATCTAGAACTAGATTATATTTTCATCTTGTTCCATCGAAGGGTTGGGGGGTAAATTGGGGTAAATTTGGAAAAAATAGGTAAATCAAGCAGGTAAGAGTCCATAAAATTGGTATTTAGTATATACAAGAGAAGCTAAGGTCTCAAAAAAAAATTTGGCATTAGCTACCCCCCATTACCACCCCCACCCCATTATTAAAGGGGATGAAAAAAAATTGTGATTTAGTGTGTGTAAAAGAACCAGAAACCTCAAAATGTTTTTTACTTCATCCACCCCCACTACCACCCCCTATCACCACCCCCACCCCGCTACCGATGTGGGGTATCGTTTTATGGGTTTTTGAGGTAGAGGATTTCAAATATTATATTATTAATGTTCCATAAACAATTATATCCACATACAAAATTTTTTCATTGTGAGATACTTGGATGGAAAATCTGAATGTGGAAGTAGTGCTTCCTTGGGCAGCGGTTTTTTTAAGTGTTTTTAAAACTCATTTTAGTTATAATTCGCCAAACTGTTAGATTTAAGTTTTTTGTTCCAAAGAACAGGAGTTCTAACCTTATACTTCTCCATTTATCGTTTAAGCTGGAGTTAAACCCGTTTCACCCGACCACCCATTTACCACGACGTTGCGCGCCGTGGTGGTGTGGTCGGCTCTGAATCGGGACTTGACTCAGGCGCACTTTTGTATTATTAATTATAATAAAACCTTTTTGAATTGAATTGAAATTGATAGAAATGTTCAAGGTACCTATAGTTAATTAATTGATTAATTATCTATTTTGGATGTTTAATTTTTTATGAACGACGCATCGTTTCCGAGTTATAAGCGAAGAAACGAAAAAAGGAACCTTTCCACCCCCTCCGCCCCTGAAGCGGCGGGGACTTTTAGTATGTTTATCTCCTAACTACCCCCAACACATTCCTGAAGAGCAAAATTCTCCCCTCCTCTATGTTCTCTACAATTCCCTTTTGAGCATTCATTGATTGGTCTATATGCGTATGATCGATTTCCGTACGCATAAGCAATAAGCGGGTATAACTTACAACAGTCAGCATGCCAGCCAGTGGCGGTTTTGGGGGGGGGGGGGGGGGCGATACCCCCCTCCCTAAAATGTTTAATTTTTTTTAAAATAAATTCAACAAAAAAATTTGAGATGGCCCAAAAAGTTTTTTCCGGACGCAAAAATCTTGGGGCTGCAAGAAAAATAGAAAATAGCAAATGATTGAATTTCCGGTAGATAATTCCTCTATTCCTCAAAAGAAAATGAGAAAAACCAACTATTTGAAGCTTAGAAGAAATCGTAGTTTTTTAAATGGGTTTTAAACAGAAAAGTATAGTGCAATTTGCAATTTTAGTACATATTTTGCGTTTTTAATCCTGAATTCGCCCCCCCTCAGGAAAGAGTCAAAGCCGCGCAAGGATGTGGCGTCATGCTACTAGCCTCTAACTTGAGAACATGTTTAGCCTCACTGCGTTGAAGCGACTTTTATCATGGATAATCAATACATTTTTTTTTATTGTTACAGTAATTACAATACCGATAAATAAAATTCACCATTTGCAATTGAAAACAAAGTTTTGTGGATAAACCCGTTGTAGAAAAATATTTATTGCTACGTATACATCATAAATGAAACTATAAGTTCTCAAATAATCATTGAAATAAACACGTCTAGATAAGCTTATCGTCATAAAGAACATTGTTTAAAAGCTGTTAGTGTCAATTTGCTGAACTGCTGATAATCGGATAGTAGAAACTGTTAAATTTTATAATGATCTTGTAATTACTGATAAGCGGTTTGAAACCATAGATCGACAACTGCATTATATATTTTTAAATTTAAGTATGTGTAATTATCAACATTTGTTAACATAATGTGACATTGCTTTATATCCTTTATAAAAAACTCGTTTCGCTTGTAATGAGTGCCATTAGGTTTTTATAGATGTACTTACAACTTTGTCTTGTTTTGTCTCTAAATTACGTATGTAGGTATGCCTTTGACTATAAATACGACAGAACAATCTGCAGAATGTGGTACTCGAAAGCGAACTGCTAATTACAGTACAATGTATTTCATCTCATTTTGCTAGTCGTCAAATATATTTTTTCTTGTCACTGACATTGAAATAATCACAAATACCAAAATACCGAACATTACATTTGATGCGCGTTTTCTCACTAAGTTGACATCAAATTGGGGAGATGATTAAACAGGGTGAATTTTTTTTCCCAATTTCGGTATCTGGTATACCACATAACAATAACCACGTCCTGGCATTATCAAATTTAATCGTTTTAAAACGAGTCAACTGTCAGTTTGAAAGTACGATCATACAGTACCTACACAGAGGCGAAGGCTTTGAGTTTTGATGGCTCGATTTCTGTGACGTGTTGTTAATTTATCGGGTATTAATACACAAGAGGTCGATTTTTTACCGGGTAAATTTGTTTTGGACAAAAACCTGTTTTCCCATGAAAATTATTCGAGAATTAAGGGCATGGAAAAATCGCGACACGAAGTGGAGCGATTTTTCCTATGTCCCTTAATTCGAGCATAATTTTCATGGAAAACAGGTTTGGGTCACTCAAAAAAAATTAACCCAAGTAGAAAATCAACCTCGTGTGTATTACAGAAGATTAATATATGATTAAAAAATATTATCTAAAATAATTATTAAAACAACAAAACTGTTTATTTATTTAATGTTTTCAAAATAACGATTCATAATAAAAAAATAAAAACATTAGAAATAGTCCAGTCGAATTAGACATCATAAAAAATTTTGCGTACTGCTGACTTTTTTTTGTGGAAGTTGTTTAAGAGGGCATAATAAGTAAGCACAGAAAACTACACCCTGCTACACCATGTGCGTCCCCTATTTTTAGGGGTTGAACCTTTGAAATTTTACTTATGTGTCCATATCTGTTTCCCTATTGCCCGTGGGGCTTTTTACCAAGTTACACTTTTTGAAGATTCATCCCTCCTCTACATAATATATATATATTACACATTTGCCGTAGGACAAACGGTTTTGGCTGTACGAGGGCGGAAAGGTCGCGCTGTCCGAATTTGGGGGTCTTCTGTACAGGACAAACGGCTATTATTTCCAATCTACAATACTACACATACTAATGCCCTTAAGGAGGGATGATTTGTGAAAAAACTTTCATCGATTACCGCGCGGTTTTCATGATACGGGATGTTTAAATTTTGAAAACCCCTTTTTTAAAAAAAAAGTGAACCTACTTTTTTTCGCTCATTTTTTTTTTCATGTATGTACGACCCTAATATAAGAAAATTTACGTTGGTTTCATTTTAATACATTCGTTGGTTTAGGAGCTAGACAGCAAAATATGCCAAAAATGGCTATTTTGGTATTTTTGCATTAAAAAAACCAAAACCAGTATAATTCTGGTAAATGTTTTTGTTTATCCTAAAAGTCCAATTCATTGCGCATAGAAAATGTGTTTTTGTATTTAAGTAGGATCAACACTTATTGTGTAATAACGATTTATGCCATGTGTTCTCCAGTCTCCTTTTTCACAATTTTTTTTTGCGGCCTTATGGTTCATAGTAGGGCAGAAAGCATTATACATGTGGACAGGGCACATAATAGGGTGTTAAAATGGGTCTCTTGTTAAACTGCGATAGGACGTACCGTTTTCGAGTAAAACGTACTTGTTTGCAAACAATTATTTCAGATCACACTTTTCATCGACTGACTAGTAAATACTCCCTGACTACAAAAAAATAAAACTATGTTCGCTTCTTGCTTTTTCTGTTTATGAGGGACATTGCTAATGAAAAAATGAAGGGACTCAAACGGAATGGGGGGTTCTCACTCCCCTATTTGAAGGTTCACGCTTGTCTCGAATCATCATTGCAACTTATTTTGTGTCTATAACAAAATCCACAGTAATTTTACCTTCCTCGAGAAACAGCTATTATATGTCCATTCCATCGGAAAATGAATTAAAAAAACAAACTCCCAAGAAAGAAAACACCAAAATGTAGAATTTATTTATCAGATCACAATTCAGAACACAATGAAAACTCAAAGCAAACATAACCAAACAAGTGCGTTTTACTCGAAAACGGTACGTCCTATCGCATTTTAACAAGAGACCCATTTTAACACCCTATTATGTGCCCTGTCCACGTATCTAATGCTTTCTGCCCTACTATGAACCCTAAGGCCGCAAGAAAAAAATTGTGAAAAAGGAGACTGGAGAACACATGGCATAAGTCGTTATTACACAATAAGTGTTGATCCTACTTAAATACAAAAACACATTTTCTATGCGCAATGAATTGGATTTTCTTATATTAGGGTCGTACATACATGGAAAAAAAAATGAGCGAAAAAAAGTAGGTTCACTTTTTTTTTAAAAAAAGGGGTTTTCAAAATTTCAACATCCCGTATCATGGAAACCGCGTGGTATTCGATGAAAGTTTTTTCACAAATCATCATCCCTCCTTAAGGGCATTAGTATGTGTAGTATTGTAGATTGGAAATAATTGCCGTTTGTCCTAAGCAGAAGACCCCCAAATTCGGACAGCGCGATCTTTCCGGCCTCGTACAGCCAAAACCGTTTGTCCTACGGCAAATGTGTGATATATATTATGTAGAGGAGGGATGAATCTTCAAAAAGCGTAACTTGGTAAAGAGCCCTACGGGCAATAGGGAAAAAGATATGGGCACATAAGTAAAATTTCAAAGTTTCAACCCCTAAAAATAGGGGACGCACATGGTGTAGCAGGGTGTAGTTTTCTGTGCTTGCTTATTATGCCCTCTTAAACAACTTCCACAAAAAAAAAGTCCGCAGTACGCAAAATTTTTTATTATGTCTAATTCGACTGGAGTAAAAGTGTTCCTTATCATATTATAACCCGTCAGTCAAAATATTTGCAAGTTCATCATAGTAGTCGTATCTTTTTCGAGGGAATAATACTCTTTGCAAAAAGCTTTAAATTGTTTCCATATAGAATTTTTAGTGTTTCTCGTTTTAACTGGGACATTTTCATTCATAGCTTCGTTAATATTTTCTTGTGAATCATCACCAAATCGCTTTTTCTAATTCGTTTTGTGTACAGAAATAAAGATGAAAACGTGAAAAGTCAGATTTTAATAATTTCAATGACTTTTTTAGTTTGACACATGGCTACTACGAAAAAGTAATATACATTTTTCTCGATTTTTTTCCACTTATCGATAGCCGTTTCCACTTATCGATA
This sequence comes from Rutpela maculata, assembly GCA_936432065.2. Classification (NCBI taxonomy): domain Eukaryota; kingdom Metazoa; phylum Arthropoda; class Insecta; order Coleoptera; family Cerambycidae; genus Rutpela; species Rutpela maculata. Next base: position 101,184,115 of record OW386290.2, on the reverse strand, counting down.
GCCGTTTTTCTCACTTTAAACAAATCCTATTGGTCGATTTTTTTGAAAATGTACGTTTTGATTGGTTAATAAAGTAAGAATATATTAATCTCTTTTAATTTAAGGATACACTAAAAAACAGTGTACTTCGAGTTGGATTGAAAAATATTACCATTTAAATTGTTTATAATCGGCGCCTATTTGGGAACTAGGTTTTATTTAGGAAAATTTTAATCTCCGGCTAATGTGTTCAACCTCCCAAAATGAGTGGAAATAAATCTCATAAATTCAAACTTAATACGATAAACGTCAACAATGTCAACACAAAAGTGTGAGGTTGATTAATATACCATTTAAAAAATAGCGATGCGTATACAAATTCGGTTTTGGCGGGAAGGCTTGTTTTCGCCTCTGTGTAGTTACTGTACTCTGTGGTACGATTGAAGGAATAATAGCCCAGTCGATGAAGGTATTTACCTACAAAAATTTGCAAACTGAATATATTTTTTTAATAAGTTCGTGAAAGTGTATAGAATAATATCCTGAAAAGTTTACATTTCGCTCGGATGCAGAACATAAAAAAAAAGTGAAAAAAAAAATTCATCCATTTTTTCAAAATTTTGAAATTAAGTCAATAAAAAATACAGAGATCACAGCGACTAACCACGTTGTTTCACTCAATCGAGTCTAGGCCATCGCTACAGTTTCATTAACTCGCTAAAAACGGCATTAATCATCCATACTCTAGCCAGAAGCCCTCGAACCAGGAAATCCGTTGTATCAATGCTTACAAGTAAGCACTGAACCACTGAGTCGGTAAAGTTTCTTTCACCATTTGCCATCGATTTTCCATGAACCTGATTCATGGAACTCGATTGAGTGAAACAACGTGGTTAGTCGCTGTTATCTCTACTGAGTTCGAGCCTCAGCTGCAGCAGATGGCAATATCGCAGACGACCAATGAAAGAGAGTTTGTTGAGGTCGTACGCCTAGCAGACAACCGCGACAGGTGCCGTGATGCTATAAGACATCCCTACAATAAAGGGAAGTTAATTCGATTAATCCATGGGACACAAAACGTGTATCCTGGCATTTCAACGAGAACATGGATGTTCTGGTGCCTGTTTATGCCAACTGAAGCTTCATTATTCCTATTCAACTATTAAATGTATGAGAAAAATGCAAAGACATGACATTTTATAAAAATAAATTTTCTTCTAATTATGTATACAGTGTGTCCCCGGATGGGCCTAACTATACTTGTAATTTTCCTTATTTCGCATTTTAAGAAAAAGTCATTCTTCATAAAAAGTTTTGCTTATCGTGAAAAGTCATTAGTCATACTCAGACTTTCAAAATAACATACAGGGTGGTTAGCAAATAAGGAAACGTGAATTTGTGCTAAGAGTAAAGTATTAGTTTTTTGAGAGGAATATAAAAATGTTACTGAAAGAAGTTGTTTTTAATGTTAATAGTAGTCCAGATATGAAATTTGAACGTCGTATCTCAAAGTTGATATTTTTGCGAAAATTATGATTAATAGTATATTACGTAATGAGTGTTGTAAGAAGCATATTACGCACAAATGGAAAAGTTACATAAAGATGTTGGAAAACTTTTTAATGCCTGCTCTGGATGATATAAATTTACAGGATAGAAGAAAACTGTATTATCAACATGATGGTTGTCCTGCACACAGTACAATTAGTGTAAGAAACTGGTTAGATCATCACTTCCACAATGAATGGATAGGACAGTTTGGTCCTATAAGATGGCCTGCACGTTCCCCAGACATAACCCCTCTTGATTTCTTTTTATGGGGATACCTGAGGCAAAAAGTTTATGTCCATGATTTAAAAGATAATTTAAACCTTTTAAAGGAAAAAATATCAGAAGCAATAGCCGACATAAACGAGGATACAATTCATTTGGTTTATGAAAAATATTGAAAAATGTGTAGCAGTAGGAGGACAACACATAGAATAGTTTTTTTATCATTTTATTCAATAAATTATGTGCTTTCGTTAAATTCATAAAATTATCTTAATCATAATTTTCGCAAAAATATCAACTCTGAGATACGACATTAAAATTTCATATCTGGACTACTATAAACGTTAGAAACAACTTTTTTTAGTAACATTTTTATATTTCTCTCAAAAAACTAATACTTTACTCTTGGCACATATTCACGTTTCCTTATTTGCTAACCACCCTGTATGTTATTTTGAAAGTCTGAGTATGGCTAATGACTTTTTACGATAAGCAAAACTTTTTATGAAGAATGACTTTTTCTCTTAAAATACGAAATAAGGAAAATTACAAGTATAGTTAGGTCCAGCCGGGGACACACTGTATATAACATTTCGATGTAATAAATAGTTCACGAGATACTACTGAAAATAGATGAAAATTGCGTATTTTAGTGACTTTTAATGGCCTTGTGGCACGGGTTAGCGTTATTCCATCGAGTTAAAATTTTATATACTTCGTTTTTTAAAAATTGGAACCACTTTAGGGGGCGAGGCCGAAAAAATTGTAAGAAAAAACTATCGATGAAAATTGCGTATTTCAGTGACTTTTAATGGCCTTGAGGCACGAGTTAGCGTTATCCGATAGAGTTAAAATTTTGTATACTTCATTTTTAAAATAATTGGAAAAACTTTAAGAGTGAGACCGAAAAAAAATTCAATTTCGCAAAATAAGGACCACCCTAATATACTTATATACAGTGTGTCCCACTTTTCACGGTAACACCTACGTAGCTCAGTTAATAATAAATCGATTTATTTTAAACTTGGTTAAGGTATACACCTCTTGAAGGTAAGTAAAAGCGCATATACCTATTTAATTCATTCCATAGACGTGCGGACTAGGGGGGTGAAAATGGGGTAAATTTTCAGAAAAATTGTATTACGGTTTTCTTTTTAAAGATTACCACCATCTCATAGGGCATCCTTTAAAATACCTTGGTGCCAAATTTTGTTAAAATATCTCTAGTAGTTTTAGAGGTATAAACAGGTACATATGACGTTTTGTCAAGAATTAATGGCCTTTAACTCGGAACGAGGTGAATTTAGAAAAAAGTTATTTCACATTTTTTGCTACAAATTTGAAGTAATAATCAAAAATATCTTCGTACTCGCCAAAAACGCTAAGAAAATTCTGATATAGCTGAAATGTAATAAATACAATACAGTAAAGACACGTAAAAAAACCGCTGCCTAAGGAATCACTACTTCCAACATCCAGATTTTTTATTTAAGTCACTCACAACGAAAAAATTTTGTATGTGGAAATAATTGTTTATGAAACTTCAATAATATAATATTTAAAAGACTCTACCCCAAAAACACATAAAACGATACCCCACATCGGTAGCGGGGTGGGGGTGGTAGTGGGGGTGGATGAAGTAAAAAAACATTTTGAGGTTTCTAGTTCTTGTACACACCCTAAATCATAATTTTTTTGCATCCCCTTTAATAATGGGGTGGCTAATGCCAAAATTTTTTTTGAGACCTCAGCTTCTCTTGTATATACTAAATACCAATTTTATGGACTCTTACCTGCTTGATTTACCTATTTTCCCCAAATTTACCCCCCAACCCTTCGACGGAACAAGATGAAAATATAATCTAGTTCTAGATCTCGTTAAAGTACATATGTGTACCAAATTTCAAGTCAATATCTCAAACGGTTCCAGAGTGCGCACAAAAAAAGTTACAGACAGACCGACAGACAGAAAATTTTTTCGCTCAAACTTAAAATCTCGACGTTTCGTGACATTCTAAGCCTATTTGAACAATAAAAAATTTTAAAAATTTTTTTGTCGTTACTATACTTCCACTGGATGTGGAAGTAATTCATGCGAGCAATTCAGCAGTTATGTGTGGTGTCTGGGTATGCGTTCATAATTATATATTTTCCCTCCATACTATTTATCCTCCTATACACTAAGAAAAATGTTAAAAATGTGTAATCAGAAAGAGAAAAAAGCTTTATTTGACTTGTTAGAACTGCTAAGAATGATTTTTAAGCGATATTCCCCAAAACTTGGGTGTTCCGGGGGACAGGCGAGGGGGAAAAATTAGTATGTCTAAAAGAGGCATATAATGAACTAGTTCCAACAGTAAAATCTTTTATACAATTTAAAACGGTATTTACGCATCCTGAACTCCCTGACGACTGGCCTATAAGTGAAAAGCGGGGAATTAGATCAAGTCAATGAAATAAAAGAAAATATTGGCTTGTTTATCATCAAATTAGAAGCCGTCATTTTCAATTGTCACGTTTTGTAAAGAAATGTTGGGTATCTCAAAAAGATACCAGAGATTGGTAAAAACTTATGCTGTATTGGGCAATTTTTAGGAGGGCGTAGCACCATCAGCATCAGTTGAGAGAGTATTGTCATCATTTGGGCTGGTCTATATTTTTGTATAAATTATTATTATCAATAAAAATAACGGTTTAAACTGTAAAATCGAGTTAAATATTTAAAAAATGATTGTAAACGCCAACCGCTCGCCAACCCTGATAGACCGTGGGATAGTGACAGAGTATCGAAAAATCAAAAAAACAGTCGTGTAAAAATCGATGCATTTTCAAACGATTTACACTCGTCTGGCATTTCATTAGCTTGTCATTGTAAAAGAGTATTATACACAAACAAATTTGTTTCGCGTCACTACTTAAATGCCGCAAGAGCGGATTTATGGGGGGTAACGGGGTAATTACCCCCCAAGATTCCGTAAACAATCAACTTTCATTTTAAAATTTCATAATTTTTATTATTTTATTTTATATTTTTGAATATATATTCTATTTAGTTATGTTTATAATTTTTTTTTGAGATTATCTCCCCCCCCCCAGCTCATCAATTCTAATTTTCGAGGAAAAATATTTTTGTTATTTTCAACACACGACTATGTTACCCCCTCCCCCCTAAGCTCAAGGTCCAGATCCGCCCTTGAAATGCCGTTTTTTTCTCACTTGAAACTCATTTGGAATTTGATTTTCTTTATCACTGGAATCAATATAACTATCACTTTCACATTCATAATCCCTTGATCGAATAATATTTACAATAAATAAGTTACATACTAGCAAAAAGACAAATATAAATAATTATTACATATTAATATATAATTTACAACTCTGCACTACATCATATCTTAAACTGAGAGTCCTCGTAAGTCCGTACCTGTTTCATTCTCCCTTGGCGTAGGTAGTCAACCACACCAAAGTGATTTCTTCTCTCATTTTAATGCACGCGACATATAAGACACGTAAGATGCGATGTGGTAGAAACATATGTGGTATGCATTGCTTGCGAGCGACGCTGCTTTTTATACTCCCCGTTCGTCCCGGAGTGGTTTTTATTTATCGTTTGCTAATGGGGAACTTGCCCATTTTTTAAATTTCATTAAATAAGTGGTCTGTTTATGTATGAAAACACGCCACACCGAATATCAGCTCTTAAATCGCAGTACTTACTTTGCAATAAATAATTAAAGTTGAAATCCTCGCTACTCCTCACGAAAAGCACTGTGACGTCAGATCGAGAAATTAGTCTCGCGTGGGGTCCCACAGATAGTGTACTTTAGCCGAGCGGTACGTCTTCACCCTAATTACTAGACTGGGTGGCGGTTGGCTTTGAGGCGTCCGCATGTTTGGTCTTTTGCTCTTTATGTTAGAGAAAAAATAAAAAAAAGTGTCGGAAAGCTCAACCAATTCTCTTTGCATAAGCAACTACAATTTTTTCGAAAAAAACAATAATCGAGATATTCGAGGAATTGTAGGAAATTACACGTTTTCCTATGTAAATCTAAAAAAAATAATTTTTCTCAGAAACCTTTGTTTCGAAGGACCGAGATTAACGAAGCGCCAAAGTAGTACATGATATTAAGTGAACATCATATATGAGATCGATTTCAATTAATTACCGATTAATTACGGTGACAAAATGGAGAAATTTTACCGAAAAAAAAGTCCCAAATCGCACCCCCCGCTGTCGGTATTCAAAAAATTTAAAAAAAGAGTTTTTGCAAATTTTATTCTATTTAAATTAGCTAGAATACACTCAAAGAAAATGATAGGTAAATTCAACCAAAAAGAGCATATGAAATCGCGCCTATCTAGTTTCATAGTTAAATCAATCAGAAAAGAATAGTCATTACAGCTTTATTTGTTTTCGTAAACAAATAGTAGTTTAATAATCATATCTTCTTGTAACAAATTAAATAGTACAATGACATTTTTTTATGTTCACTAACCATTTTCAATTTGGTCTACAATTAAATAGTACAACGACTTTGTTTTTGTTCACCAACTAATTTTTAGGTTGATCTACACTTTATTGTATGATGAAGTTTTTTTTAGTTAACCAAAATCTCAGTATTGAGACATCAGACCACCCAAACCAAAGATTAGAGATCGTTTATAAGATCCATTCAAATATATCGATGATCCCTGAGAGAATTTGAACATTGCAATCATGTTATTAATTTTCTATAAATTCATAAGAGTGTAAGATAATTCATGATTGATTATTGTCAGTGATTTGTATGTGGCGTGATCTGGGAATAATTTCTGTAATAGACTACGTAGTAAGCAAGTAAATTTTATGGTAATTCTTTTAGAACTTCTAGAAGACGACAATAATATTGGTTTGTCTACCAAGTACAATAATACAGCGAACTAATACTGGGTTAGAATTACAATTCGATAATAGTTAAAAATAAAATATACTATTATCTAGTTTAATTTGACAGAATTCAACAAAATAATAGTCAGACGAACAAAATAATAGTATTATTCATCTATTTTTTAAGTTAATGTTTGTTTTGTTGTACGACAACTTTTTATTAATTAAAATAACAATCACCTCTTGTTTAAAAATACCATCAATATAGTTTGGTTTAACAAAATAAACGATATTGTTAGTTAACCATTTTGTTTTTGTTGAATTTACCCATACTATTTCTTTCAGTGTAGTCTTTTGGCGTAGGAGCCAAGATTAAAATGTTGCCAACTGTAGAACCTCAAAATTTGCGATATATCTACAGTAGGGTGACCAGATTTTTGTTAAGTGAACGCTAGACACTTCTGCCAAGGGCGGATCTGGGCCTTCAGCTTGGGCTGAAAATAACAAAAATTTTTTTGATGCGCAGGGGGGAGAAATTTTTTTCGCTGGACACTTGTAAATGCCGGACAGTACTCCAAAATTCCGGACAATCCAGCGAAATTCCGGACGTATGGTCACCCTAATCTACAGCTGCGTCCCAGATTTTTGTCTGGGACTTGAAATATGGTTTGTTTATTAACATATCTTTTTAAAAAAACAAATCCCAGACGAGTGTAAACCGTTTGAAAAGAAATTTTTTCACTGTTGGGCCCTCGGAATTTGTCTGGCGTTTGTTATATCGCGATAATTATAATCTATTTACATATATATATACAATTCCCAGATAAGAACCAAATCGTTTGATTTTGACCATTTTTCTTACAACTTCGGATTGAAATTTCGGGCATTCCGGCCCACGGAATTTGTCTGGCGATAAGCTTCCGTCGGATGTTTTTCTTTAAAACGTAAGTCTACCTTGACGCCAGATAGGAAAAAAACGTTTAAAATTGCTCATTTTCATGAAATTTTCTTTTCTGTTTTCCGCTGAAGGGCCCTGGATAACCATTTGATAAACACGAAAACGGTTAGTACAAATCAGGCACAAAAGGCCTCCAAAAGGCCAGATAGGAACCAAACGTTTAAAAAAATCTGTCACTATCCCACGGTCTATGATGATGACTCTGCATAGTTTACATTGTATTGCCAACTGCTAGAGTTGGAGTTTGAAGGTATGGTCTGTTTTAGGCGAATAGTCCAGGCGTTTAAACGTGGCGCTTAATCGTGTCAATAGGTTTAATACGCATATCATAGAGATGGTCTGTTTTAAGCGACCTGTCGACACAAGTCACCTCAAGACGACGCGTCTCCTGGCAAAATCGGTTGTCAGGCAAAAATCATCGCGTGCATTTACTTAATCGCTTGCGACTGTTGCAGAATGAGCTCCAAAGGTAATATTAAACTGACATCTGGTGATCCTAAAGTATTCTCTGAATTTAGTTTCGTCATCAATTAAATGTCTCTTTATCAGCGTATTAAAACACTCTTCCTTTCTTCTTTGAACAAACCTGTTATGAACTTTTTTTCGCTCTATATTCATTAATGATAATAGCCAAATATCATCATCTTCTGCTTCTTCCATAAGCAACTGTGCTGTAAGCATAAATCCAGTAGAAGTCATTTCTGCCGAACGGATAAAAAATGACTGGCGACTAGTCGATTACTGAAACTGACGACTAAAACAGACCACTAGGTGCGTTTTTAAGCGATTGGACGTGAGCAATTAAACGCCACGTTTAAACGCCTCGACTATTCGTCTAAAACAGACCATACCTTCAACCTAGTGTGTGATAGGCAGCGACTAGTCGCGTTTGCTACATCCTTATCGTAACCAGTTCCAGTACTGTTTGTAGTAGTTACCTAATTTGGCATTATTATAGCATATAGCATAGAGTGAGATGGATTAGATTTTACTTTTTACCTTGCATGCGGTTAATAGCTCAACGCCGACCCTGATCCAATAAAGTCTTGCACCGGCGCGGCTTGCCAGAAATAGGACTGTTACCCCAAATTAGATACAAAGGATGATTTATAAGAACATTTGCATTTGATTCTAAATAAAACTTCAATGAAAACATACCCACGAAAGATAATGTAAGCAATAAAACAGAAATACCAAATTTAGAACCATTCTCACACAAAGAAAATACTTCGGCTCACAAAATAAAAATAAATTAATGGAATAAATGCGAAAATATAATTGATTTCAGTGGATGTAGGGAAATTAATTACTTTATTGTTTTCTTAAATTATGCCAAAATTATAGTTGAAGAGCCAGACCTCTGAATTCGACACATGCTATGCAACTCTCGAAAATACAAAACAGAGTTTATTCATATATAAAAATGCCCAACAAAACATATTTTTAAAGTCGCGATTTGAATGGAATTGCGAAAGCGGAGAAAATTGCATCTTTTTTTACGAGAAATACTATTTTCATATTTTTTGTGTTTTTATCTGTCATTTCTTGTTGTAAAAACTTCTTTTTTTTTTTTCTCCTCTTGGCTTTGGATGAAACCATCAGCCAGTTGTAAAAACTTGATATTTTAGAATCACAATATTCAAACCTTTCGCTTTCCAACGTTGTATGTAAAAATAGTTTATATATAGTTATAATCAGAGCCGTTTCTAAGCACTGTGCTTAGTGCTTGTCTAGGCACTCTAAGCACTTTTGTGCTCGGGAGCACTGTGCTTAAGAGCACTTCGTAATATCGGTGCTTAGTGGTTAGGGCTTTGAGCACCTTGCGAAAGGCTTAGTAGTGCTTAGTAATCCCGCAAAGTGCTCGAGAGCATTCGAAAAGACTCGCAAGCACTCGAAAAGGCTCGTAAGCACTTTAGCGCTCGCGAGCACTCCAAAAAGCTCCCAAGCACTTTATGACTCGTGATCACTTTAAAATTTTCGCAAGCAAAGAACTATTTCTGCACAAAATTTGTGAATTCACACCCAATTTGGAAAAAAATCTTTAGAATAAAGAAAATTTATTTCGAGGGGCAAACCGCGAAGGAAATCTGGCGTACACTCAGAAGGAAATCTGAGAAAATCTGAAGGTAATCCGAGGAAATCTTGGTCAAAGAGGAAATCCGTTGTACAAAATTTTGGGCACAAAATTTTATGACGAAGAAAAAATATATAATTAATTACATTAAAATATGATTTACATCACAGCTCATGCATTGTTTTCATTCATAACTTTTTCAAAATAGTTTCAAATGTTTTTTTCTAAATTGGGTGTGTGCCAAGCCAATGATGGTTTCCTGTTTCATTTTTGCTCGAAAACGACTGGGATTATCAAATTCATTCATACACATCATCAGTCATCATATTCTTATATTTTATATTATAAGCACAATAAGCGTACTTACCTAATTCACGTAAAAATGATACCTTTATCATAAATCATATTATTAAACTACTATATTTTCAAAAAAAAAAAAATATCTGTTAGAAAAAAACTTCTATACAAGGTGTCCCACATAAAACTCCCGGCGCCATTTTCTCGATAACCAAAAGCGATATTTGAATTCTGTAAAAGGTATCTACTAGAATATATAAATGACTTCACTTTTGAGTAAAAATCGTTATTTTACACATTGATGTATAGATGGCGTTGCGACGCAAAGAAATTTTTCGATCTCATGAACGATGAAATGCTTGAGATGGAGAATTATATTCTAAGTAACTTTTTAATAAGAACAATTTTCGAAAAATCACTGGTTTTCGAGATATTTGAACTTCAATGTAATTTTTCAAGTAACAAAAATTCCATTGTTTTTTTCATATGTCTACAATTTATAGTGTAAAATTTAGTAGAACGTACAACATAAACATGACGCAAAAATTAATCAATACACAATAAACAAAAATGTCAAAATCTTTAATTTCCAAATAGCAGTTACAGCCCCAATGTTTTACTTGAAAAAAAAAATTTTGTTTTGAAATAAATGTTTCATTGCCATCTAAATAAGCCTGATTTACTATGAAAAATGTCCCAAAGGACTTATTGTCTAAAATGTATTTTAAAAAAGTTATGACGATTTTTATATTCTAAAAAATTATATTGAAGTTCAAATATCTCGAGAACCAGTGATTTTTCGAAAATTGTTCGTATCATAAAAGTTGCTCAGAATATAATTCTCCATCTCATGCAACTCATTTCATCGTTCCTGCGATAGAAAAATTTCTTTGCATCGCAACGCCATCTATATCTCAATGTGTAAAATAAAGATTTTTACTTAAAACTGAAGTCATTTATAATATATTCTAGTAGATACCTTTTACAGAATTCAAATATCGCTTTTGGTTAATGAGAAAATGGCGTCGGGAGTTTAAGTGGGACACCCTGTATATTGAATGATTTTTTTTTCTACTTAGTATGTCCCTTGTAATGTTTATTTTAATATGTTATTTGTATTATCCATTATAGTATGTAATTTGTAATGTCAATTTTAAAAATCAACCTGTTTTTATTTTATACTTTCTATTTGATTGACGTACTTCTTCAAATATGTATGTATATTATTTTTACAATGTATGTGTATATCTGTTGAAAATAAATATATCTATCTATCTATCTATTACCTATATTCGATCTAGTCATAAGTACAAAATGGTGTACCCTTCTACCCTCTACCTAAAAGTATGATGTGAGATGTGATAAGTGATAAACTGTCTTCCTTAAAAAATAATACTCCACCAAGGTGAAAATCAGAATAGTATACAGCATTACAGTGTGTCCCCGGACGGACCTAACTATACTTGCAATCTTTCTTATTTTGCATTTTTAGAGAAAAAGTTACTCATCATAAAATCTTTTGCTTACTCTGAAAAGTCCTTAGCTATAATCAGAATTTCGAAATAACGTTCAGGATGGTTAACAAATAAGGAAACGTGAATTTGTGCCAAAAGTAAAGTATAAGTATTTTGAGAGGAGATTGTTACAGAAAAAAGTTGTTTCTAAGGTCAACAAAAAGTCAGATACGAAATTTGAACGTTGTATCTCAAAGTTAATATTTTTGGCAAAACTTTGATTAAAATAATTTGAAAAAATGAAAAATAAAAAAATATATATTTCTATTGATGGTTTGTTACCATGTTATCAAGAAATTTTCCTTTATCAACTTTTTTCACCCTATTATTCGTGTTCAGCATCCTCGAAAACATGGGGAGGAATAGGTTTCATATAACACCTTTAAATTTAATTATCTGTTATATACATACACACAGACACACACATATAAACACAAATATATGCACAGATATAGACAAACACATATACATATAAAAAAAAGTCTAATCAACAGTACTTCTGATGAGATATTTGGAATTACTTGAATTAGACCGCAAATTCGTATTCAGTGACCCAAACGATATCGCAGAGCACATTTTCGAGGAAAAACGTTAATATTTAAATTTTTTCTGAAAAAATGGAATTTTCCATGGCACGTATTCCATACTGGAATATGGAATTTCTCAATTTAGACCTCGGAATCGTGATCAGCGAGCCAAAAACCCCCCTACAGCACACTTCCGCAGCAGAATATTCATATTTAAATTTCAGCCCTAAAAAGTGGAATTTTCATCGAAAAATGGCACGAATTCCATACTGGAATATGGAATACCTCGGATTCGTGATCAGCGACCCAAAAAACCCCCCATTTCCGAGGCGAAATATTAATTTTATAATTTTTTTTATGACAGCTACTTTTTGATGCACTTCAAACTTTCTCATCTTCGGAGTTAATGCAGGGGTCAATGCTGATGAATGTTCCTGGTGGGTCTGAGGAACACGTGAAAAAAGGAATTTTTCAAATCGGTGCTGTTCCACCACTTTTCCACATCTTACACTTTTTTCCGGCTTATTAATTGGACTATTGGTTCAATTTAATTATTTTAATCATATTTTTGGCAAAAATATCAACTTTAAGATACGACGTTCAAATTTCATATCTGAACTTTCATTGGCACTAGAAACAACTTTTTCCTGTCCTTTTTCCTCTCCTGTCCTTTTTTCTCTCCTGTCCTTTTTCCTCTCAAAAAACTCAATTTCTTTCTAGGTTGTTTCTGTTGACCTTTTTTTTATATAAATAACACACACACACTTTTTTTTATATAAATAACACACGAATTCAATGAAATTCTAGCCTTAATCAATATCATTATTTAAATTTTTAAAAAGTGCTTAGTACTCCTGAATTTAAAGCACTTTTTCAGAGTGATTAGTAATCGCGAGCACTCTACTATTAACAGTGCTTAGTGCTCAAAAAATAAAGCGCCTTTTTTTGAGTGCTTAGTGCACGCAAGCGCTTTTTAGCAGCCTCGCCCAGCTCTAGTTATGATATTGAGTGAAAAATAACTAAATATTAATTGAGGAGTTGCCATTTTCGTATAATTCACAGCGGAAAAGTATGGATCGAGGTTAACATTTTTATTTTTCAAAATAACTGCAAACTGTAAGCGAGTAAGCTGTAGCTAATGAAATGCGGAATTTTTTTATTTGGAGTGTTTTTTTTTATAAAATGCATAGGAAGTGAGAAAAAGGCCTTGCAACATGAACATTGCTCTGGCGCGCAATCCCTAACCGTATTTTAACGAGATCTGGATCTAGATTATATTTTGATCTTATTCCGTTGAAGATTTAGCGGGTAAATTGGGGTAAATAGGTAAACCAAGCAAGTAAGAGTCCATAAAACTGGTATTTAGTATATATAAGAGAAGTTAAGGTCTCAACAAATTTTTGCATTCGCCACTCCCACTCCGTTATTAAAGGGGGTGAAAAAAAAAATGAAATTGTAATTTAGCGTGTGTTCAAAAACCAAAAGATCATCCACCCAAAGGAGTGGGGGGTACCCTCCAGCACCCCCACCTCCACTACCGATGTGGCATATCGTTTTATGGGTTTTTGGGGTAGACGATTTATCATATTATTAAAGTTCCATAAACAATTATCTCCACTTAGTGAAGTACAAATATATAGTCCAAGAGACAGCGACAGATTTTCATGACCAAGTCCTTCTCAAGCGGTAATTAGTGGAATGCATCAGAGTTGTATTATAAAGCCTCGTGAACGTCAGCTGCGGTTCCGTGGGTGGGATGAGCGGCGGTAGCCTCCCACGCACGGAGAAAAAAAAATTTTTTAGTCATTTCCTCCTGACTAAAAATTTGTCAAACTATAGCTAATCCAATATATTGAAGAAGAAAAAAAGTCAGCTGACTATAACATGGTGTATTATACGTCAACTGGTCGCTTGAACATGAAAAAGCTGATACCTTGAAAGTTGTAACGCAGACGTTAGGCGGGAGCATAATTAAGTAGGGAGTTCGTTTCTAAAGAAATATTGATGAACTTTTCTCCTGATTGCATATCGATCGAAGTCATCCACCATATCAACAATTTTTTTACGGTTTTGGTTGGTTTTTGGTACCGAAAATGTATGGTTAGTGGTATACTCTCTGACAATTTTGTAAACACTGCGGCCACACACTCCTGTCATATTTGCCACTTTGTTTACAATTTCATCTTTGAGTAATATAGGATTTTCTTGAATCTCATGCTTATACACGCTTAAAATCATTTCCTTGGTCTCATTTACGTCGAAATGAGACTTTTTCGACCTTTATTTAAGAGGAGACAAACAAATTTCTGTAATTCCAACCCGGCCTTTTTTAGAAAAGGCAAAAAGGGTCCGTTTTCAATAATGACTAAATCTAAAGACTTCACCAACTGTTTCATACAAATTTCAAAGCCATCGGAAAATATAGAAAACTTTTTTGGCAACATACGAGAGTTTGTTTGTCGTATGTATGGCTTTAATCGGTTGAAAAACATTAATGAGGCAAGAGTAGCATTGTTTCAAAAAACATACAAATTCTTGGAAAATGATGATACGTTCATGTTGCCCAAAAAGGGTATTGATGGTTGTTCTCTAGCACCATGCAAATCGGAGCTATATCAGCAATTTTTAAGAGCATGTTACATAGCTCAAATTTAGTCGCACGCACACCTGAAAGTCCCAACTACTGATGAACCTTCAGACTATGGCTGGGTAGAAAACGACAACAGATTTGAATTCATCTGGTTTTCTGGAACTCAGTTACCAGAGTCGATTGGAGAAATAACTATTCAGTCCGAAAAAGGTAACATTTTTTTGATCATTTTGATTATGTCACACTAAATATGCATCTTAATATTTTTTTTTAATTTTTGTACAGATGATGATGATGAAGATATGATGGCAGACAGCTCTGACAGCGACTCTGATAGTGAATCAGAGAGAGATGAGAGTGACACAAGCCAAAGCGAGAACGAAAATGATTAAATTACATTATTATTTTTAATCACTTCTGAATGTTATTTATCGAACAGCTAAGTTACAATAAACTATAAATTGATTAATTTACTTATCTAAATATTTCTTCAGTTATTCAATTATATGCTTATTAGTTTTAAAGCATCTATACAGAATATTGATTTAATCGGAAGATACGTCATTTCCTCCCGGATAAAAATTTTTAACCTGATTGTTAATATACTTCTGTAATTAATAAAAAAAAATCAGGTAGCAGTAAGTGGAGGGAAAACACGTCAGCTGATGCATTTAAATAGGCGATAGATGCTCCCGCCTAACTTCCGCGTTACAACTTTCAAGGTATCAGCTGACGATCTTTCCACCGAGGTACTACCAGCTGACATTTATAGTCATTCACAGTAGCATATAAGGTATCATCAGGTACATTTTTAGTTGAGAGGAAATCATTGAATGTATACATTTTTTTTTCATGTTCAAGCGACCAGCTGACGTATAATAAATACACCATGTTATAGTCAGCTGACTTTTTTTTTCTTCAAGATATTGGATTAGCTATAGTTTTACAAATTTTTAGTCAGGTGGAAATGATTAAAAATATATTTTTTTCTCCGTGCGTGGGAGGCTACCGCCGCTCATCCCACCCACGGAACCGCAGCTGACGTTCACGAGGCATTTTGATACAACTCCCTGATGCGTCTCACTAATTATCGTTCGATAAGAAATAATTGACCAAATTTTCACCTGGCTCCCGGTCTAATAGTATTTTCCTTGTATGAGACTTGCATAGGGAGTCTGGATGTGGAAGTAGCGGTTTTTTGCATACTTCAAAGGTCTCGGCTATTAGACTTACCTATAATAATGCAATGCACACAATACTGATAAATATATTCTAGCTAGAAATTACTTTCATTAAGATGCAACAGATTTTTTCTTGTGTAATGTTTAATTTAACACATCATTAATTTCATTAGTAGAGATTCCTAAATTTTTTTAGTATAAAATTACCTTACAATTACCATAAAGAACAATTATATGCAGCCAACATGAAATAATTAATAATTACATTATATTACTAGGTGTAACGTTAACGAATCCTGAATTGTTTAGTCTTAATTATTGTTTGATGTATTTACTGGTCTCGCGCTCTAAGTAATTTAACTACGTAACTTGGTTACCGACTGTCTTAGATCATCAACTGCGCATGTGTACCTTCTTGAAGTTAAAAACGCAAAGGCAATTACAAAAGCTAATAAAACTGCTGCCCATCATAGCTTCACTCTAGGACATGTCAACTGTGAGGAATTGCTTTTTTTTCTTTTGAATTGAAATTGTGCCTTTAAGAATTTTCTTTATAGTCCGGTGATATTAGGAAAATTACAGAATTTCCTCAGGAATCCGAAAAAAATAGTGTTGACCACTCAAAATGGCGTATTTAATTGTTATTTAACTTTTTTTTTAAACAAAATGAATTTTGCAACTTAGTTTTTTGCTTATATCTTCGCTTCTAAAGGTCGTAGAAAAACGTTCGACCCGTCAATTTCTTCGTCATGAGCTCCCCTATAAGGTAGGATAAATGCAAGGAGCGAATTTTTGATTGTTAATAACATTTTATGGCAAAAAACTGAAAAAATTGAATTTTTCGATCCTCGAACTTTGAAGTACTTACTGTAGAAACAAATATAAAATCTGTATATTAACGATATTATGAGAAATAGACCCTTAATAAAATGCACTTTGTCCCGTTGCAAAATATTAATAATTTTTTTTTGCAATTAATTTATAAAAAAAATTCAAACAGTTATATTCAAAGATCAAATTAATATTTTACAGTTCTGTTTCGGTAAATACATCTTATTTGACGTACATTTATATAATCAAAAAGAATATTGCAAAAAAATTTTAATTTGAGACTTTTTTACGCAAAAAATCAATTTTGCAACTTAAACAAATGTAAATATCTCAGTGGATTTTGCATAAAATTTATTGTAACTAACGGCATTTTAATTGTCATAAAACAACACGAATTAAAAAAAAAATGTGGTCCAATGCTTTGGAGCCGAGATATGAAGAATTCACGTTTTTTGCGATTAGGGCGAAATTTGAAAATATTTTTACTTGAAAATTTAACTGAATATACCTCAGAGTGCGTGTTATCACTTACAAAAAGTGCCATGTCCATATATACATATGGGCCATGGAAAAAAAGTCGAGAAAATTGCATCCTTGGCGCTCGCGCTCACGCTAGACGCCAGATCCCCCTCCTCTTTCACTGCTAGTGGCGTACTTACAGTTTTACCGCGGCGGCAGCTTTATTTCTCTTTTTCTCGGCTTCAGGAATGGCTAGATGGACGTTTTTTTTTTTAATTCAACTTATTTTTTTCTCAGCTTTCCGATTATTCGATTATTTTTCAATCTTTCAATTACGTTGCTTCATAAAATAAATATGTAAAGATTATATACAATTTATTTGGTAAGACATTGATGAGTGAATAGTTTTTACTCTTATTGGGGATAAAAAAGGTATACATTTTTTATTTATTGAATATACAAAATAAAGTTTATTTTTCTGTTTTTTTTAGGTTGATTTTCTGTGTCGGACTCGCTGTCCGTTTCGTCTCGCATTTCTGAGTACAGACAATCATTGTCATCATCGTCATTATTTAGATCAATATTTCCAATAACTTCCTCATTTTCTTGCATTTCATTTAATTCTAACTGACAGTCATCAATATTGATTTAATTTGTTTTAAACAGCGAAATAAACATCTAATTCATAACATAATAATGCGTGATTGCCTAAATTATAGAATGTTTGTAAAATTGTAAAAAAAACCGCTGCCCAAGGAGTCACTACTTCCATATCCAGATTTTCTATCCAAGTCTCTCACAACGAAAAAAAAAACCAATGAAACGATATGACCCATCGGTAGTGGGTGGTGGGAAT
The DNA here is from genome assembly GCA_936432065.2 of Rutpela maculata. Taxonomy (NCBI): domain Eukaryota; kingdom Metazoa; phylum Arthropoda; class Insecta; order Coleoptera; family Cerambycidae; genus Rutpela; species Rutpela maculata. Next base: position 101,166,206 of record OW386290.2, on the reverse strand, counting down.
GGTGGTAGGAGGTGGCAGTGGGGGTGCATGAAGTAAAAAAAAATTGAGGCCTTTAGTTCTTGCATACACACTAAATCACAATTTTATTTTCATCATCCCTTTAATAATGAGGTGGGGGTGGTAATGGAGGTGGCTAATGTCAAAAATGTTTTCGGGGCCTTAGCTTCTCTTATATGTACAGCGTGTCTTCCTATTGAGTTCGCGATAGATGAAATAGACAAAAAATTTTCGAATTTTTTTTTCATATTTGGGGATTCACCTAAAAAGTAATTTGGGGTGTATTTTGTTTTTTTAAAATCATGTACGCCATGACAATTAACCAAAAACGAATTTCATGTTAGGTAAAGTACCTTTTCTGTAAAAGATACAGGAAAATGTCATTAAGGAAAGTTATTCAGATTAAAAAGTTATAGTCCAATACAAACTTTCAAGAACATACGCCTACTTTGATGATTTTGATTTTTTCAATATAATTGCATTTTACGAAAAAAAATAGTATGCCAGTTTACTAAAGTGTTTAATTTAGTACATAATGGAGCAAACACTTTAGTAAACCAGCAACGTTTTTTTTTTTCGTAAAATGCGAGGTAAAATGCAATTATATTAAAAAAAACCAAAATCATCAAAGTAGGCGTATGTTCTTGAAAGGACTATAACTTTTTAATCTGAATAACCTTCCTTACAGAGAAGGTACTTCATTAACATTAAATTCGTTTTTGCCTAACTGTCATGGTCTACATGATTTAAAAAAAAAACAAAAATACACCCAAAATTACTTTTTAAATAAGCAGGGGGTGAACCTCCAATATGAAAAAAAATTCGAAAGTTTTTTGTCCATTTCTCCTATAGCGAACTCAATCGGAGGACACGCTGTATATACTAAATACCAATTTTATGGACTCTTATTTGCTTAATTTACTCATTTACCTCCCATTTACCCCCAACCCTTCAACGGAATAAGATCAAAATATAATCTTCCAGATTTCGTTAAAATACATGCATGTAGCAAAAACAGTTTTTTTTTTATAAATTAATTGCAAAAAAAAATAATTAATATTTTGCAACGGGACAAAGTGCATTTTATTAAGGGTAAAAATATGTACTATTTCTCATAATATCGTTAACATACAGATTTTCTATTTGTTTCTACAGTACTTCAAAGTTCGGAGGATCGAAAAATTCAATTTTTTCAGTTTTTTGCCATAAAATGTTATTAACAATCAAAAAGCCGTTCTTTGCATATTTATACCTACCTTATAGGGGAGCTCATGACGAAGAAATTGACGGGTCGAACGGTCGAACGTTTTTCTACGACCTTTAGAAGCGAAGATATAAGCAAGAAACTAAGTTGCAAAATTCATTTTGTTTAAAAAAAGTTAAATAACAATTAAAGTCGCCATTTTGAGTGGTCAACACTATTTTTTTCGGATCCTTGAGGAAATTCTGTAGGGGTTAGACTAATTTTTGGCTAGTCCCAAAACTTTCCGATAAATCGTTATTTTTAAACCTAAAATCACCGGATTATTAATAACATAATACCGTTCTTTATAACTTGAAAAGTTGCAATCAACAACATGCGGCAATTTCACCTATTTAGAACGACAAAAACTAATCTCTCCATTAGGGCTAAAATATATCCAATTTCAAAAGAACGTTGTTTAACAACCCGTGTTTCTAACCTCGTTTATATTTTATTTAAATTAATAGTAATAAAGGTGCAAACCTGGCCCACAAGCGATCGTTCCTCCTGTCAACTGCGCTTGAATCTATTGTGTCCCAGTGTTGCCAGCATTGCATTATTTTTCAGGCTAAATCCTAGTATAAATTAGGACTAGATTGAAGAAAATAAAAAATCAAACATAACTACAAGTACATAACTGGATAGATCCAGTCTAAAACGGGCTTTCAAAGTTTTTTTGAAGAGCGGGAGGAGGGACGCTGCGACGAATTTTTTTGATGAGCGGGGGGGAGAGAGACTACGGCGATCGGGCAATCGCTAAAACGGGCTAGATTTCGCAGCGTGGTGTCAATGTGCCAAAAGTTGCAAAAATGAGTTAGAAAATGCACGAACGTGCTGACGTTGACAACACTGGTCCAAGACATCGACGGAGTACTGTACCCGCCACGGATCTTGTCGAGCAGCAGGAACTGGAGGGGAACGTAGCGGCCTATAGGTGAACTGCGCGTCCACTTCTTATAATAAATTATTAGTGTACAACACCAATCGTGGTAGCGGTGCGTGCGCTGGACCTATATCACTTTCTACATAGATTCCCCATTCCCCTTTGCTCGCCAACACTCGTGGCGATTACAGTAACTGTACTTTTATCTTTTTGTTGCCACCATCAAGAATATTTCGTCATGGACTCGGAAGCTACACGTATGTATGTGCTAATTGTATATTACATCGATTACTTTGAAAGTTATTTTTGAAAAATCGTCGACTTTATAAGACACAATTAAAATCAATATATTAAATAACGACTGTTCGTAATAAGATCAAAATATAGGGTTATAAAACCGCTGAGTTCCACCTGAAAAGAAAATGGCTTGCAGGAACTAGAAAAATGTCAAAGAAGTATCGCCAACATCGGCTGTATATTACTTACTAAACGCATCGCTAGTGTTAGAATACAGTAATAGAATTGTGATAAAACACATTTGATTTTTTGAACTTTAAAGTCCCCATGCTTAATCAGCACATAAATGTTTCAAATACTTGGTAGCGCAATGAAAATCGCATGCGCTATAAAAAATCTGTAGCAACCAATAATAATTAATCCTCGAATTAATCAGTGAAATGAAATATCTATATTTTTTCAATTGTTATACAGGTAGATGCTAAAAAAATTTGAGGAAATTGGTTCATATACAGTACACACACTAAATCGCATTTTTTTTACTCCTTTTAATGACGGGATAGGGGTGGCTGATGTCAAAAAAAATTGAAACCTTGGCTTGCATGGACTCTCACTTGCTTGCTTTACCTATTTACCCTTGTTTACACTCCCAACCTTTTAACGTAATAAGATCAAAATATAATTAGTTCCAGATCCCGTTATAATACACATATGCACCAAATTTCAAGATAATATAAACGGTTCCAGAGTAATCGTGCACACAAAAAAGTTACAGGCAGAGACAGACAGAGAGAACGACACACGAACGAACGGATTTTTCTAAGTACTTGAACAAAAAAATCAATATTTTTTTACCTATACTTCCACTCCACTATGTAAAAGTGGAAGTAAAATCCTAACTTATGTTATTGACAGAGGCGTAGCGAGTCAACTTTTTTTGGGGGTTATTTTTCAAATTTGTCAACTTCATAAGACTTAAGAAGCCAACTCTGTAAAGAATTAAATAATAAATCATCAAAAAAAATGATGAGCGGGGGGTGTGACTTCTAAAAAAAAGTCAGTAAAATAAAAATTGCCAACTTACATCTCGAATCACCAACTTCTACTCAACTTTTGCCAAGTTCTGCCGAAATAAAAATTGATGAGCGGTGGGAAGAAAATCTAAAAAAATTGGTCAATAAAGATTGCCAACTTACGCCTCGAATTTCCAACTTTTGCCCAACTTATGCCAAGTCTGACAACAGACGCTACGCCTCTGGTTATTGATGAGTGATGTGATGACACTCTGAAAGTATGTAAGCAGTCCCAAAGCAATACTGACTCGATATGAACCTGACTGACGCGAATGGAATATTTATGGCGAGTGTTTATATGGTAGGTTAGAACAAGAAAATTGCCAATGGAAACAGAACGTGGAGTACCTACGTTTCAGTTTCAGTCGTCAACATTCCTTGAAATATGTACTTATCTAAGAATAAGAAATTACAACAATTATTTTTTAATTTCCAAACAACGTTTTCAGTTAGCTGGTTTTCACAGGTCTACAAGCCCTCTAATTGCACATACACATATCAAGCATAATGAGTAATCTAGAAAGAAGATATATTACATCAAAGTATACTACTTGCATATTCCGTGCACATATACGTATGTGTGTGTGCAAGTATCCGTAGCCAATTACTGGTACTCTTGCCTTTTACCTAGGTGAAAAACCTATTGCAGTTTATATTCCGTGAATTTGTATTATAATCTAAAATGCTTTTATAGCTGCATACATTATTTATCAATAGTGGGTATACCAAAAATGAAAACCGCTGCCCAAAAAATCATTACTTCCAGATTCAAATTTTCTCTCACAACGAAAAAAAATGTTGATACTATTTTTGCGCTTCACTATGTGGAAATAATTGTTTATGAAACTTTAATAACATAATATTTGAAGTCGCTTACCCCAAAAACCTATAAAACGAAATGCCACATCCGTAGTGGGGGTGGATGAAGTAAAACAGAAATTTGAGGTTTTTGGTTCTTGTATACACACTAAATCACAATTTTATTTTCTTCACCCCCTTTAATAATAGGGGGTGACGCGGGGTGGCTAATGCCAAAAAGTCTTTTGAGACCTTCTTTTATAATATATAATACTAAATACCAATTTTACGGACTCTTGCTTGATTTACATATTTACCACCAAACCTTCAACGGAATCAGATCAAAATATAATCTAGTTCCAGAGAGTTACAGATAGACAGGCAGGCAAAACGACAGACAGAAATTTTTTTGCTCAAACTTAAAATCTCGACGTTTCATGACATTTTAATTTAAGCCTATTTGAACAATAAAAATTTCCGAGATTTGCGTTAAGTACCCCGTTGGGAGTCTCTTAAAATACGGGTACCCTTTAGACCATCTACTACCCCCGTTTTCACCCCCTTGAAAAGTGAAAATCGAAATTTCGTGTTACTCGTCTAATAGATTCCAAATTTCACGCTTCTAGGTCTAACCGTTCCTGAAAAGCTTAAAAACGTCCCCCTCCCCGTTCACCCTTTCGGGGGGTCTATTTTTGAAAACCGTCGAATACGTGTTTTCTATTTCCTCAGAAGAGTCCATCGCTCGAATAATCACGTTTCTGACTTACGCGATTTCAAAAATATGGGTGCGCTGTAAACCACCCCGTTTTCACCCTTTCAAAAAGTGAAAATCGAAATTTCGTCTTACACGTATCTAATAGATTTCAACAAAAAATATTTCTGTGAAAATTTCACGCATCTAGATCTAACCGTTTCCGAAAAATCCTAAAATTTCAACCTCCTTTGGTCGAACGAATTTCGAAAAATCCCTTCTTAGTGGTTGTCTACGCCATTCGAGGAACCTCTATACAAAATTTGAAGTTTCTAGACCCAGCGGTCTGAGCTGTGCATTGATAAATCAGTGAGTCAGTCAGTCAGGATACTTTTTTTAATTTCCAAACAGACAAATAGATTAATACCAAAATCTAGCAGAATTCATAGTTTGAAGACAGGAGAAGCAAGAATCTTACATAGTTGTAACTGGGTTAAAAACAACAAATATACATAGAATTAACATAGTAAAAAAATACGTTCTATGTCCACAAAAATTTTAAAACAAGTAGAGGAAATTAAAAACAGTTTAATAATTACTGTAAAAAAAAATTAATGAGTTTAAAATAAAATTGGCATATATTACCTTAAACCATATTACATTAGCTATATGATACCGAAGAGATATTTTTATCATATTTGCACCCTGAAAAATATATTTCCTTTAAGACAATAGTTTTTTTTTTATTTTTATTTTTTCGTTTTAGACACCTAAATAATAACATCTTGTTTTTAAAAAGTTTTTTAACCTCCCCACAAAATTGTGGGAGGTTACTAAAATTGGTCCGAAATCGAAAATTGAGATAACATCAGATCTTTACGTTTTGAGGTCCCAGGAACCCAAAAAAGTGGTTTTTAAAAAATGTCTGTGTGTGTGTGTGTGTGTAAGTGTGTTAACACGATAACGGCGAAACTACTAAACGGATTTGGATGAAACTTTGCATGGGGGTTTCTTTAGTGCTCCAGAAGATCCAAAAAGGTTTTGGCTGAGATCGGATTACGTTTAGTGCCATTTTGGCACAAGTTGTTTATTTTATGATTACTTACAATTTGTAATCGAACCATTGAAAAGCAGTAAAAATTCCGATTTCAATATATCACACTTGCACCCTTTCGATTTGGTTTCCGTGAAAAAAATTAAAAAACAAAGCAAATGTGAAGCATAAGATCGATTTTCGCAAGGCACGGTCGATGTGCTTAGCTGTTGCGCCGTGAAACTCGTTATGTCATATGCATTCCTATTCAACAACATTGAGGTCAGGATTTACCACCGGCAACACGACCGCAAACTGGCGTAAAGTCGTACCATTTGTTTACAAAACATAGAGGTTATGGAGAATAAAGGTTATGGTTGAGAGCGGACTACGTTTAGTGCCGTTATAGCACACAATTTAGTGCTCTTTCGGTTTTAAAGATCCACAGGGTGGGGAGATTCCAGCCGCTTCCAGTAGCTGCCGATTTTTTACATTCAATTTTATTTTTGAATTTTTAGTTACGCCTTAATTAGTTTTATATTCATTGCGTCCTTACTTAAAATAATATCGGATCCTTCGCCATTTCTCAGAATACAACGTCTGAGTGAATACACTATTTGATCAAATTATAGTGTTAAAACTAAAAAACACATTTTTGGTGACATATTATTGTATTGTCACCAGAACTGCACGTGTATGCAAAATTTCCAGCTCAATTGGACGTCGTTAAGAGGTTTAAAATTGACCTGCAAGAGTCCGCCTAAATATTCTATAATACAAAGCAAGTTAAATAAAAGCTTGTAACAATAATACTAATAAAAATTAAATTAAACCATTTTTTAGTGCACGTGCAACGCTATTTTTGAAAAATTGTTAACTTTAACCGGATAAAAAACTACTGCCCAAGGAATCACTACTTCTACATCCAGATTTTCGGTCCAAGTCACTCACAACGAAAAAATTTTGTATGGAAATAATTGCTTATGGAACTTTAATAATATAATATTTGAAATCCTTTACCCCAAAAACCCATAAAACGATACCCCACATCGGTATTGGGGTGGGGGTGGTGATAGGGGGTAGTAGTGGGGGTGGATGAAGTAAAAAAATATTTTGAGGTTTTTGATTCTTGTAGACACACCAAATCACATTTTTTTTTGATCCCCTTTAATAATGGGGTGGGGATGGTAATGGGGGACAGCTAATGCCAACATTTTTTTTGAGACCTTACCTTCTCTTGTATATACTAAATACCAATTTTATGGACCCTTACCTGCTTGATTTACCTATTTACCCCAATTTACCCCCCAACCCTTCGATGGAACAAGATGAAAATATAATCTAGTTCCAGATCTCGTTAAAGTACATATGTGTACTACCAAATTTCAAGTCAATATCTTAACGGTTCCAGAGTAAACGTGCGCACAAAAAAAGTTACAGACGGACAGAAATTTTCTTTTTGCTCAAACTTAAAATCTCGACGTTTCATGACATTCTAAGCCTATTTGAACAATAAAAATTTTTTAAAAGTTTTTTTGTCACTATATGAAAATAATTGTTTATGGAACTTTAACAGTATAATATTTGAAATCATGTACCCAAAAAACCCATAAAATTATATGCCACATCGGTGGTGGGGATGAATGAAATGAAAAAAATTCTTAATGACTTTGGCTCTTGTACACACACTAAATCACACTATTTTTTCACCACCTTTAATAATGGAGTGGGGGTGGTAATAGATGTGGCTAATGCCAAATTTTTTTTTGAGACCTTAGCTCCTCTTATTTACTAAATACCAATTTCATTGACTATTACTTGCTTGATTCACCTGTTTACCCCCATTTACCCCAATTTACCGTTTAACTCTGCAACAGAATAAGATCAAAATACAATTTAGTTCCAGCTCTCGTTAAAAATACTTATATGCCATATTTTAAGTCAATATGTTAAACAGTTCCAGAGTAATCGTGAGCACCAAAAAGATACAAGACTAACAGAATATTGACGTTTCATGACATTCTGAGCCTATTTAAACAATGAAAATTTCCAATTTTTTTTTTGCGTTAATATACTTCAACTGGATGTGGAAGTAATACGCAGAAAATGGCACGACAAAGATATAAAAAATCGTTGTGTGCCGTAAACTACACGATAGGAGTAAAGCCTCTACTTTAAGTATTTTCTTCGAGGAAACCCACGCATCCATACTACCCAAGGTAACCCACTGTGCATCCAATTTACTCGAGGAAAGCCATTGCGCATTCATACTTCTTAAAGTAACCCACTGCGCATTTTATTCGAGGAAACTCACTGCGCATCAATACCACTTGAGGTAACCCACTGCACATCTATAGTACTGAAGAAAAGCCACTGCGCATCCGTACTCGTGGTAATCTACTGCGCATCCATTGTACTCGAGGAAAACCATTGCGCATTCATATTACTTAAAGTAACCCACTGCGCATCCATACTACTTGAGGCAACCTACTGCGATCTGTAATACTCGAGAAAAGTCACTGCGCATTCATACTTCTTAAAGTAACCCACTGCGCATCCATTTTACTCGAGGAAACCCACTACGCATCCATACCACTTGAGGTAACCCACTGCGAATCTATAGTACTGGAGAAAAGCCACTGCGCATCCGTACTACTCGTGGTAACCTACTGCGCATCCATTGTACTCGAGGAAAGCCATTGCGCATCCATATTACTTAAAGTAACCCACTGCGCATCCATACTACTCGAGGTAACCTACTGCGATCTATAATACTCGAGAAAAGTCACTGCGCATCTAAAATACTCAAAGAAAGCCACTGCGCATCCGTAATACTCGGGGAAACCTACTGCGTATCCATAGTAGTCGAGCAAAGCGATTACTCATCCATACTATTCGAAGTAACTTTAACAACATAATATTTGAAATCGTCTACCCCAAAAACCTATAAAACGATATGCCACATCGGTAGTGGGGGTGGGGGTGGTAAGGGTTGGTAGTGGAGGTGAATGAAGTAAAAAAAATTGAGGCCTTAGTTTCTTGTAGACACTAATATTACAACTTTATTTTTTTCACCCCCATTAATAATGGGGTGGGGGTAGTAATGGGGGTGGCTAATGCCAAAAAAATTTTGAGACCTTAACTTTTTTTATATATACTAAATATCATGTTTTATGGACTCTTACCTACTTGATTTACCTATTTACCCCCATTTACCCCAATTTACCCCCCAACCCTTCAACGGAATAAGATGAAAATATAATCTAGTTCCAGATCTCATTAAAATACATACGTGTACCAAATTTCAAGCCAATATCTTAAACGGTTCCAAAGTAATCGCGCGCACAAAAAAGTTACAGACAGACCGACAGACAGACAGAAATTTTTTTTTCTGTCAAACTTAAAATCTCGACGTTTCATGACATTCTAAGCCTATCTGAGCAACAAAAATTTTAAAAAATGGAAGTAAAATTATCGACCAAAGAGGAATTGTTTGTAAAGTATTCGTTTTTTGAATTCGTTAATCAACGTTTAAGAAAAAAATTTAATGCAGAATAACTCATCAGATTTCTGAAGTATGCCTCTTGGCACACTCTTAATTTACCACTTTACCCTCTTTGATTTTGAATATCACGCCTCATTTCACAATGTTTAAAATTGAATTCGAAAATTACATTGACTCCAGTAGTGCTTACGGCCAAAATAAATATTGGGCAGTCATTCATGGTTAAGTTTATATTCTAGGCCTTTAGGCGAATCATTTCTACAAAATAATGCAGGGAATTTATAGTTGTGTAAAACCGGCTTTGAATAGTCTGGGTCTGGGATAGGTCAATACTTTCTGTCTGCTGAACAGCCTCGTTGCTATAGAAGCAATTCGATGAATAGGACATATACTTCGACTACATGCCGATTATACTTTTTTGTTTATTCTACGATACTAGGACACTGCATAGGTACCGATATTTAAAAAAAAAATCGTGACTAAAGAATGTCTTGTATTTGAAATGTTCATTTTTCATACGTATTATTAGAAATAAGTGTGGTACTGTAAATGCAAATACTCATTAATTTTTAGATCATTTTAAGAATGTTCTCAATGAGTGAAAAAAACTCGAATCCATCGTAGGTATGTCAGACATCATTCAGCAAATTCTAACTCTCACCGTTACTTCACAATTCTAATAAAAAATTTGATCGTATCTTGAACTCTGCATATCATACGGTATAATTTACCTACCTGGTAATTTATACTCTTCAAAGAAGTCTTTAGCAATAGATATTTCAGAGGTAGGTCTGTCTAAATTCTCATCATAATAAAATAATTTGTAACATAATAAAGAAATAATTGCAGTCGAGTGATTCAAGCGTCAGTTGTGGACTGTGAAAACTTAATTACGTTTAACCGTGAATTAAAATACCAATTTTGAAAGTATGGTCAAATATACTCATACAGGGTGAGTCAATAGTGTGTGGACGGTCAATATGTCCTCAATCTTTTAAAATTTGAAAAAATGTCTGAGATAAAAATTGTGGGTGATCAAGATTGGCATACTATGAAATTATTTTAACATCTACAGGGTGTTTGATAGAGTGGTAGCAAGCTAATACTAGGATTTTTTGAATGGAATACCCAACATTTTTTTGTATACTTGTATTCGACTCTACCAAGGCATACCCATATTATTTTTGGATTTAACACTGCTAGTGGCGTCAAATTCGGATTTTAATGTGAATTGTCTGGTCAGGGCAGTTTTTCTATTTTAACGTGTTCAGGGGATCAACTTAAGTTCACAGCTCAGTTTTGCAGTTTCTGCGAGGTCGGCATATTGTTTATTTAATTTTTAGATCGTGTTTTCCATCGGCGGTTTTCTTTGAATATTTCGAAATCTATAAGTCCTATGGAAAACAACAAAAAGAAGGAAAATGTCCGTTATAAGCTGTACAATAAAAGTACATAAACTATAATTAACTCCAATTGTTATTATATAAAAAAAAATGAACATTGCAAAATTATGCGTTTTTAAACAAATCACAGTTCTTTCAAAAATAGTGGATAATATTCAATGAAATTTTGGAAAAGTATAGCTCTTATAAAGTACAATCACCAATCAAAATGATTACTAAGACGGCCCAAATTTACAATTATTTCTAAAACTTTGCACCCTTGTGAAATCCTGCCATCAAGACCAAGAAATGTGTACGATGGCTCAAATTGTAGCTTTTTATAAGTGCTTTAAGATCATGAAGAGAGAATTTTTTTTTCAAAATTTAAACCCCATTAATTGCAGTTGTTTATAATTTTCGAAAGTGTGGTTATAAACAAATTCAAATAACTCTCTAGTTTTTTTTTATGAAATCAAAAACGCTAAAGGAGTAATGAAAGTAAATTAAAAAAAAATTAATGCTCTACTTACATTACATTTGGTAGGTATGATATAAACTTAGAAGAGAACGAACATCTGATTTCCAGTCTGCCTCACAACTTGTATGTGTTGATAGGTAACAGAAATACACGTTTTTAGTAGGTACGTCAAAAGGCCTGTTTTGGTTCTGATAAGAAAGGTTCTAGAACAGTTCCCATCATGCGTAATAAAGAAGCAGCCATGTGCAGTGTATTAAAATGTTTAATTTATCGAACTGCGCAATACGGGGACGGTTCTAGTACTATGAAAATTTAGAACCAAAACAAACCTAATGATAGTTTATATCAAGATCTGTACACTCTAAAGTTGCTTCGTAACTCACGTAACTCACGATCCCCACTAAAAAACCGCTGCCCAAGGAATCACTACTTCCACATCCATATTCTCTATCCAAGTCACTCACAACGAAAAAACTTTGTATGTACAAATAATTGTTTATGAAATTTAATATAATATTTGAAATCCTCTTCCTTAAAAACTCATAAAACGATACCCCACATCGGTAGTGGGGTGGGGGTGGTGATAGTGGGGTGGTAGTGGGGATGGATGAAGTAAATAAATATTTTAAAGTTTCTGGTTCTTGTACATACACTAAATCACAATTTTCATCCCCTTTAATAATGTGGTGGGGGTGGTAATGGGGGTGGCTAATGCCAAAATTTTTTTTGAGACCTTAATTTCTCTTGTATATACTAAATACCAATTTTATGGACTCTTACCTGTTTGATTTACCTATTTACCCCCAATTTACCCCCCAACCCTTCGACGGAAGAAGATGAAAATATAATCTAGTTCCAGATCTCGTTAAAGTACATACGTGTACTAAATTTCAATATCTTAAACCGTTCCAGAGTAAACGTGCGCACAAAAAAAGTTACAGAATTTTTTTTTTTCGCTCAAACTTAAAATCTTGAAGTTTCATGACATTTTAAGCCTATTTGAACAATAAAACAAAAGCAAGAACATTAAGGACGTAGTTAATATCAGACAGATCAATATTTTATCTTCTGTAGAAAAATTGTTAGAAAATGCAGTTTATTACAGAGTGATCGACTACTTTAATTCCTACAACTTATTAATAAGTCACCAATCAGGTTTTCGAGCTAAGCACTCATGTGAATCTACACTTCAACTGATACTTACTAGGATTCGGATGATTGATCAAGGTAAATATGTCACAGTTATGTTTATAAATTTAAAAAGAGCATTTGAAACTATCGATATTGTCGGATGAATTATCATATTATGGTGCGAATAGTAATATTTTGATAGGTTAAAAAATTATTTGACTACAGAAAACAAATCACCAAAGTTAATAATACAATTTCTTCAAGACTTCATGTTGATCTAGGAGTTTCGCAGATATTGTATGCAGGCGATATTTTAGTAACTGTTTATGACTACGATAGTTATATTGTTGTTAATAAACTGAATATTGCCCTATCCAAAGTTGAAACTTAGTTTAAAATTAACAAACACAAATTAAATCAGTTTTTTTAGAGCGAACGGATGTGCCATGTAAAATTCGAAATTACCGGGTAAAACTTAAATTTGATAAAGCTTAAGTGAATTTTAGGCCTTTAGAGACAACATTATAGAATGGTACCAGACTATTGAAAAGTCAAAAAAAAATATTTTTTGATTTTCGCACAAGTAAAAAATTTTTTCCTTTTTTTAGTTTTAAATAGCCTAATACCATTCTATAAAGCTGTCTCTAAAAGACTATCAAAAAATTCGGTTCAGGGATACAGGAGAAATCCTCGAATTACGTTCACGAAACCGCCCACCTTAAGTTAATATTTGTTGTTGTTGTTGTTGAAAAAAAATGCTGAGAACGCTCAGGGATCGAACCTTGAACCTTATGATTCGGAGGTTGACGCTTACACCATGTCGTTAGCGTGTCACCTGAAAAATAAACCAGCTATCATACTTTAACGTAGGTGAATAAAATTTTTATGTACCTTTTGTACCTGTTTTCTGCAAAAAGGCCCCGCTTTCCAGCTAGCAAATCGCATACGTTCTTAACTACATATTACTATTTGTTGTCAAAACATTAGCTTTGCTAAAATGACGTAGGTCTGGCGGCTCTGGGATCTTGGACTATAAGTTGTATTAATAAACACATTTTCTTACAGGTCCATAATTTTTTTTTACTTTATTTACTGGTTGGCTGTAAATATTGAATCTGAACTGAGCTCGAGCTAGCCAATGTCGTACTATTAGTTTACTAGTATACCGTGCCAAAACAGAATTTCTTGCAGCGCATCAACGGCAGTAAGTACACGTGGTACAATTTTCTCTCGAACGAAAAATGCCCATTATAATATTTAAGAGACTTCAACGCACATAAAAGACGAAAGACGACCAGACGGATGAAGATAAAATCATCATCGGAAAAACTTTACTCCACACATGATCTAACGAAAATGGAAACGCGCTGAAAAACATGTTTGACTCAATAATAAGAAACACGTGGAGCAAAAGTCAAACCTGTCTTGACTTGGGAGTAATAGAAACTCAATTTAACAAAAATAATCATATCCGGGTAGGCAGAGATAAAAAAAAATGATCAAAAACATTAAAGCAAAAAGGACAGCAGAAGTCAATACAGGCCACAAAATCCTATACAGAAAATTGGAAATAGAAGAGAAAAGACGTAAAAGAAATAACAAAACACCACACAGTAACTGTAATAGCTCTCTACTACAGCACGAAGGCTCCCAGAAGAAATACTGCGAAGAAATAGAAAAACAACTGACAGGGGAAGAATTAGACTGAACATCAATGGGTTCAGAAATAAAAATTGCGACAAGAAAAGCGTTAAAAAGGGACCAGTCATCTATGAGCCCGACAAGAAAGGAAAAACCAAGTACAAACAGCTAAAAAATATGAAGGCTACAGACAAACAACACCCGACGTGGAACATAAATGAAAAGCTAAAAGGAGCATTGAAAGAAAAAAGAGAGGCGGATAGAAACCACGACGAGGAAAAATGTAGAGCATTCCTTAAAAACAGAAAAGACTAAATCAAATCTCAAAATATATAGAAACAATAATACCCACAAGAGAAAATAAATACCATTGCAACATTGGACCAAGAAGCTGGAGGAAGAAGGGAATGCAACGGATGAACGAACAGAACTAATAAAAGACAGAGACCACTGACCCTTGGACAAGCCACTATCAAAGAACCAACTGCTAGAAGTAATAGCCAGAGCTAGATGAAACACCGCATCTGGAGTAGACAAAATAAACAACGAGTTAATACACTATGGACCGGAAAGGCTACAGAAGCAAATCCTAGAAATCATCACCACACCTCTGCCTACGAAATGGTCATACATATACCCACAGATGGGTAGAGGAAAGTTTCCAGGAAGTTTTCCTTATAACTTTCCATTGGGTATATTGATAGGCTATTTTATGGTGAAATCTGATTCGTGATCATGCAAGTGCATACAATTATATTATTTTCATGACTTTTACAGATTTCTATCAAATATGGAAAGTTTCCTCGACCCATCTCTCCTCAAAAATAAGATTTGTAGAAGCGGAAACACAAAAAGAGGAACATAAACACTCCACATCACTATACAATGCGGCAACGCATTTCACTGCCCACCCCACACTCCTATATCATGCGCCATATGGCTCTCGCTGCTGACAACAAGCATGATCCAAACCAACCCAGGGTGGACGTAGCCAGCCCAGCGGTATATCTTAGGAGTGGCAGCAATGCCTACCGCACAAAGATAAATCAATCAATCAATCAACAAACTCAAACTAAATCCAATCAAAATAAACGCTATGTTAATTACAAATAGGTTCAAATATAGCAACATAAACACTACTAATATTAATTTGTTTATAGATTATACACAAAATAAAATAAAACAGTTGAACAAATCAAATATTTGGGTTTAAATATAGATAACATTTTATGATTTAAAGATCGTTTTAAAATTATTAAGAAAATGTCAAAAAAAAAAATCGCTGCCCAAGGAATCACTACTTCCACATCCAGATTTTCTATCCAATTCACTCACAACGAAAAAAATTTGTATGTGGAAATAATTGTTTATGGAACTTTAATAATATAATATTTGAAATCCTCTACCCCAAAACCCATAAAACGATACCCCACATCGGTAGTGGGGTGGGGGTGGTGATTGGGGGTGGAGGTTTCTGGTTCGTGTACACACACTAAATCACAATTTTTTTTCATCCCCTTTAATAATGAGGTGGGGGTGGTAATGGTGGCTAATGCCAAAATTTTTTTTGAGATCTTAACTTCTCTTGTATATACTAAATACCAATTTTATGGACTCTTACCTGCTTGATTTACTTATTTACCCCAAATTTACCCCAATTTACTCCCCAACCCTTCGACGGAACAAGACAAAAATATAATCTAGTTCTAGATCTCGTTAAAGTGCACATGTGCACCAAATTTCAAGTCAATATCTCAAACGGTTCCAGAGTAAACGTGCGCACAAAAAAGTTAGACCGACAGACAGAAAATTTTTTTTCTCTGAAACTTAAAATCTCGAAGTTTCATGACATTTTAAGCCTATTTGAACAATAAAAGTTTTAAAAAATTTTCTTGTCGTTACTATACTTCTACTGGATGTGGAAGTAAAAAAAACCGCTGCCCAAGGAATCACTACTTCCACATCCAGATTTTCTATCCAAGTCACTCACAACGAAAAAATTTTGTGGGTGGAAACAATTGTTTATGGAACTTTAATAATATAATATTTGAAATCCTCTACCCCAAAAACCCATAAAACGATACCCCACATCGGTAGTGGGGTGGGGGTGGTGATGGTGGTAGTGGATGAAGTAAAAAAATATTTTGAGGTTTCTGGTTCTTGTACACACTAAATCACATTTTTTTTTCGTTCCCTTTAATAATGGTGTGGGGGTGGTAATGGGGGTGGCTAATGCCAAATTTTTTTTGAGACCTTAGCTTCTCTTGTATATACTAAATACCAACTTTATGGACTCTTACCTGCTTGATTTACCTGTTTACAACCCTTCGACGGAATACGATAAAAATATAAGTTCTAGTTCTAGATCTCGTTAAAGTACATATGTGTACCAAATTTCAAGCCAATGTCTCAAACGGTTCCAGAGTAAACATGCGCACAAAAAAAGTTACAGACCGACAGACAGAAAAATTTTTTTCGCTCAAACTTATAATCTCGACATTTCTTGACATTCTAAGCCTATTTTAACAATAAAAATTTTCAAAATTTTTTTTTGTCGTTACTATACCTACTGCCACTGGATGTTGAATTAATTACTTTTCGCTAATATTCCGTAACTATTCTAAAATCTGGGTTGATAAAAAGTTTGCAACACCCCCGTGAGCAATAGGATTGAATTATGCATCATAATTACTTCAACATCCAGTGGAAGTTTAGTAACGCAAAAAAATTTTGAAAATTTTTATTGTTAAAATAGGCTTAGAATGTCATGAAACGTCGAGATTTCAAGTTTGAGCAAAAAAATTCTGTCTGTCGGCTCTGTCTGTCTGTAGCTTTTTTTTGTGCGCACGTTTACTCTGGAACCGTTTAAGATATTAACTTGAAATTTGATACACGTATGCATTTTAAGGAGATCTGGAACTAGATTATATTTTGATCTTATTTCGTTGGGGGATAAATTGGGGTAAATGGGTAAATCAAGCAATAAGAATCCGTAAAATTGGTATTTAGTAGGTGTATATATATAAAAGAATTTAGTCTCCAAAATTTTTTTAGCTTAGCCCCATTACTACTCCACCCCATTAATAAATGGGGTGAAAAAAATAAAATTGTAATTTAGCGTGTGTACAAGAACCTAAGGCCTCAAAAAATTTTTTTTACTTCATCCACCCCCACTATCACCCCTCTATCACCACCCCCACACGCACTACCGATGTGGCATATCGTTTTATAGGGGTAGACGATTTCAAATATTATGGTATTAAAGTTCCATAAACAATAATTTCCACATAGTGAAGTGCAAATATAGTATCAAAATTTTTTTCGTTGTGAGAGACTTGGCTAGAAAATCTAGGTGTGGAATTTTAAGATTTATAAACTCCCTACAGGTTGCATTGTAATTCGAGTCCTATGAACAAACGAACATTAGTGTGCCTGCCTTTCAAGATTATTTTAGCAGGTTGCTAAATTGACACCAATGCTTCAAGGATAGATGAGGAGATAGCGTCAGAGACGTGTCATCGCGAGTGTGCCTAGCTTCTACGATTTCAAATTAGAATAACATGCAACCTGTACGGTGTTTATAGATCTTCTATTATTTTCTTGATTCTATAATAAGTGGGTACCTCGAGTAGTATGGATGCGTACTAGGTTGCGTATGGATGCGCAGTGGGTTTCCTCGAGTAGACTGGATGCGCAGTAGGTTACCACGAGTAGGATGGATGCGCAATAGCTTTTCTCGAGTACTATAAATGCGCAGTAGGTTACCAAAAGTAATATGGATGCGCAGTGGGTTTCCTCGAGTAAAATGGAAATGGAAATGAATTCAAGTAGTATGAATGCGCAGTGGCTTTTCTCGAGTAAATTGGATGCACAGTGGGTTACTTCGAGTAGTATAGATGCGTGTAGGTTTCCTCGAAGAAAATGCTTGAAGTAGAAGTTTTACTTCTATCGTGTAGTCCACGGCACACAATGATTTTTTATATCTTTGTCATGCCATTTTCTGCGTATTACTTCCACATTCAGTGGATTTTAAGTTTGAGCAAAAAAAATTCTGTTTGTCGCATCGATCTATCTGTTGGTCTTGTAACTTTTTGGTGCTCACGATTACTCTGGAACCGTTTTTATCTATTTTTTGAGATTATCTTGAATATATGAGTCAATCGACCAATTCTATTCGGATTCGGATTCAACGCGTGAAAATGCATGGGAATATACTAGTGTAGTACCCAGGCCAATTTTTTTTTTTTGTGAGAGAGTTGGATAGAAAATTTGGATGTAAAAATAGTGATTCCTTGGGTAGCGGTTTTTTGAATAATTTTGCACACCCCCACAGTAGCGTCAGTGTGTACAAACTTTGGAATAAGGTGTGCCAAAAAATCAATATAATTGGAGCAAGTAGAAGAACAAGCGTCAAGTCTGCCTCCCACCTGATCTTACTTATCATTTCCAAAGTTGAAGTTTACAAAATTCGAGAGGGGATGTGTAAAATTGTTTAAAATTATGATGCATAATTGAGTCCCATTGTTCACGGGGCTGAGGTGGGGCAAAATTTACGTAAAGAAAAATGTCCTATTATTCCCTATTATTTTTAAGCCATCTTAATCATCTAATTTTGCACAACCTAGTTCAAATTTTGCACTCACACATTGGCGTTCACGGCGTTTCAAAAAATTTCCTCCAGTTCCTCACCACTATCAAAATTCCTGTTATTTTTCTGCAATTTTAATCGCTAAATTTTGCATAATTTTGCACACTCTTTTTGCGATCTTACGCGCGCACACATTAGCGCCCAAGACATCTCGAAAAATTTGCGACAGTGATCAAGATTACGATTAAGTAATCAATTGCCAATTAGTTAGCGATGCCTTGCGGAAATTATTATTAATTTAACAAGTCATTTTGATCACTTTTATGCATGGATATGTCTAATCGCGTTTTAGAATTTTAAAGGTACCTTAAATAAATGTGATGAATTTTAAAAAGGCACGCTTCCCAGCGGATGTCAATATCGTAGATTTAAAAATAGAAATATTATAATCACTTTATTATAAATTATATGAGTAATATAACTTGTTTAAATGCCCAGAGATCATTGCCACCTACAACACATACAAATATTTCAGATAAAGTTACACTGTTTGCAAAACAAAGGAGGTTCGAGAAATCAAATATGTGTATGGTAAACAAAATACGGTTATCTTTAAGTTAAATAAGTTACAACGTGAACACTGATGTGACTTTCAAGTAGTTCATGATTTTCCTCTTTTCCATCAAAACATAAAATCATACCAAAACGTGACGGAAAGATCTTCCAACTTACTCTGTATTACGCAATATATAGCTGATGCATTTGACTCCAACTTGCAGTGAACGTATACAGTGTGTCCCATTTGCTTGGAACCACCCCAATAAAATTTATTTTAAGTCCGATTTAGATCGTTTTATTTTTAACCTGTAGACCTTTGAAAAGTGCATTCTTGCGGTGCATTACATTTTATAAAATATAAAAGGGCGGCCTACTGCGGTCTTATTTCGGGGCGGAAATTAAAGAAATTTTATTAGCTATTTTTTTATTACTTTGAGGACGCCACTAGATTCGGCGACCAAATGGGTTTGTATTAAATTTCGTGAAAAAATTCTCATTTTTGGGTTTTTCTTGAGTGACACCACACCAGTGTGTCCCATTTTACTTGGAACGACTCTCATGAAAAGTTTATTCCACTGGGTTCTGCAATTCCTCAAATGGGTTTCTACCAAATTTCGTAAAAAATATCTTTTTTTGGATTTTTCCCGTAACAAATAATAATTCTGAAATTACCAATGAAAATCCACTGCTTACCGAATAGTACAGTCGAATCTATTTAATTTATTTATTTTCTCGGCGACAACATTTCACCTGAAATTTTATTGTTGATTCTTATGTATTATATATTAAAAATTCCTTGTGCGTCAAAAGTTATATGCACTTTTTGACACGTTTTCACGGATTTTTAACTTATCTGCTTAGTACGGCAGCCCGTTACCAAAAACCTCTATCAAAACAGCGAGCTTTATCGCAAGGAAAGTACAGATTATGAAATTCTAAGACACTTTTTCATATGACAAAATTTCGAAAAACGATACGGGCGGCTGCGTGGCCTACGTAAATGATTTATAAAATCATTTACGTAGGCTACGGCGGCTGGCAAACGACTTTCCGTCTGTTGAAAAAAATGTCGTAATTTTTATACCGCGGCGAGGCAGTTCTCTATTAATTCTCGTTAAAAATGATGAACAAGATATGAATTAATCGAGAACTGCCGTTTTTCATTGGCCTAAATTCAATCAAAGTTGTATCAAATTATCAAAGCAGCGAGGCTAAAGTTTTTTTCTATTTATAGAGTGGGGTATAAAAAAGATTAAAAAAATGCGAACTGCCGTTTTCCGTTGGCCGTAGCTACGCGAAATCGAATGGTGTCGCATATACGTTCGGCGTACTGGCGCGGCGGCGCGCGGAGGACATAGAGATGCTGGATGATTTCGTTGTCTATGGTAACGACATGGAGTATATCCCAAGCCATGTAGCATCTCCAGCAGAAGGTATAGAACGCGTGTATACGTAAATTAAAGATGGCAGAGGATGCAGCGTTATCGTTATGCAATTCAATTCAGTTCAAAAAGTATTTATTTTCATTTACATACAAATATGCGCCTAGTCGGAGCCCGACTCGGTGCCAACCAGACAACCACGGCGGACATCGCCGTGATGAATGTGTGGTCCGCCGCGGCAGACTTAAAACTAGGTTGCTAAATAACAATGTGCTCATATGAGCCTAAAACTACTTGATAAGACTTAAAACTAGCACTGGCACTACACTCACAAAAGTTGATAGGGAAACGAGAATCAAGCGAAAAACCTGTTCTAATGAATGACGACCTTGCGGTCTGATCTCCGGCAAGGAAGGTATAGAGTAGTTAAAAGCTGTGGTTTAAAAAATTAGGATTTATCAGAAATGTTCGGTCTATAGGGGATCTGGAAAAAACAAAAAGAGGGCAAACGGCAAAAGGAACAAAAAGGATAACAGAACAAAACTGTACAAACATACATAGGGGTTGGAGGTAACTTGTCATAGGAGGAAGTGTGGCTAATTAAGTTGCCGGAAAATGCTCTCTGATTCGGGTTATATTGCGGGTTAGCGGACTACTGCCCAGTTATGTCGTGGCAACGTGCATAGAGATCTCTACTTATCAAAGTCTGAAATGAGGCACATACATTTCTGTTCTAATACTCGCAATTTCCTTATTGTCGTAGCCGGGATACTGCACCACACCCGTGCCGCGTATGTGACGGCCGGCCTAGTTACCAACTTTTTCTTAGTCCTGTTGAGTCCGCTACCCCGCGCCAGGAGCGGATACAGACTTTTGGACATGGAGTAGACCTTGCGTACAGTCTCATTAACATGGGTGTTGAACGTCAGTCGCTTGTCCAAATTAACCCCCAGATACTTCACGCACTATTTGATTGGAATTTGGCGACCCCCGCCCCGATCGAAAATGGTGTTAAAATCCGGTTTTCGGCGAAACGGCGCGTGAATAGAATCGACTCCGACTTCTCGGCGTTGATCCGAATCTTTGCTTCTTCTATCATTACTGTATGTCCGGAACCTTGAAATTCAATTCCAATTTCATTTAAAACAAATTCTCTGAGAACTTGTGCTTACAAACAGCTTTAATTTGGTTTTTTTTTCGCGGCGGAAATCATTTTTCTCAAATGTGAACTGGGAAAAAATTCAGTTCATATTTTTTTCGTCTTCTTAATGGTATTTGGAATACCCTGAAGTGGAGAACTACCTCGCCTCAAAATTAAGCAACATGCGAATGTAATCACTCGTAACTGAACTAGCAAAAAGTTCCGTTTGAACTTCTTGTGGTCAATCATCGAAACTACTCGATAATATAGCCCCGCCGCGGTGACCAGAATTTTGACCGGTGGCTATTTGTCATTATTTCGGTATTTGTAACTCGGCGTCTCAGTCAAACGGGCAGTTCTCAATTTTTCCTCATCCTATTTACTTCCCTCGACAAGAAGACAAAAGAAACTACCTCGCTGCGAAGACCGAAATTATCTTCGCCAAAGTAACTCGAAAATGTTGGTAGCGGTCTGCCGTACTATTAATATCACTTGTACTAGTAATTGGATCGGAATTTTAAAAATACTGGCTTATTTGAAAGAAAATTCTTAAAAAATATAAACCTGTCCGATATGTAAGTATTGGTCAATCCGCCATCTCGGAAAAAAATAAAAAATATAGAAATGGCCGAAAGAATCAACATTGAATATCTTTTCTATAATAGTCGGAGAACGAGCAATGTCTAAGATGCACCCTCTATAACACTCGCGAACAACCGCCTAAGAAAAATTGATTCTTATGTAAATCGACCTGGCGGATCCGATTTTGGAGTTCGCCAGACAATCCGGAATTGCGAAACTGGTCAAAATCGGCCATTTCCGAAAAATCTCAAATTTGATGGATATTTTTTAATTTTTACTTAACGCCCTATATATCCCTCTGTTTAAGCCCGATTAAATTGAAATTTTTAGGAGAGCCAATTTAGACCTTTGTTATCATGACGGACATGCAAAAAAATTTACGTGTCACCAGTAATATTTTTTTTAATAGTTGGTGACACGAAATTTGTTAAAAGTGCAGCAACAAATACTCGATCGAGAAAACTTTTTGTTGTAGCCAAAGAACCAAAGAAACTTTTTTATTTCAGTGATTTTTTTGATAACTGGCTTGGTTTTTAACATAACGCAATATAGAAAGAACTATGCCGGCCGCGGCCGGTCACGTACTACACAAGAGATAACGCCATGCATAGCTTGAGAGCGCCAGGATTTGTATTGTACTAATAAATAACCTATTTAATAATCGTTTATTCAGTAAATTTTAATTTTGAAAAAGGAGCAAAATATAAAAAATAAAGTTTTAAATTTTGATAAAGCAATTTAGACATACTCATTTTATTTCCACATTTAACTTCTACTCGTATAATTAAGCAGCGATATTTAAGAGATAGTTAACACATTTGTATTTTTTTTATCGCAAATTATACAACGTTTTGGGCTTTCAACGGTCTTCCTTTTTTATAACCAGTATTAGCCACATCTGTGCTTTCTGCTTTTTGTTTATAAGCTTTTCGGGTGTAATTTCTTCTGCATCTTGCATGATAGACAGGACATTTTGACAAAAATAAATCCCTTTTTTTATGTAATATTTCAACTTAAGAGATATATCATCCGACTTTATAGAAACTGCTTTAAATGCATAGTCCAGTGCTTTTTCTGTAACACCCTGCACAGTCTCTTCACTATTTTGTTGGCAAAATATGCATTTCATAAAGTTTAACTCTGGGTTTAAATGTTAAAAAAAAGTTGAAAACGCGCACAAAACTGCTGACGTTAAAAAAATTGCTTAAAAGTTGTTCTTTGTTCAAATTAAATTAAGTTTTAAATGTCTGGAAAAGAAATTCCGTTACTTTAATATGCACTTTACCCTCTATAGCACCTTCCTAACGCAATAATAATTATTATTATAGCTGCAACTCATCAATTTTCAATAAGAATAAGCGTCATAAACCACACAGACGACAACTCCTGTCGATCGGTTAAAAACAACTAAATAAACGTTTTATAATAGCTATTTATGTAACCAGTTACAAAAGACGTAACAACACGAGTTACACAAGATTGTCTTTCGTTACATACATGATTTTTCTAATTTTAAAATTCTAAAAACAATTTAAACATAATAAATGAAATGGATGTATTTAAAAATCTTAAAAATTAAGTAATCTTTTTCATAGTTACCTTTGCTGCTATCACAATTTTATAATTTTAATGTCAAAATTGACAGACGTTATTTAGTCAAGTTACAATATTATTTGAAATCCTAATTTGATAACATAATAAAGGTAAATTGTATTAATGCAAAAGTTTTGTTAGCGTATTTTGAAGGAAAGAAGAATTTAAAAGCTTCCACTTTATGGACTTAGTATTCTATTTTGGGTTGAATAAACATTGTTTCTTTATCTTTATGAGAGTTATTTATCTTTCCTAATTTATATATCATAAGGACCTTTTTGTAACGCCATATCCTAAAATGGGATTTATTTGACACTTTCCATGAATCAAAACAATGTCATTATTGACAAGTGTAAAATAAAGAAAAAAGAGTGAAATAAAGACATTTTATTTCACAGTGTGATATAAAACTTATTGGTTTCTATCGAAACAGCAATAGAATTTAGTTTATTTTCATAAAATTATATTGTTTTCTGATTTCGAATGGCGATACAAAAAATTTTGTATACAACTCGAGAGTAAAATGTGTTTTTTTTACGAGTGGGGCGTTTATAGTACGAGCCGAAGGCGAGTGCTATAAACGCCCCACTCGTAAAAAAAACACCATTTTAGCCACTTGTTATATAAAATACTATTTTGTAACGCCGTGTCCTAAAACGACGTTTATTTGACAGTTTCAATGAATCAAAACAATGTCATTATTGACAAGTGTAAAATAAAGAAAAAAGAGTGAAATGATAGTTATTTACGTAACCAGTTATGAAAAGAGTAATTTTACACGACGAATGTAATATTGGCCAAAACGAGCGAGCGAAGCGAGCGAGTTTTGCAAATTACATGAGTCAAGTAAAATTACTGTTTTCATAACATGTTAAGTACAAAATTTTATCTAATCCCGCTCTAAATTAGAAAAGAAATGACAATTTATTTTGAATACTAATTTACGGTTCCCATCATAGCTACCGCTTGCAGCCGTACAAATAAATTATGTGTTTATCACTTTACCTGAGCATTAGTAGTATTGACGTTTGTATAAACAAACTTTACTTGTCAATCTGCTGAATTTTTTGAAGCAAATTAAGTTGAAATTGATTGATTCAGATATGGATATTTTATCTGATATACTTAAAACAATCGGCTTTAGCAGTAAATTCAATAACACCTGGTAAATCAAAAAGCAGGTATGAAGAAGTATATAAGAAATTAGAAAATGTATCAACAAATAGGTTCACTAATCAGTTACGTAAAATTTTTTTTACATAACTAGTTATGTAATGAAAATGACACTTATGAAAAATGTGACGTTTCGTAACGTCAAAAATGCATTTAAAATTTGACTTTTCATAGCGGGGTTAGATAAAGGAATTTTATTTAACAATGTGAAATAAAACTTACTGGTTTCTATGGAAACAGCAATAGAATTTAGTCTATTTTTACAAAATTATATTGTTTTCTAATTTCGAATGGCGATACAAAAATTTTTGTATATAACTCGAGACTAAAATGTGTTTTTTTTTTACTCGTGTGGTTTATAGCACTCGCCTTCGGCTGGTACTATAAATGCCCCACTCGTAAAAAAAACACCATTTTAGCCACTTGTATATAAAATACTATTTCGTCACCAGTTACGTAAAATTTTACTTTTCATAACTGGTTACGTAAAGTAGGACGTTTTGACACTTACGTCTATTTTGAAAACTGTCACTTTATACGTCAAAATTAGAAAGACCAATATTCACAACTACCCATTATTTTATTCACATCGGTCGGGGCATCCTGAAAGACCAGAAACAAAGCCGCGGTATAGGACAACCCAATCTTTTATCTTGCGACGCGACCCGGCGCGGCGGTCAAATACTGCAGCACCGTTTTCTTGAAAACAAAGTTATCAAAAAAAATCATCGAAATAAAAAAGTTTCTTTAGTTCTTTGGCTACAAATTTGTAGATTACTATACACATCTATCTTTAAAAACAAAAAAGTTTTCTCGATCGAGCATTTGTTGCTGCATTTTTAACAAAATTCGTGTCACCAACTTTTTAAAAAAATATTACTGGTGACACGTAATCTTTTTTGCATTTCTGTCATGTCAGTCATAATAACAAAGGTCTAAGTTGGCTCTCCTAAAAATTTCAATTTAATCGGACTTAAACTAAAAGAGATATAGAGTGATAAGTAAAAATTAAAAAATTTCCATAAAATTTGAAATTTTTCGGAAATTGCCGATTTTGACCAGTTTCGCAATTCAGGATTGTCTGGCGAACTCCAAAATCGAATCCGCCAGGTCGATTTACATAAGAATCAATTTTTTTAGGTGGTTGTTCGCGAGTGTTATAGAGGGTCCTTAAAATGTATCGTAGAGATCCCTCGTTCTCCGACTATAAGGAGTAATTTCACCGAAGTTGGCTAAAATAAAACTTATTTATGGTGCGGACACCGTGTGTCAAATAGAACGGTCAAAGATGGCGGGCGAAATAAAATTTTTAATTCTTCGTCAGTTATCAAGGAGGCATTGTACGTCAGTTTTTTTTCGATTGTACATTATTCTATGTATAGGGTTATTCATTATATTTAGGCCACCCTTTATGATCGTTATTATTGGAGATGGAAAAACAAATTTCGGAAGAAAGTTATAGGGTTGTATCTTTAATAAGTTAATGGAAGCACAGTGGCGTGCAGAAATTGGGGGGTACAGAAGCAATCATTTTTTTTAATGGAACGCCCCATGTAGTGTTGCATTTTTGAATTATTCTTTTTTTTCTGATTTCAAAAATATGACACATTATAGTCCTATCTTTAACCGTTTTCGAGTTATGAAACATTGAAAATCGTGTTTAAGCTATTTATTATACGATCGGAAATTACAATTATTAAAGTAGTCTATGAAAATGGCAAATATTCTGTTATTATATGAAACGCTGACAGATTTAATAACAGAATACTTGTCATTTTCATAGACTACTTTAATAATTGCAATTTCCGTTCGTATAATAAATAGCTTAAATACGATTTTCAATGTTTCATAACTCGAAAACGGTTAAAAATAAGACTATCATGTGTCATATTTTTGAAATCAGAAAAAACAGAGTAATTCAAAAATGCCACACTACATAGGGCGTTCCATTAAAAAAAAAATATTGCTTGTACCGCTCAATTTCTGCACGCCACTGTGCTTCCATTAACTTATTAAAGAGGTTCAGTTACAGCCCTACAACTTTCGTCCGAAACTTTTCTTTCTATCTCCAATAATAACGATCATAAAGGGTGGCCAAAATATAATGAATAACCCTGTACTTTTAGGGGATAGACTTCATTTTTTTTTAATTCTCAAAAAAGTGCATTTTTACAATTTTCAAAAATGCATTTTCTTTGACCCTCCTTTTTTTTTCACCCAATTTTCATCGAAATAAAATGAAATATAGAACTTGAAAGAACTTTTCAAAATTTGCCATTTTAAAAAATATATTTTAACTTTGGCCAAAGAAGGGGCGAATATACTGGAATTAATTCCTTCTTCAAAATAAACCCCGGTGCCACGGCCGAGAGTGTGCTTGTCTCTCAACCTCAAACAAGCAGCGATATAAATATTTACTTTAATTTTAACTTTCATTTTTTACCTTTACTTTAACTTTCATAATTTTTAAAATTTGGATAAAAGGAAAACTTATTTCATCATAAATTTATTTCTTATACTTCTTATATTGATAAATTTATAATTAAAATAAAGTCCGGATTTAATTATAATAATAACATATAGTCTAAAATATATTAAACGTTCAGTCTACACGTTCTTTTACAGGGTGGCCACTTAAAACTTTTCTATGACTTCCCTAACTGATAAACTTCAGTTTTCCCCAACTAATTTTTATAAACTAAAAGTCAATTTCAACTACTTTTTACATTTTATTAATAAAAAAATTAACAAAGTAAATTAAACTATTTACATAAAAATAAAATATAAAAATGTTTAACAAACATAACACAATTTAAATAAACTTTGAGTAAAAATCTATTGCAGAAAATAAGCCAATGTTGCCTAGTTGCTCTCTGATTCGGGTTATATTGCGGGTTAGCGGACTACTGCCCAGTTATGTCGTGGCAACGTGCATAGAGATCTCTACTTATCAAAGTCTGAAATGAGGCACATACATTTCTGTTCTAATACTCGCAATTTCCTTATTGTCGTAGCCGGGATACTGCACCACACCCGTGCCGCGTATGTGACGGCCGGCCTAGTTACCAACTTTTTCTTAGTCCTGTTGAGTCCGCTACCCCGCGCCAGGAGCGGATACAGACTTTTGGACATGGAGTAGACCTTGCGTACAGTCTCATTAACATGGGTGTTGAACGTCAGTCGCTTGTCCAAATTAACCCCCAGATACTTCACGCACTATTTGATTGGAATTTGGCGACCCCCGCCCCGATCGAAAATGGTGTTAAAATCCGGTTTTCGGCGAAACGGCGCGTGAATAGAATCGACTCCGACTTCTCGGCGTTGATCCGAATCTTTGCTTCTTCTATCATTACTGTATGTCCGGAACCTTGAAATTCAATTCCAATTTCATTTAAAACAAATTCTCTGAGAACTTGTGCTTACAAACAGCTTTAATTTGGTTTTTTTTTCGCGGCGGAAATCATTTTTCTCAAATGTGAACTGGGAAAAAATTCAGTTCATATTTTTTTCGTCTTCTTAATGGTATTTGGAATACCCTGAAGTGGAGAACTACCTCGCCTCAAAATTAAGCAACATGCGAATGTAATCACTCGTAACTGAACTAGCAAAAAGTTCCGTTTGAACTTCTTGTGGTCAATCATCGAAACTACTCGATAATATAGCCCCGCCGCGGTGACCAGAATTTTGACCGGTGGCTATTTGTCATTATTTCGGTATTTGTAACTCGGCGTCTCAGTCAAACGGGCAGTTCTCAATTTTTCCTCATCCTATTTACTTCCCTCGACAAGAAGACAAAAGAAACTACCTCGCTGCGAAGACCGAAATTATCTTCGCCAAAGTAACTCGAAAATGTTGGTAGCGGTCTGCCGTACTATTAATATCACTTGTACTAGTAATTGGATCGGAATTTTAAAAATACTGGCTTATTTGAAAGAAAATTCTTAAAAAATATAAACCTGTCCGATATGTAAGTATTGGTCAATCCGCCATCTCGGAAAAAAATAAAAAATATAGAAATGGCCGAAAGAATCAACATTGAATATCTTTTCTATAATAGTCGGAGAACGAGCAATGTCTAAGATGCACCCTCTATAACACTCGCGAACAACCGCCTAAGAAAAATTGATTCTTATGTAAATCGACCTGGCGGATCCGATTTTGGAGTTCGCCAGACAATCCGGAATTGCGAAACTGGTCAAAATCGGCCATTTCCGAAAAATCTCAAATTTGATGGATATTTTTTAATTTTTACTTAACGCCCTATATATCCCTCTGTTTAAGCCCGATTAAATTGAAATTTTTAGGAGAGCCAATTTAGACCTTTGTTATCATGACGGACATGCAAAAAAATTTACGTGTCACCAGTAATATTTTTTTTAATAGTTGGTGACACGAAATTTGTTAAAAGTGCAGCAACAAATACTCGATCGAGAAAACTTTTTGTTGTAGCCAAAGAACCAAAGAAACTTTTTTATTTCAGTGATTTTTTTGATAACTGGCTTGGTTTTTAACATAACGCAATATAGAAAGAACTATGCCGGCCGCGGCCGGTCACGTACTACACAAGAGATAACGCCATGCATAGCTTGAGAGCGCCAGGATTTGTATTGTACTAATAAATAACCTATTTAATAATCGTTTATTCAGTAAATTTTAATTTTGAAAAAGGAGCAAAATATAAAAAATAAAGTTTTAAATTTTGATAAAGCAATTTAGACATACTCATTTTATTTCCACATTTAACTTCTACTCGTATAATTAAGCAGCGATATTTAAGAGATAGTTAACACATTTGTATTTTTTTTATCGCAAATTATACAACGTTTTGGGCTTTCAACGGTCTTCCTTTTTTATAACCAGTATTAGCCACATCTGTGCTTTCTGCTTTTTGTTTATAAGCTTTTCGGGTGTAATTTCTTCTGCATCTTGCATGATAGACAGGACATTTTGACAAAAATAAATCCCTTTTTTTATGTAATATTTCAACTTAAGAGATATATCATCCGACTTTATAGAAACTGCTTTAAATGCATAGTCCAGTGCTTTTTCTGTAACACCCTGCACAGTCTCTTCACTATTTTGTTGGCAAAATATGCATTTCATAAAGTTTAACTCTGGGTTTAAATGTTAAAAAAAAGTTGAAAACGCGCACAAAACTGCTGACGTTAAAAAAATTGCTTAAAAGTTGTTCTTTGTTCAAATTAAATTAAGTTTTAAATGTCTGGAAAAGAAATTCCGTTACTTTAATATGCACTTTACCCTCTATAGCACCTTCCTAACGCAATAATAATTATTATTATAGCTGCAACTCATCAATTTTCAATAAGAATAAGCGTCATAAACCACACAGACGACAACTCCTGTCGATCGGTTAAAAACAACTAAATAAACGTTTTATAATAGCTATTTATGTAACCAGTTACAAAAGACGTAACAACACGAGTTACACAAGATTGTCTTTCGTTACATACATGATTTTTCTAATTTTAAAATTCTAAAAACAATTTAAACATAATAAATGAAATGGATGTATTTAAAAATCTTAAAAATTAAGTAATCTTTTTCATAGTTACCTTTGCTGCTATCACAATTTTATAATTTTAATGTCAAAATTGACAGACGTTATTTAGTCAAGTTACAATATTATTTGAAATCCTAATTTGATAACATAATAAAGGTAAATTGTATTAATGCAAAAGTTTTGTTAGCGTATTTTGAAGGAAAGAAGAATTTAAAAGCTTCCACTTTATGGACTTAGTATTCTATTTTGGGTTGAATAAACATTGTTTCTTTATCTTTATGAGAGTTATTTATCTTTCCTAATTTATATATCATAAGGACCTTTTTGTAACGCCATATCCTAAAATGGGATTTATTTGACACTTTCCATGAATCAAAACAATGTCATTATTGACAAGTGTAAAATAAAGAAAAAAGAGTGAAATAAAGACATTTTATTTCACAGTGTGATATAAAACTTATTGGTTTCTATCGAAACAGCAATAGAATTTAGTTTATTTTCATAAAATTATATTGTTTTCTGATTTCGAATGGCGATACAAAAAATTTTGTATACAACTCGAGAGTAAAATGTGTTTTTTTTACGAGTGGGGCGTTTATAGTACGAGCCGAAGGCGAGTGCTATAAACGCCCCACTCGTAAAAAAAACACCATTTTAGCCACTTGTTATATAAAATACTATTTTGTAACGCCGTGTCCTAAAACGACGTTTATTTGACAGTTTCAATGAATCAAAACAATGTCATTATTGACAAGTGTAAAATAAAGAAAAAAGAGTGAAATGATAGTTATTTACGTAACCAGTTATGAAAAGAGTAATTTTACACGACGAATGTAATATTGGCCAAAACGAGCGAGCGAAGCGAGCGAGTTTTGCAAATTACATGAGTCAAGTAAAATTACTGTTTTCATAACATGTTAAGTACAAAATTTTATCTAATCCCGCTCTAAATTAGAAAAGAAATGACAATTTATTTTGAATACTAATTTACGGTTCCCATCATAGCTACCGCTTGCAGCCGTACAAATAAATTATGTGTTTATCACTTTACCTGAGCATTAGTAGTATTGACGTTTGTATAAACAAACTTTACTTGTCAATCTGCTGAATTTTTTGAAGCAAATTAAGTTGAAATTGATTGATTCAGATATGGATATTTTATCTGATATACTTAAAACAATCGGCTTTAGCAGTAAATTCAATAACACCTGGTAAATCAAAAAGCAGGTATGAAGAAGTATATAAGAAATTAGAAAATGTATCAACAAATAGGTTCACTAATCAGTTACGTAAAATTTTTTTTACATAACTAGTTATGTAATGAAAATGACACTTATGAAAAATGTGACGTTTCGTAACGTCAAAAATGCATTTAAAATTTGACTTTTCATAGCGGGGTTAGATAAAGGAATTTTATTTAACAATGTGAAATAAAACTTACTGGTTTCTATGGAAACAGCAATAGAATTTAGTCTATTTTTACAAAATTATATTGTTTTCTAATTTCGAATGGCGATACAAAAATTTTTGTATATAACTCGAGACTAAAATGTGTTTTTTTTTTACTCGTGTGGTTTATAGCACTCGCCTTCGGCTGGTACTATAAATGCCCCACTCGTAAAAAAAACACCATTTTAGCCACTTGTATATAAAATACTATTTCGTCACCAGTTACGTAAAATTTTACTTTTCATAACTGGTTACGTAAAGTAGGACGTTTTGACACTTACGTCTATTTTGAAAACTGTCACTTTATACGTCAAAATTAGAAAGACCAATATTCACAACTACCCATTATTTTATTCACATCGGTCGGGGCATCCTGAAAGACCAGAAACAAAGCCGCGGTATAGGACAACCCAATCTTTTATCTTGCGACGCGACCCGGCGCGGCGGTCAAATACTGCAGCACCGTTTTCTTGAAAACAAAGTTATCAAAAAAAATCATCGAAATAAAAAAGTTTCTTTAGTTCTTTGGCTACAAATTTGTAGATTACTATACACATCTATCTTTAAAAACAAAAAAGTTTTCTCGATCGAGCATTTGTTGCTGCATTTTTAACAAAATTCGTGTCACCAACTTTTTAAAAAAATATTACTGGTGACACGTAATCTTTTTTGCATTTCTGTCATGTCAGTCATAATAACAAAGGTCTAAGTTGGCTCTCCTAAAAATTTCAATTTAATCGGACTTAAACTAAAAGAGATATAGAGTGATAAGTAAAAATTAAAAAATTTCCATAAAATTTGAAATTTTTCGGAAATTGCCGATTTTGACCAGTTTCGCAATTCAGGATTGTCTGGCGAACTCCAAAATCGAATCCGCCAGGTCGATTTACATAAGAATCAATTTTTTTAGGTGGTTGTTCGCGAGTGTTATAGAGGGTCCTTAAAATGTATCGTAGAGATCCCTCGTTCTCCGACTATAAGGAGTAATTTCACCGAAGTTGGCTAAAATAAAACTTATTTATGGTGCGGACACCGTGTGTCAAATAGAACGGTCAAAGATGGCGGGCGAAATAAAATTTTTAATTCTTCGTCAGTTATCAAGGAGGCATTGTACGTCAGTTTTTTTTCGATTGTACATTATTCTATGTATAGGGTTATTCATTATATTTAGGCCACCCTTTATGATCGTTATTATTGGAGATGGAAAAACAAATTTCGGAAGAAAGTTATAGGGTTGTATCTTTAATAAGTTAATGGAAGCACAGTGGCGTGCAGAAATTGGGGGGTACAGAAGCAATCATTTTTTTTAATGGAACGCCCCATGTAGTGTTGCATTTTTGAATTATTCTTTTTTTTCTGATTTCAAAAATATGACACATTATAGTCCTATCTTTAACCGTTTTCGAGTTATGAAACATTGAAAATCGTGTTTAAGCTATTTATTATACGATCGGAAATTACAATTATTAAAGTAGTCTATGAAAATGGCAAATATTCTGTTATTATATGAAACGCTGACAGATTTAATAACAGAATACTTGTCATTTTCATAGACTACTTTAATAATTGCAATTTCCGTTCGTATAATAAATAGCTTAAATACGATTTTCAATGTTTCATAACTCGAAAACGGTTAAAAATAAGACTATCATGTGTCATATTTTTGAAATCAGAAAAAACAGAGTAATTCAAAAATGCCACACTACATAGGGCGTTCCATTAAAAAAAAAATATTGCTTGTACCGCTCAATTTCTGCACGCCACTGTGCTTCCATTAACTTATTAAAGAGGTTCAGTTACAGCCCTACAACTTTCGTCCGAAACTTTTCTTTCTATCTCCAATAATAACGATCATAAAGGGTGGCCAAAATATAATGAATAACCCTGTACTTTTAGGGGATAGACTTCATTTTTTTTTAATTCTCAAAAAAGTGCATTTTTACAATTTTCAAAAATGCATTTTCTTTGACCCTCCTTTTTTTTTCACCCAATTTTCATCGAAATAAAATGAAATATAGAACTTGAAAGAACTTTTCAAAATTTGCCATTTTAAAAAATATATTTTAACTTTGGCCAAAGAAGGGGCGAATATACTGGAATTAATTCCTTCTTCAAAATAAACCCCGGTGCCACGGCCGAGAGTGTGCTTGTCTCTCAACCTCAAACAAGCAGCGATATAAATATTTACTTTAATTTTAACTTTCATTTTTTACCTTTACTTTAACTTTCATAATTTTTAAAATTTGGATAAAAGGAAAACTTATTTCATCATAAATTTATTTCTTATACTTCTTATATTGATAAATTTATAATTAAAATAAAGTCCGGATTTAATTATAATAATAACATATAGTCTAAAATATATTAAACGTTCAGTCTACACGTTCTTTTACAGGGTGGCCACTTAAAACTTTTCTATGACTTCCCTAACTGATAAACTTCAGTTTTCCCCAACTAATTTTTATAAACTAAAAGTCAATTTCAACTACTTTTTACATTTTATTAATAAAAAAATTAACAAAGTAAATTAAACTATTTACATAAAAATAAAATATAAAAATGTTTAACAAACATAACACAATTTAAATAAACTTTGAGTAAAAATCTATTGCAGAAAATAAGCCAATGTTGCCTAGTTCTGCAATTTTTCGTGAAAGATTGTCTCGCGCAAAAATCGCAGAGAATAAAAAAATTTTGGCTCCAAGCAAGAATATAAATATACTAAAATAAAAGCGTTTTACGCTATTTTGCCAGACTATTTCCTAAAATTCCCTGATTTCACATTCAAATTCTGCGATTTCCATGACCAAAATAAAATTCCCTGACTTTTTCCTGTTTTCCAGAAAAGTGGCCACCCTGTTTTTGTTGTGTATATACCTTAAAAGTTTTACATAATATTCTAATATATATTAGTATTCTGGGTAATCGCTCTCGGTTTCCTGTTGATTTCATAAAAGTAACAACAACCACTTCCATATAATGCTGATGATGATAACTATAGATTTTATTGTTTTATTACAGACGTTAACACGTTAGCTAATTAACCTTAGTTAATAATCATGACTAGATATTAAACAAGGTGATTTTTATCTGTCTCTATTATATCAAAGCAGATTTAGCAAGCGATATAGTTGCTTATTTTTCAGATCTTATATTCAACATCTCTTGTAGGTATAATATTTCCAATATATCAAGCATAATCAAGTTTATTATAAAAGTTAATTACATAGCAATACCCTCGGCAATACCAACATCTGGTGCGGGGTCAGCCAGACATCCAAATGAGCTCGTTTAGTAATATTTACTTCATTTTTGCATTTTCCATAAGTATTTAACTTTAAGTATACAGTGTGTCCCAGGATAGATGTAACGAGAGGTGTAATGGACCAAAAATTTTGGAATGGTATTTGGGGATTGAGTCCTGCTTGTTGTAAAACTAAAGTATACCAAAAATGACTTGATTTGGTATTCTACAGGATGTTTTATAAGCAAAGTTGTAAAAATCACCACTTTATTTTTCAAAATATGAAAAAATTCCACTAAGAAAAGTTATTTAGAATGCAATTTACCAAATTTCAGGAATATAATTTTTTTTTTTTAAACTTCCCATTTTTTCAATAAATTAGTATTTTATTTTAAACCATTCAAGTAAAACTGCATAGAAATTATTTTAACATTAACATTATACCTTCTTACATCTTGTATATTCAATTTTTTATTTACCAATAGCCTACTTTTTGAGATGATTAACATTTGTTTCTACACAACTTTTAAATATGAATTCAACTCTAATTCGCAAAAAATGGGAAGTTTCAAAAAAATAATTTTATATTCCTGAAATTTTGTATAGAGGTATAAAATTGAATTCTAAATAACTTTTCTTAGTGGAATTTTTTCATATTTTGAAAAATAAAGGTAGGTACTTTATTAGTGGTGATTTTTACAACTTTACTTATAAAACACCCTGGTAATTTTTGGTATACTTTAGTTTTACAACAAGCAGGACTCAATCCCCAAATACCATTCCAAAATTCCAAAATTTTTGGTCCATTACACCTCTTGTTACATCTATCCTGGGACACACTGTATACTGAAAAAATTAGACCTCTAGAGTTAATATTAACTCTAATATTTCTTTTTGAATTCGTAGCATATTTGAAACGGTTGATATCGCGGAGCGAGCATCTGTGACGTCACACCACTCCACTGGTTCTATGAGTTATGCGATTATATTCAGTTTAAGAGATTTCGTTATACACTGTGCGGCTGTGGTGTTATTTTAGGTTATTTAACTTATTTGATTCTGTTATCTTTTATACATAAAAATATGTGTTCTAAAAAAATGGATACGTTAAGGCTGATTCCAACATTTTGCCGTGTGTAGACATTTTTATGGTTATGGAATATTTTAATAATAATCAAGATTATATAAGTGCTGAAATAGGGGGTGTCAAATTAGAGAAGTATAGATTAATAAGATAGATATCTGCTTTATAAAATCCACCGAATTTATTTGAGTTTTAGGTCAGCTAGACAGAATTACGGTGATAAAGCTACGCTGTTGGTTATGTGCAAATAAAAGGTATTTTATAATACATATAATTTTCTATATCCTCTTCAAGCTACAAATTTAGTTATTGTATAATTACTTCCACATCCAGTGGAAGTATAGTAACGACAAAAAAAAATTTTAAAAATTTTTATTGTTCAGATAGGCTTAGAATGTCATGAAACGTTCGAGATTTCAAGTTTGAGCGAAAAAAAATTTCTGTCTGTCGGTCTGTAACTATTTTTGTGCGCACGTTTACTCTGGAACCGTTTGAGATATTGACTTGAAATTTGGTACACATATGTATTTTAACGAGATCTAGAACTAGATTATATTTTCATCTTGTTCCGTCGAAGGGTTGGGGGGTAAATTTGGAGTAAATAGGTAAATCAAGCAGGTAAGAGTTCATAAAATTGATATTTAGTATGGACAAGAGAAGCTAAGGTCTCAAAAAAAATTTTGACATTAGCCACCCCCATTACCACCCCCACCCCATTATTAAAGGGGATGGAAAAAAATGTGATTTAGTGTGTGTACAAGAACCAGAAACCTCAAAATATTTTTTTACTTCATCCACCCGCATTTACAGGCTTATTTTTTAACATTTCTTAATGATTTTCAAATCAATGGAAAGCTTATTCTTTCTAGATTTAGCCCAAATTCTCGAAATTGTTGTTAACAAATGCTACACAAATTGTTTAAACAAAGTGTAACAGAATAGTGCAGTGTAAATTTCAGCATCGAGGCAGTTTTGAAATTATTGCAAATCGATGCATAGTTCTATGATATGACTTAGTTAAAATGGCTTCCAGATGATGCAGTTTATAGAGTATATTACACGGTAAAAATTTTAACCCTCTACTACCCCGACGAAGGTGGAAAAAAATAATATGTCCTTAACTATTATATTTTTTTTCTCGGCTTCTATGCAACCGATCGATTTGAAATTTGGCACGAGTATTGCCTGCATGGAGATAACTTACTCCAAAAAATAAGGTCATTTTACGACCATTTTAAACATGGGAAAAAAATATAACCTTTTTTTTCGAGGACAAAAGGGTGGCCACCCTTTGTGGAACAATCACCATTCTATGATATATTATGTCTTGACACTTCGTGATTATTATACTAAATTGTTAGATTTTTTTCTGTGGTGGAACAATATGCAAAAAAATAAAATTGGGTAAAACAAAATATTTACACATGCCTCTTAGTTGTAACAGTTAATACTTATAGCTTTACAAGGTATTGTTGCATATCTACAACCGACCGCGGGGGTGTGATGTTGCCAAGTCTACTTTTCCCCAGACGCACGGAAATTCGGCACAATCTGGCAACACCGCTTCTGGAGGTCCCAGAGGCGAAGTATTAACTCTAATAATAGTTCTTAGGAGGAGAAACTACTTTTTAAAAAAGTAAAATTAACTTTTTGAACAGGATTTATTAATTCACTACACATAAAATGGCTTCATACATGTGTAATGTACAACAGTTATGATACAACTGAATAGAAAATGAATATTATAATAAACGATAAACGTGGTTATCAAGTCAGCCGGGAAGTGCTGACTTAGTAACTTTATAATTGTGTGCCACTAAGTCACGTACATAATGCCTCCCTCCTAAGACGAAAAAACAGGGGATGAAGTTTTTTCGGCGTCATCAGATAGGTCACTTAGGTGCACATCCGTTTTTGCTTTTACATGTTTACTGTTTTTATTTCTAAAAGCAAGGGAAGAGTATATTTTTTGCTTATTGACATACAAACTTTTGCAAAGAAATATCAATACAAATATAACTACTATACCTAAGCAAATATAAAGAATTAAATTGTCATTGTCACTTTTCGTGTTAAATGTTTTTAATTGATGAAGGTGTGTCCGTTCAGCTACTTGTTGTAGGCTCGAAAGCTTGTCAATGTTGATATGTTGTAAAGGGGTTGCTTCGACGCTGTCCAAGTCGGGG
Organism: Rutpela maculata; assembly: GCA_936432065.2. Classification (NCBI taxonomy): domain Eukaryota; kingdom Metazoa; phylum Arthropoda; class Insecta; order Coleoptera; family Cerambycidae; genus Rutpela; species Rutpela maculata. The sequence goes on along the minus strand of OW386290.2, from coordinate 101,127,613 downwards.
TTGATCATATGGATAGGTAGTATCTCGAGAGGTGTCTCCGGTGTAAAGCCGATAGAGTTCCTATACGTGTACCCGTGGATTGTTACGCTGCATTTCTTGGGTATGTAAACGAGATGGGGTTCTTGTATGGTAATGAATCCATGTTCGTTACATTTTTTTTCTATGGTAATATTTCTCACCGGTATCGCTACTAGATAGCCATTGTTAATTTGTTCCACTATATCTTTTTCTAGGTTGACGGTTAACGTGCTGCATGACATTGGGGTTGATCCCAAGAGTGCGTCTGGTATGCAGTCTTGTTTAGATATTTGCTGTTCTATGTGGTAGATACAGAGTCCCTCCACTCTTAGGCATGCTGCATCCTCGTAGTGATGATATGTCGAGTTCGTTATTATGTAGGGTTTCAGGGGGATGATAGTTTGGTTATGGATTGGTATAGGGTAAAGGTGATAATAGTTGTAAATACTTTCTCTGAGTACCGGAAAGTGAAAGACAAAACAGATCAATTGATTGCTGTAGTAAATCTCAGCTTTAATAAGTGCGTAAAAACTTTGTATGTTTGTGAAGTTATATAGACCACTGGGGTATAGTTCCTTCATACGGTTTATTAGATCTTTTAATTCATTGATTGGTAATGAACTGGTATGAACGGATTCTAATTGTGCAAACAAAATGCTATTTTGAATATTATCTAGTATATTTATCAGCGACATGCAATCTATAATCATTATGTCTAAAATGTTCTGAATTTTGATAAACAGTGTAAATTTGTTTAGATTCTGCTCAATAGCTTTTACCCTATGATATAGCTCATTTTGATTATTTATTATTTTTTTCAAAGTATCTACCGTTTCATTCATAAATTGTTTGGTAATAGTTAGGTAATTTTCGAGATCGTGGTAAATGTCTTGTTGGTTCGATTCAAGAGTTGATATGGCGTCATCGTAGCGTTCGGCGTCTTCGGAGTCTAGTGTACCGAATGCCCATTTAGATGCTTTCCCTACGATATTTGCGAGTCCGCGTTTTTGACGTGAATTACTCAGGGGTCTAATATTCTCGAATTTTGTTTTGGTTTGCTTTAATAAGTATTTTAGGTGGGAATGGACGTTATGCAACTGAGGGTATAATTCGTCTTTTTTATTTATCAATGGAATGATTAGTTCTGAATTGATTTCTAAATTTTTTATGGGGTTAATGAAATGGTCTAAGTTTAAGTATTTGATAAAGGAATGTTTTTGCATTGTTACCCGGGCGCTGCCCAAGGAGAATGGAAGTATGGGGTTACTTAGTTTTTCCAGTTTTATCTGAGCTGTCCCCAGGTTCATCAGGATAATTATCCAGATTAATGATGTCAGCGTCATCTGAAACAGATGGATTTGTTTGAGTTATTTTTCGTTGTGGTTTTAACCCATGTTTGTGGTATGTCCCTTTATTTGTTTCTATTTTTTCTTTGGCGTCCAGTTCTACTGTTAATTCTCTATATCGAGGTGCAAGTTTACTACGAGGGGCGAGTTTAAAGTATACTTTTTCACCGGGTTGTTTAGTGGCTGGTTCAGAACGAGTTTGATTTATATTCGTCAAGTCTTTTGCTCGTTCGTTTTGTATTTTAACTAGTTCGTTAATAACATGGGCGTTTTCTTTATGTTTGTATAAATATTGATTAATGATTAGTCTGTCTGTAAGTTCGAGTGGCGTTCTAATGTCTGGGTTGGATTTTATTATTTGGAAGGGCGTAAAGCCGGTGGTACTATGTATAGTATTGTTGTAACCGAGAATAGCATAGCTCATTAATTTGTCGAGAGGTTCGTCCTTTTTAAATTTGTCTTTTAATATTCTCATTTCTTCCAGGAGAGTGGAATGAAATCGTTCGGTGGGAGAGTTGCTATTGGGGTTTTTTACTGTTATATAGTGTAAGGCAATGTTGTGAACTTTACAAAATTCCTCGAATAGGCTATTTTTAAATTCGGATCCTTGGTCACTTGTTATTTTATTGGGGATTCCGAAATGCGTCATATATTTCAATAGATTGTCACAAATATGATTAGCTGCTAGGGTGATTTCATAAGCTTGTCCATAACGGCTAAAACTATCGATTATAGTGAGAAATTTGATATTATTTATTTGAAATGTGTCTATATAGAGATGTTCAAAGGGCTTATGGCCGATGGGTGTAGGTTGAAATTTTAAGTGATCAGGCCTGCGCTCATATTTGGATTTTTGGCATATTACGCAGACGTTTATGTAATCCCTAACGTCTTCGTTTAAGCGCGGCCAAAAATAGTTTTGTCGTAAGGCTTTTATTGTTTCTGAAATTCCTCGGTGAACTGTTTTATTTTCGTGATGGTATTTTATGTACGAAATTTGTTTCTCTTTATTTTTTTCGTCTAGTACGTAATTATTAGTTTGTACGAGTAGATAGCTAGCATGTTGGAAGTGTTTTTGCAAAATGCTAATAATCTTTTGAATATATTGAGGTTCTATTATTATCCCATGTGTAGTTCGGGGTTTGATATAATTTTTAAAGAATTCTACTACTTCCTTTTCAAATTGTTCTGGGTCTCGGTAGGGTAAAGTTACCTCGTATCGATTTTTTTTATTGAATGGTTTTGAGTTTCTTACATGTGTGCGTGTGGTATTGGTGCTTATCGCCATTATTATTTGATTTTGGAATTTATTTATAGGGTCTTCTGAGATGGGAATCTCAAATATCGGGTTTTCGCGGGCTGAATGAACGGTTTCGTTACTGCTAGGGATATTCGGTGCACGTATTTGGGTATTCGTACGTATAATGATTTTGGGTTCCAGGGGTGTAACTTTTGGAATTGGTGGTTGGATTAGGTCATTAGGTGACACTTCTGTGTCGGATGTAGCGTCTAATGTAATAAGGTCGTCAAGGGTTAATTCAGGAAAATCGGTTTGAATCTTGTCGCCATCGGTTTTATCTATGTTACCTATAACCGATTGATTCTCATTATCGATAGGGTGAATTTCGACGCGGGAAAGGGCGTCAGCCACTTTATTCTCTTTGCCTTTACGGTAAACGATATTATAGTCATATTCCATTAATTTGAGTCTCCAGCGCATAAGGCGACTATTAGGTTCCTTTAAATTTTGTAACCACTCCAGCGGTTTGTGATCGGTAATTATGGTGAACTTACGGCCGAAAAGGTATGGTCTGAAATACTTTGTAAAATTTACTGCGCTAAGGAGCTCTTTTTCTATTGTACTATAGTTTATCTCTGCAGAATTTAGGGTGCGAGATGCGTACGCTACTGGTTTATCGTTGCCAATAGGGCCCTGCGATAATACGGCGCCTATAGCAAAGTTGCTAGCGTCAGTTGTTAAAATAAATGGCTTGCTAAAGTCCGGGAATTGTAGTAAGGGTTGATTTGTCAGGATGTCTTTACATAAGTTAAAAGATTTTAAAAATTCCGTATCATGCGTTATTTTCTCATTCTTTTTCAGACATTTGGTTAAGGGTTTCGTTATTTTCGCGAAATCTTTAATGAATTTTCGATAAAACCCTAACAGTCCGAGGAATGATTTGATTTCCTTCGCGGTTCTTGGTATCGGGAATTGTTGTATCGATCGGATCTTGTTTGGGTTCGGCTTTATGCCATTGGGAGTAATTATGTGGCCTAAAAATTCTACGTTCTGTCTCAGAAACTCGGATTTGTCCAATTGAATTTTTAATTTTGCTTCGCGTAATTTAAGAAAGACTTGCCGTAAGTTCGCAATATGCTCTTGCAGTGAAGTACTAAAAATAATTATGTCGTCCATATAGACCAAACATATTTTATTTTGAATGTCTCTCAGTACGAAATCCATGACCCTCTGAAAGGTCGCCGGCGCGTTTTTCAAACCAAAAGGCATTCTTAGGTATTCAAAGTGCCCGTTCTCTACATTAAAAGCTGTTTTTTGTATGCTTTCTTCCGACATCTCGATTTGGTGGAAACCGCTGGTTAGATCGAGCGTAGTAAAATAGTTACATTTACCTAATTTGTCCAATATGTCATCGATATTAGGTATTGGATACCTATCATCAACTGTTTTGTCGTTTAACCTGCGGTAGTCGACTACAATACGCCACTTACGTTTGCCCGAGGCGTCTGCCTTTTTTGGAACGACCCATATGGGACTTGACCAGGGTGATTGGCTAGGCCTAATTATCCCATCATCTAGCATTTTATTTATTTGATTTCGAACTTCCTCCTTGTGACAGTGAGGAAACCTATAAGATTTTACATGTACTGGTATTTCGTCCGTAGTTTTTATTGTATGCTTTATTTTATTCGTGAATGAAAGTTGCTGGTTTTCTAGGTGAAATATATCGGAAAAGTTATCAATTAATTTTAGAATTGCTTGTCTTTCTTCGGGATTCATGTGGTCAGTTCTAATAAGATCTTTAAGAGTTTTCGAGGGACTTGAGTGTGGTTCCGTAATTTGAGAGTGAAATTCAGGTAAAATGTTTTCTATATTATATGTCTCAAAGTCATCGCTCTCATATGGTGTTACTTTAAAAGGTTCGGTAATTGTAATGCATTGTGTCTCATCCGTATTATTTTGAATTTCAAATCTAGCCTTAAAATTGTTAGCGGTAGTTAAGGTTTCTGGTATAAACAAGTCAAATATTTTTTGCTCTGGCACGATAATATCTCCATGCCGATGTGATACATAAAACAACCGATTTATTGATTGATGAGGTGGTATTTCCACCGTAATGTGGTTTTGTGTATGGTGTTCACGGTATAGAAAAGGAATTTGGATTTTCTCATTATATAGAATTTGGTTTTCAAAGTCCATCTGAAGTTTTAATTTTCTAAGTTCATCAAGTCCGATAATACCATCGAAATAGTCTGAGAATGGGTAAAGGGTAAATTCTATCTCTTGCTTTGTTTGTAGTTCTTTGAAAGCTGGTATACGGGCTTTATAGGTTGCTTCACGCGCTTGGCCGATTGATTGTAATAGCGATGGAGCTTTATAAATGAAATTCGGGAAATAATTTTCAGCGACTATAGGTCTTAGCATCGAAACGTTGCATCCAGTGTCAATTAATAATTTTAGATTGGGATTTGAAGTTTGAATGTAGGGAAGCGCGTTTATGTAGGCGTTAAATGTTATCTCTGACTGTCTGTCTGGTCGTCCTGTTGAAAATTTTCATTTTCAATGTCTTGTTGGTAATTCGCCTGCTGCTCTACGTAATATTCGTGTTCTAAGGGATTTATCATATTATTTTCAGGGTTAAAAGATGTTTCGTCAGTTAGCTGATAGTTTTGCGATTCATCATAAACAATTTCCGGTTCGTCGCTTATGGCATTCAGTTCCTGTACAGCGTACTTTGGTACAGGGGTTTGTTTAACCCAAGGGAACTGTTGTCTCACTTGATTTGGGGTAAGCCTAGGTTGCGCGAAATTGATTGATTATTATTCGTAAATGATTGTCTAGTCTGAATGGACATTGGTTGTGGTTGGCTAAAATTTTGTCTTTGAGGGTTTGGTTTAAACACATTTACATTTCGTTGTTGTCCGAATGTTTGTGCATTTGTTGGAAAATGTTGTTTTATTACTCGGGGTTGAACGGGTATTGGTTGACTTGGAAAATTCGGTTTTTGGAAATAATTTTGGCTTTGGTATTGAGGCACAAACACATTTTGTGGTTGATGGTTCTGTTTTTGGAAAAAGGGTGGTATTTTATTGAAAGATTTATTTGCGTTAAAGTTAAATGACGGATTAAAACTTGGTCCTGGTTGTGGTGCAATACTTTTTGACACGTTTTGGGCTTGATGTTGTGACTGCGTAAAATTCTCGTTTTCTATAAAAAGATTAATGGCCTCTTCTAGCTTCGTTGGATTTCTCGATCTAATGAAATCACAGTCTCTAATGGTTAAGTTTCTAAGAAAAACTTTTAAACTTTGTGACTCGTATTGTTTAACATAAATTTTCTTTTGTTCTTCCGTGATTTCTGTAATTGGTATTGAATTTAGTTTAAAACATAATTTACTGCGAGCAGTTTGTATTCGTCTAGAAAATTCTAACGGATTTTCATTTTTCATTAGAGCCATAGTAAAAAGTTGTTGTTCAAGAACGTCTATTGACCTATTATCTCCAAAGCTTTGTCTCAAAAATGGTTTAATTAACGGCCATGTATTTAGCTCTACTCTGGAACCTAGCATCATACGAGCGCGGTCCTTAAGTTTTCCGAAAATGACTCGTTCGACAACTTTATTTAGGGCGACATCATTGGTATGGTAAAGTTCGTAGAACTCGTCTACAGCATTAATAAAAGGCTCTAGTTCGATTTCGGATCCATCATATGTTTGAATGGAATCGGCATATAATTTGAAAATGCTAGGATTTATTTCTGGCATTGTTGTTGTTTGAGCAGTATTTAAATTATTTACACTTAATGAGTTAAATGAATTATTTAGTTCGTCGATGTCGCTCATAAAATTAGATAATTATAATAATTTTTGAAGTTTTTTAATTATAAGTATTTTGCAACCTACTAGTTAAATACGACAAAATATTATAGGCAATATAGCACTTTATATTCTAACGTGGTGCGGTTGGAATCTGATTTTCTCTATTAGCAAAGCGCAAATATAAATCAAAATGTTATTACGAAATTATTAAAAATATACGTATTCTGTATGGTAGTGCAATAGGCAATTTAAAATTATTGAAACAAAATTAACTTTCTTACAACTAGTTTCGACTCAGATCTGTATAATACAAATTTGAGGAGTAGGAAACAAAGGAATAAACTCGACTTACTTTGATAGTGGGTTTCGTCTTATCCTTTGGAGTTGATCGCTGCTGTGGGGTTCGCTAATAATCCTTTCGCACTTTCACTCCTTGCAAATCTACTCAATTCAACTTGCAATAGGTCTTTATGTCGTTTTTCCTTGATGGAAAATTTGCACAATGCACTGTCCGACACGTAAAGTTCTTTTAAGTCTAAAGAAATCGAAATTTCACGTCGATTTCTGCACGATGCACGAACCGACGGACTTAATCTGTACGACTGCGCCAATAATAGTTCTTAGGAGGAGAAACTACTTTTTAAAAAAGTAAAATTAACTTTTTGAACAGGATTTATTAATTCACTACACATAAAATGGCTTCATACATGTGTAATGTACAACAGTTATGATACAACTGAATAGAAAATGAATATTATAATAAACGATAAACGTGGTTATCAAGTCAGCCGGGAAGTGCTGACTTAGTAACTTTATAATTGTGTGCCACTAAGTCACGTACATAATGCTCTCTAGGACCTCAAATAACCTTCTTCCCCCGTCAATCATCGGACTTCAGCATCACCGTTCATCGCCGAGCAATAATAAGCCAAAAGAATCCCATGGAATAGACTAGAGAATCTAGAATAGAATGTCTAAGAGTTTCTGGAAGCTTTGAAATAGGTATTTAAGAGACGAACAACCGCCACAGAAGTAATTTCAGTTGTATTTAAGTGTTAAATAAAGTTTATTTAAGAAGAAAAAGTATCACGTATCGAAAAGAACCCACCAGAGGCGTAACAGTATATTTACAATGAGAGAATTGATAGGCTATATTTACAAGTTTGGAGTGAATTTTAGATGTTATAATGCGACAGTAATTAAAAAGAACATCATTCGTTGCTAAACCACAAAGGGTGGCCACCCTTTTCTCCTCGAAAAAAAGTTTATATTTTTTTTCCCATGGTTAAAATGGTCGTAAAATGACCTTATTTTTTGGAGTAAGTTATCTGCATGCAAGCAATACTCGTGCTAAATTTCAAATCGATCGGTTGCATAGAAGCCGAGAAAAAAATATAATAGTTAAGAACATATTATTTTTTTTTCCACCTTCGTAGGGTAGAGGGTTAAAATTTTTACCATGTAATATACTCTATAAACTGCATCATCTGGAAGCCATTTTAACTAAGTAAGTGCGGGGGCACATTTCCCTAACTTATCTGTTGTTTTTGTGCAGCGTTTAGTTGTTCCGCTACCGTTTTGAGTTTATAAGTGCACGTCTCTGGCGTTCTGGTCGATCAGTACTTGCACTACAATATACTATTACTGCAAAACATTTACAAAACGTTCTTATTATGATTATAACGCATACGTAAATATTATCATTTATCACGAAAAAAAAAAAACAAAAAAATTTAAAGGGTAATTTACTTGAAACCAGATTTTGGAGTCAATATCAAACTGCCGTCTTGAACTCCTATTTTCATTTTTGAGTGAAGAGCCCTACCTACTAAAAAATATTGAGGTTATTTCTGGACACTCTATAACACTTTATTCTTTGTCTACTATCGGCCCCTGTAATTACAAATCACTTTATTCAATGTATTAGGAAATATGTTCTCTGGCCAAAAACAATAAATATTTCCCTCAATAAATTTATTAATCTTGAATTCTGACACATTTCAAATTTTGCTGAATTAAATAGTATTTATTTTTCTAAGCTCTTATATACCCTTCTAATATTTCCCGCCAAATACGTGCTGACGGATACAAACTAATTTCTTACAGTCTAGGAGATAGCTACATATATGGGGCCTGAGATATAACATGTTGGCATTGCTGTTATGTTTTAGCAAACATTTTTCTGAGTATTTTATCTTTTGTGAGTCAGATCTCCCCCCTGACCATTTTGGCGCTAGTCGCCCCAGAAAATATTCAATTGTGGAACAGAGTATAACACTTTGGGGCTTGGTGTTAGTTGAAGAGGCGATCAACATTCGATATTGCTCTGCGTGCAATTGGTAGCACTGGCGATATCAATTATGGCCAAAATTGGAACGTAGTATAACACTTTCTGACCAGGCGGAAAATTTTCGTTGTCAATGCTCATTGCTGGAAAACCATATGCCAACATTTTCTGTTTGCCCATTTTCCGGATTTTTTTACCAAAAATTGAACTTTTGGCTTAGAACGGGCTAAAACTGGTGCTTTAAAAAAAATGTTGGCACTTTCTCAAACTTGTAGTTTTTCTAACTAAGAATAGTCTCTGAGTGCCATTTCTTTCTCAATGTAACCCACGATTATTATGCCAAAAACGAGGCCAAAAAGGACACAAAAATTACACATTTAGCGAGTAATGACCGAGAAATTAATGAAATTATCCTTTTTAACATAACAAAGTATTTGAATGTTTGGGGGTTTTGGCGGTGGTTTTTTTTTGGGGGGCGGGTGAGGGTTACAGGGTTACATTGAGAAAAAAATGTTGGCACTCACAGAGACTATTCTTTGGTTTGAGAAGGTGCCAACATTTTTTTTTTGAAAAGCACCAGTTCTAGCCCGTTTTAGGCCAAAAGTCCTTTTGGCCAAAAAATATGGAAAATGGGCAAGCAGAAAATGTTGGTTATGGTTTTCCAGCAATGAGCATTGACAACGAAAGTTTTCCACCTGGGCAGAAAGTGTTATACTACGTTCCAATTTTGGCCATAATTGATGTCGCCAGTGCTGCCAATTGCACGGAGAAAAAATGTTGGCATATATCGAATGTTGATAGGCAAGATACCCTCTTCAACTAACACGAAGCCCCAAAGTGTTATACTCTGTTCCACAAATGAATATTTTCTGGGGCGGCTAGCGCCAAAACGGACAGGGGGGAGGTCTGACTCACATAAGATAAAATACTCAGAAAAATATTTGCTAAAACATAACAGCAATGCCAACATGTTATATCCCATGCCCCATATATTATAACATAATTTGTAAATACAAAGTCACTTTTAAATTACTTACTGAACTTTCTTAATTTTCTTTTCCGGCATTATTCAAATTTTCGGCTATTGTTTGTAAATATGTCTGCCAAGTGCTAATAAATTGTGGCATATTATAGCACTTTTATGAATGAGAACAATGTCTGAAAGTTATTGAATGTTCACACAACATTAAAATAACAGGAAGGATTTAATCTGGTATTTACATATAGCCGATCTTTATCTTACCTTAATATGTATAATTAAGTAATTAGTTACAGTATACATTAAACACCTAAACAATCATGCTAGTTTTATTTTTTAAGTTGCAAACACGGTGAATTTTTTTTGTAAAAAAATTGAACCCGCTTCAAAAAAAAAAGCAATTTATGAAATAAAAGTCTAAGTAAAGAGTGGACAGTGGAGCAAAAAACCGCTGCCCAAGGAATCACTACTTACACATCCAAATTTTCTATCCAAGTCTCTCACAACGAAAAAAAAATTGTATGTGGAAATAATTGTTTATGGAACTTTAATAATACAATATTTGAAATCGTCTACCCCAAAAACCCATAAAACGATATTCCACATCGGTAGTGGGGTAGGGGTGGTGATAGGGGGTGGTAGTGGGGGTGGATGAAGTAAAAACGTATTTTGAGGTTTTTAGTTCTTGCACACACACTAAATCACATTTTTTTCCACTTCTTTAATAATGGGGTGGTAATTGGGATGGCTAATGCCAAACAATTTTTTGAGACCATATAGCTTCTCTTGTGTATACTAAATGCAATCGTAGACTCTTAGGCCGCTTTCATACGAGGTCTAGTAAAGCATTATCGTAAATGAGCGCTTTCACACGTGGCAACTGAAGTGGCGACAACTGATATCAGTGGCGGATAGTTGCTCACTCTCGCAACTGGTGGCCGATGATCACAGTGGCCGCCACCGTAGTTTGGGTATTTTTTAAATGCAAGCGTTCATACGTTTCAACTTGTTGCTTCCACACTTTGTAAATTTTATATTATTAGAATCAAAATATTATCAATATTGTGTTGCAAGACATGGTGAATAGACGTCGTTTCATGATTTTTTACAGTGACTGTAAAACAATCATTTTCTAAGTTGGTTGACGCAAAAGTGAATACAGAGGACTTAGCAAACACAAATCGTTAAATAAAGTAAAATATAGACCTTTATCCACTCTTGTTGATAGCATAAGATGCACTTGCATTTGTCTTTGCCTTCCCTTTTTCTTCTTGATTAGCAAAATAAGAATTCGAGACCATCTTTTCAACTGTCCAAATACATTTTCCTCTATCCTTGGCAAAGAAATCAGTCGTAAAAGAAAGGGAGGGCAAACTAGTTGCCTGCAAGTTGATCGTATCGCCACCAAAGAGCCACTAGTGGCGGCCACTGATTGCCGCCACTAGTTGCCTCGTATGAAAACGGCCTTACCTGCTCGACGTTTCATGACATTCTAAACCTATTTGAACCGAAAAAATTTCAATTTTTTTTGTCGTTACTATACTTCCAATGGATGTGGAAGTAAATGAGCGGTATTTTAAAGGAAATACCAGATAAATGTACCTAAAGCGGCACCGTCGTTTACTATGTTCTACCACATACCTACATTCAGTGGCGGATCGGGGGGGGGGGGGGGGGGGCAGGGGCACGTGCCCCACTTGTTGTTTAGTTTGGTATTCGTTTTTTATTAAATAATAGTGATTTATGAACAACAATATTAATTGTTATTGCAATATATATATACATGTACTGTACGTGCCTCCTTGTCGTTTATTTTGGAAAAAAAGGCCGGAGTATGAAAAATTTGTTGATTTTTTATTTGTGAGCGGAAAATTTTTTGGTAATTTTCTGCTCATTAATTGCATTGGTGAGTGGGAAAAAAATGCGATTTTCTTCCCCCCGCTCATCAATTTTCATTGCCGAGTAAAAAAAATGGCGCGAGTCTTGTTTCTTTTTGTCTAGAGAAACCAGAGTTTATGAATTCTAACTCGTTCAGGAAAGAAGCAAAAAATCACAAAGTCGTGGTTTGTTCAGTTCATTGGGTCCTACATTAAAAGTACTTCGAAGAGAAAAAAATTTGTCGTAAAGCAAATAAAAATGATGTCAATATTTTTCAAAAAATCCCAGAATAAAATAAAATTTATTCCAGCTTTTCCCCTTTGTTCCTTATTGGACCCCCTAGAGCTTCCTGTTTTTACTTCCCTATAAGCATGAAAGTAAAAAACTTATTTTAAAAATGTAACAAAATGTAATTTGAAATTTAAAAAATACTGCCATGGCAACAAAACCCTGAGAATATAAAGGTCACGTCAAAATGTCCTATAAATTAGCATGAGAATTTTTATCAGCAATATTTACAAAGAGTGTTCTAAATTAATTAGCAGATTAACCTCAGAACATCACGACAAAAGATATTTAATATCGAAGAAGATTACCTGCCAAACAATTCAACAGGAAATGAAAAAACCGGTCAAGATTTTTTTAAATACCATAATGACATTCTTGTAACTTTTTACGACACGGCTCTTTTTATGCGAATAGAAAATGTCTTCTATTTAGCGCACATAAAACAACTGCTTCGGTCTAACTATCTAATTCATTTCATTGTCAAGAAAACATAACAATAGATTTATTTCTAAACAGCAATTACCTTCTTACGGTGTTCCTTGTTTCATTAATTGCGTCATTAATGAATTAGCCAATGCAATTGTCTACAGAAATACAGGACAGTCTGCTAGAATGTTACGCTCTAATTTTTTCACTGAACTTACCTCGCATATCTTCCGTACTTTTTTTTACACTACACAGAACAGATAGCAGACGATTGGCATTATTAATATAAGGTGCAGATTAACTGTGGGCAATAAAATTTACTGTCTTTTACCGGGAAGCTATTCACGCCACCGCCCCATGGTGCTTGATATTAACCTCCATGATTAAATTAATTACCAGGTAAAACTATTACCACAGCATCTATATATGTATTTAAAACACAAGCCGTTTTCTTTTCTGGCTTCGCCAGCGGCTTGCACTGGACAGATTTTGATGATTCTTTTTTCAAATAATCTTTATCCACAGATGTGTCATCAGCGTCATCACTCATTTTTATTTTCTTAAATTGTTATTATCATACATAAAAACGAAATAGAAGTTGAAATAAATAAATGAACATCAGCCCTCGAACTATAACGTCCTGATGGCCACTACTACATCAAACTGCGCATGTAGACGCCACAGTTGACCGAAGAGATCCGAGTAAATCCGTCAGGGTTATATCAGTCAGTTATTAAGATGTCAAAAAATATTTTCATCCTGTGGTTCTTGTACACACTAAATCATAGTTTTCTTTTTTTTTTCACCCCCTTTAATATTGTGGTAGGGATGGTAGTGGGGGTGAAAACAATGTTGGAACCTTGCCTTCTTGTACATAGACTAAATCCAAAGTTTATGGACTCTTATTTACTTGCTGTATCTATTTACACTCATTTACCTTCATTTACCCCCTCTTAATTCTTCAATGGACTAAGCTCAAAATATAATCTAGTTCCAGATCACGTTATATTACATAATTATATGTGTACCAAGTTTCAAGTCAATATCTTTAACCATTCCGGAATGAACGTGCACACAAAAAATACATGCAGACAGTACTCCCACATCCAGTGGAAGTATAGTAACGACAAAAAAATTTTTATTGCTCAAATAGGCTGAGAATGTCATGAAACGTCGAGATTTTAAGTTTTAGCGAAAAAATTTTTCGGTCTGTAACTTTTTTTTGTGCGCACGTTTACTCTGGAACCGTTTGAGATATTGACTTGAAATTTGGTACACATATGTACTGTTATGTGTTGCAACCCCCAGAATGTAGGCAACATAGAATTCAATTAGTTCGGATGTTGTCTGAATGTAGAGATTTGCACCTACTAGAGAAAGAACCTACTAGAAGCTCTAGAGTGGTGACATCTATTCTGGAACTATCTAGAGAATGGTGACGTCATCACAGAAAATTCGGGATCAGTCATCTTTAGGTATATAAGGCATGGAGTAAACCAGAGTGGACAGTTAAGATCTTGATAGCAAGTCAATAAGATCAGAAGAGTAAAGTAAAGTGATCAAGTGCCTAAAATAGTGAATTATTATAGTATTTAGTAGTAAATTAGTGAAGTAATTAATTGCAGTAATTAGTATTATAATTAGTAAGTTAATAAATTATTGTTAGTGTTACCTGGTGTTATAATTTCCGAACCCACGATACCTACAGGGTGTTTACAAAAAGGGTGTAAGCACGTAACAATTGGTGTCAGAAGCGGAATTATAACAGAAGATTTCTGGACTGTTCGAGAAGGTTCCTACAGTGTTCTTCTCGGGAATTAGTGGTGACACGGAGAATTGACTTACGGGACATTGTTTAAGGACTATTTTTGGACTCAAAACTGTGAAAAGTGCGTTTTCGAGAAAGTGACAGAGACACTGAAAAAGACTTTTATGTGATAGTTCGCGAAAATTTACAGAACATTCTATTTGGAAAACTAGTGGAGATAGTTAAATTCTTTCAACTGGAAAGTGACAGAGACACTGAAAAAGACTTATTAAGTTTAAGAAAATTTCTAGAACATTCTATTTGAAAATTACTGGACATAGTGAAATTCTAACGACTGAATAGTGACAGACTCTAAATAAGACTCTTTCGGGCTATTTCGAGATAAGTTCCACTGGAAATATCGACGAAATATCTGAATTTTCTTAACGTTGTTGTGCAATAAACTTGATTAACTTCATCGTATGCCCGTAACAACAAGAAGTATGGCAGGAGAAAAAGAAATGAAGGACCTATTTGCGGAGTTTACAAGGATGATGGCGCAGCAACGTCAGGAAGGCAAAGAAGATCAGGAAAAAAGACGTCAAGAGGAAAAAGAAGAACAAGAAAGACGACGTCGAGAGGAAAAAGATTAACAAGAAAGACGACGTCAAGCAGAAAAAACCGAACTGAGAAAAATTATGGAAGACCAAGAAAGAAGACGTCAAGACGAAGAAAAGCGGCGTCAAGAAGAACGGGATGAATTAAAGAAAATGATGGAAAACCTGGAAATAAGACGCCAAGAAGAAAAAGAAGAACAAGAAAAAAAACATCAAGAAGAGAAAGAACAACAGGAAAAACGACGTGAAGAAGAAAAAGCCGAACCAAGAAAAATGATGGAGGACCTGAAAATACAGCAGCAAGAGGAGAAAGAAGAACAAGAAATACGACGTCAAGAGGAAAAAGAAGAGCAAGAGAAACGCCAGGAAGAATTAAGGAAAATTCTGAACGACCAAATAAAAATACAACAAGGCGCTATCATTTCCGCCAATGAAGAACTAAAGAGTGAAATCAAGGAGGATATAGGAAGTCAAGACAGAAGTCAGTCAAGTAAAAGGGGAAGTAAATGACATCAGAGAAAAAATGAGCGATTTCGAAGTAGAAGTAGTACGCCTTAAACGACAGGTGAGAGAGAAAGGGGGGCAGCTAGTAGCATCATCAGGCCCTCGATTAAAACCTCCCTCCTTCGACGGCCAAAGCTCATGGACAACGTACAAGAGACAATTCGAGGCAGCAGCATCTGCGAATAACTAGGATAACGAGGAAAAGGCTATGGCATTAGTTCTGGCGTTAAGGGTCCAGGTCTCAGAGTTACTTCAAACTATCCCAGTGGGGAAACAAAGGGACTTCAAAGTCTTGGAAGCTGCATTGGACTTGAGATATGACGACCAACATCTCGCCCAAGTATACCAGGCCCAGCTAAAATCACGGACACGGACAAAGGCTGGAGAAAGTTTACAAGAATTCGAGGCTGCCATAGAGAGACTGGCATACCTGGCATATCCGAGTGCTCCAAGAGAATTCCAAGAACAATTAGCTGTTGGGGCCTTCTTATATGGCATAAGGGACGAAGAGGTCAGGCGAATTCTGAGGCTGACGAGACACCAAAGTAGTAGCAAAGCTTTGGTGCGTGCCCTCAAAGTAGAGGCTGCTTATAAGGACACCCCACGGTAAAGAGTGCGTGCTGTGACAATCGAAGAGTCAAACTCGCGAGCGCGTATGTCGTTGCTCTCATATCGTTCGGTAGATACGGGGCAAGAGGACGGTACACGTGGTGTCGCTTTGCTTTACTTACACATAGAGAGCCTCTTAATAAAGATAGCGTAAAAAAAAAATTAACGTTTGAAAAATTTTGGCGAAGGCGCCGGGAAATCTATATAAAAATAACAAGTGAAAGAAATATTCAGTCAAATTGGCTAAAACATTTTTTACATACGGTATGTGTCTTTCTGATTGAAGAACTTTCGGAAATTGCTCCTTTGACCTCTAATACCCCATCAATAAATTAGAAGTTCGAGAAGATACAGAATTTTACAAGAAACTAGTCATAGGATCGAGTTGAGCCCATGAGAGGTTTTGATCAGAAAGTCGAAATCTATAACATATTAAATTTTACCGAAATGCAACTTCCATAAGTGCGGGGTCCTTTATGTGATTTCTAAGATTGTACAAAATTTCAAACATGTATAAACTGAACAAGATTATTATTACTTCAAAAATGTACTATTTACAAATTGTTTATGTTCGAAAGTTGTAGGAAAAAAACAGCGCCAGGTTCCTGTTGGAGGTTGTTTTTCACTTGAACGGGAATGAAGTGGCCACTGAAAAGGTGGAAACGCATCAGATATTTATTCGAGAGTTTCCGAAAATATAAGCCTTTTAAGAAATTTTTCTTCTATTTGTCTTTTTTCGATTGAGTTTGCATTGATTAGATGTCATTTTCACAAAATGTTAATGAACTTATAAAGCACTATCGGATACAATAAACACAATAAACGTAAGTGGTTTCAGAAGTGAAACCAAATAAATTAAAAAGATCTAGCGGTCTGGGAATGGGAAATAGCCGAGTCGTGATGTCTAGATATAATTACATCGGTTTTGTGTTTTGTAGATGAATCTGATATTTTTAGAGTCGTTCGACCCTGAACTTGTTCTCTTCGCTAGCTTTGGTGCATTCACAACCTTTTCTTTATTTAGACGTTCGCAATGTTATCGGTTAGGTCAAACAAAATCACGGCGTATGAGAATGAAAACAACAAAGCTTACTAACACAATACCAAAATCGATTAGATATTGCTTATTGACCATTGATAATGAGTAGCAAGGAGAACGTTAAGTAAATAATTATATTGTTCAGTTCTCAAGTACAATAATACCTATATGAAAAGCGTCTGTTTAAAACTGTATGTAAATATTGATAACACAGCCACACAAAAAAAAATTGGTCTGGGCTGCGGACCAGATCAGTGTATCCTTATGTATTTGGACCCGCTGAAACCGAATCCGAAGTCAGAATTGTCATATTCGCTTTTTTTTTCGAGGTCCAAATACATAAAGGATACACTGATGTGGTCCGCAGGCCAGACCACTTTTTATTGGGGGGGAGGGGTACTTTTTTGGAGTTAGGGGTGAAAAACGAACCAATCTGACAATAGGCTAATAGACAATAACGAAAATGACGAAAGTAATAATATAGCATTCTAGTGTGACTCTCCAATATGTTATAAATGTAATTTCGAAGTAATTCTACCGAATATTATTGGTTTCATTATAAAATGAATATGCTTAAAATCAGAGTGGATTTAAAATAAGGCAGTGTGCCGCTTATCTTGTGACGTAATAGCGTAACATGCACGCGCATCCAATAAAACGCCGACAAATATTTCGTCGCACAACTCCGCCCTCCCTGTCATCTGTAAAAACCGTTTTTGACCTCTGTTGTGTGTTTTGGTTTTGTACTAGTGATATAACATATAACATTCATCAATTGGTTAGAAAATGGAAACTGGATTCGAAACTGCAATTGAAGAAAACTTGCCTGTTCTTGATTCGCCTGATATTTCATTTTAATAAATCAAATTCGGACTTTTAAAAACGTCAATACAAGCAGAAATAAGATATTAGTTTATTAGTTGTTTTCTCTGTAATATTCATTTTAATTTTTACTCTCAAGAAATAAATTACTTTTATGTGAGTTTAAACAGTACATTTTTCTCGTTTTTTCACACTGTCAGGTTAGACTCGAAAAAATCTATATGAACCTCATTGACCAAGAGGCAGCGACCTTTTGGAGAGAGTCATTTCATTAAGGCTGATTTTCACATATGTAGTAGTTTATTGTGTGTACATACAGGAAACGGTGGCGGTCAGCTGGCGCACCCGTGGTGGGGGAAGCTGGTGTTCCACTAAATGAAGAAAATTTCACGTTTTCCTAGAAAATGCATGTAAATCTAAAAAAAAAAAATCCCAGAAACCTTTGTTTTGAAGGGCCGAGATTAATGGAACATCTAGGTAATAGATGATATTAAGTGGACCTCGTATATGAGATCAATTTAATTTAAATACCGATTAATTACGGTGACAAAGTAGCGAAATTTTCCCGAAAAGAAATCCAAACTGCCCCTTCCAGTTTCCTCATTTTTGCAGCAATTTAAAAAAATTAAAAAGACTTTTAGCAAATTTAATTCTATTTAAATTCGTAAGAGTAGTATTTTTGACCTAGGAGCCAATATTGAGAAGTTGTCGGCACTTTTGAAACACAAAAAGTTTTATTTTTTGCCGTACATCGCCGACATTTCAGTAAATATCTCCGAAACGAAAAAACATATCGAAATTCTGATTGGTTCAAAAGATTCGTAATGAAAAATACTCGTTTGACCTTATTTTTTATTTCGAGTTAGCTCTTACCGTTTCGGAGATATCTGCGAAAAATATTTAAAAAACAGCTCGCATTTCGGAGCCGAAGAAATTGCAAAAACATGCGATCTGGACACGTTCATATTAGAGGGGGAGCTAGGTGGCTTTTTCGGCAGCTCATAACTTTGAGATATTTTTATTGTTTAATGGATGATAACGATTCATAAAATCGACTTTTGGCGGGGCACCTCCTGTCAGGAGCGTCACGAACACTGTTTAAAAATCATTGAAATCATGTCATCGTTACAAGGCTCATTTTTTTTTGTGTGTACATCTTTTATGTTTAGAATGAATAAAATAAGATCGCCAGAAAGTGTGGGCCGTCAGGAGGCGCAGCCAGAAAGGTAATAATGATACAATACATCTGAGGCACGGTACGGAGTCAAGTTAGCCGAAAGTGTTAAATTCCTGTATATTTAAGAGCCTATGGTACTTTTGTTGACACTAAGAACTTTACGGGGAGGCTATTCTATTGTTCAAGGAGCTTATATTTACGTTTCAAAAAGGAGCCAGAACTTGTAACGATGAGTTTAGAGTTCTGAGATGAAATATGCGAAAAAAATCCAATTTTCTTCAAAAATCCTAAACATTTTCTTTCTGGCTAGCCTTACTGACGGGAGTTTCTTTCTGGGAATTTTTTTCTGTGTTCAAAACATTTAAATAAACATGCTCAACCTTAAAAAAGTTTGTAACGATCATGTTATATAACTCCGTTTTTTTACCTCTTTGACCTTTCTGGTTGCGCCCCTGATGGCCCACACTTTCTGGCGATCTTGTTTTATGCATTCTAAACATAAAATGTGTACACACAAGAAAATTGGCTTTGTAACGATGATATAATTTCACTGATTTTTATATCTTGAACCATGGCCAACTCGACGGGCTGACATATGCAGAAGTCTATTTTGTCGTTATTTAAGTTCGATAGAATTAATCAGCGCATAGAAAATGCTTGTAACGATGAGTATCCGAAAAAGCCACTTAGCTCCCGCACCATATCTTTCGAAGAACACCAGCGGGACGGCCAAACGATGTCGCGACGTAAAGAGGAAGACTTCCAGTTAAACCTGATCGTAAATTGCACTGCGAAGTTCGAAAATTGGGCTCGGCACAAACGAATCAAAAGTAGCATTTTGTGACAGTTCAGAAAGTCGTATCTCTACAAATTTAGCTACGACATATGCATTTTCCGGAAAAAATAAAAGTCTCCACTTTGACCGCTCCTAGCTCATTAATTTTTGGATTATGACAATAATTTAAAAAGAGACTTTTAGATCATTCAATTCTCTACAAATTCGTTAGGGCGTTTTTTGCCTAGGTACCACCGCGTAGAAGTTATGTAGGTCTTAAGCAAAAAATGCCAAATTTTCCGCCGTACATCGCCACATATTCAAGTCAATACATGTGAATCGAAACAATTTAGGAAAATTCTGATGGAACCGGACCATTCCTCATGAAAAGAACCTGAATGTGTTCTTTGGGAGTTTTTATTTTTGAGCTAATTCCAATACACCGGGAGGCAGCGACACATTTTTGGCACTCATACCATTGATTTTCACATATATAGTAGTTTATTGTGTGTACATACTTCTAATTTACTAGAATAAGAAAATCTTGATGGAATTATTATTATTATTTTCTTGCTCTACAGAATATATTATGGTAAATACTTACGTTATATTTCTTAAAATTTCTAATGTATTTTTTTAATATATTTAGGTAGGTACACATATTTGAGTTTAATTACTTTCCTGTATGTCTCGTTGCCTATATCAAAATTCGACCTTTACTGTTTTATTTGCTGTATTCAATTTCATTTCTTGATAAGCTGTCTCGATAATAATGACTGAACTAAAGAAAATCGGTGGAAATTCAAAGAAATTTGGAGGAAATATAAGGAAACCTTGAGCATATGCGAAGAAAATCCGGGAAAATCTTGAATAAATTCGAGGAAATCTTCATCAAAAAGGAAATCTGGCGTACAAAATTTTGGGTGCGCTTCAACCATTAAAACACTAAAAGGAAGCAACTGAGAACGCTAGTAATTCTTTGCTGGAAGACTATAATCGTTCATCAAAGTGGATGTTGAGTTCTTCACGACACACCTCCCTACATATGCATTTTCTATGTTCTTTAAGTCATATTTCAATTTTCTGTAATTGAGTTTTAATTCTGCAACTGCACACATGACGCACTAAGAATTTAATAGATCGAACACCAGCTTGAAGACATCTTAATATTTCTAAAAGTAATAAAATTAGATACGCATAATAAAACAAAGTTTAGCCATGACCAGTAAATTATGCAAAAGATAAGTAAACAAATATTCAGATGTGCTCGTCAAAGTAAGAATTTATATTGAGAGAATATAAAGAAGCAAACATCCACTATGCACAGTTATCTATGAAATTGTTGGTTGTCACGGCCTTTTGGGCTTATTTTCCTGTTTATGATCGAAATTAGTCGTTTAGACAAGAGACCGGTATCTGAGGATGTATAAATATTAATTTCCTTTTAGAACTTGCATCTCGGATGTCTCACAACGGATGTGAGATATAAGTTGAAACGTAATTATTGAAGTGTTCAGTGCAACGGCAATACTGGACAAATCGGATATTCAGTATATAAGTATTAATAGTACAGTAACTAGAGGTTTTAGTTTGAGAATAATGCCATATGAATTAGATTTTGTTTTTTTTACCATTAATGGTAAATGCATCAAAGGAAACTTTCTATATTATCTGGTAGCACGAGAGCCCACCTACAAAAATGGAACACATAAGCTGGAGAGTCAAAAATTGGTGGGGGTGCTTATCAAGTCATTCTCTGAACGTGTGTAAGTCCGGGTA
Organism: Rutpela maculata; assembly: GCA_936432065.2. Taxonomy (NCBI): domain Eukaryota; kingdom Metazoa; phylum Arthropoda; class Insecta; order Coleoptera; family Cerambycidae; genus Rutpela; species Rutpela maculata. The sequence continues at coordinate 101,106,265 of OW386290.2, read as the reverse complement.
AGATCAGATCACATCCTAGTAGATAGAGAAGCGGGGAAGTATGCCAGGAGCGATAAAGCGCTGAGAAAGAAAAGCGAGGGGAAAAATGAATTCCACAAAGAAATCGCAGCGATATAAGCTCTACCAAAATCAGAGACGAAGGAATCAGAAGAAGATTTGTAGAAGCAGAAATACAAAAAGAGGAACATAAACACTCCATATCACGACACTACACATATTTCACAAGAAGACTCAGAAGAGGCAGAAGTTCAAAACCAAAAACACAAAAAGGGAGCTTAAACGCTCCCTCACGACACAATGCGGTAACGCATCTCACAAATACCTACACCTCCCATCCCACATTCCTTTACCATGCGCCATGTGGCTCTCGCTGCTGGCAACAAGCATAACCTGAGTCCAATCCAGCGCGAACGTAGCAGGCCCAGCTGTATAACCTGGAAGAGGCAGCAATGTCTACCGCACGCTGGTAAATCAATCGATATCAAGAAATACTTTTGAGATTTAAATACTTAGAGGATATTCAAATATTTCTGTAAGTATAGAATACTGTCGGAAAAGAATTTAAATATTTCTTTAAAAGTATTTAATACTTCCCAGTAGGTATTTATAAATGCATTTAGGATCATTTTCAGAAGTACTAAGTAGTAAATATTTTAAATAAAGTATTTACAAGTATAAATACAAATACTTGTTGCAAGAAGTATTCAAATACGCGGTATTTGTAAGTACGTATTTGCCGAGCTCTGATAGGGGGCGGATGCCACCCCAGGGGGTGGCACCTAAAGAAAAAAAGAAAAAAACATTGGAGTTCTAGTTCTAGGTATGCAACATTTCATAAAAACTAAAGTAAAAACAAGCTAAAAACGTACTCTTCGCCTGTTCACCGAACTTTTTATATAATTGTTACACACTCTATCAGTGGCGCAGCCAGAAAATTCATCGGGGGGGGGGGGGGGGGGCAATAGAACCGGCCTCCTCAGAGGATGAGGAAAATTTTTCAGAAAATGGTTGAAAACGGATGTGTATGTAGATTCCTCTATTAGATAATATTGGCATTAATTACAAAATATTTATTTCAAAGGATAATTTAGATACTGCTTTGTACTGCTTCTTTATTTTTTAGCACATGGAAGACGGCTTGGGGGGGGGTCCCATGGCTCCCCCCCTGGCTGCGCCCATGCACTCTATAGGATACTCTTCGCAGTTTTTTGTAAATAATGTTAGTTTTAGACATTTATAATTTTATAGTACGAATTTAGTTGGTAAAATACACAGTGTAAAATAAAGTAAAAATAAGAAAAAACTATACCATACCCCATTTGGGGGGGGTTTAGAACCCGGGACTCTTGGATTCCGAGTCAAAAGCATAAGAACTACAACACCACCTTGCACGTAAAATAATGTAAATTTTTACATTATAAGACACGAAACATAAAAATATATTTTTTTTTAATTTAAATCGTTAATAACATTTTTATTTACCGATCGATTTTGTTAAAAAACAATAGTTAGAATATAGGGGTTCCACAGCACGCCGATCAATAATATTGCATTAGTTTTTCAACAAAAAAATGCCTAATATGATTTATCGAAAAATCGAGAAAATCTTAATAAAAATGCACGCCAATGACTGAAATTAAGTTTCGTCTTACTCAAAAATGATATAGTAATGGTCTTTGATACCGATCCAAATTTGGTTGAAATTGGATGACCAATAACTGAGCTACGTAGGTGTTACCGTGAAAAGTGGGACACACTGTATAATAAGGCCGTTGTGGGTTTAAAATTGGTGAAACATCTTTAATTAGTTGATATTTAATTGGTTTCTTTATTTAACATTAAATTTTAATTTATTTCATTAATTTCAATAAATAGCGGTAAGTAATAAACCACTTTAATTAGTTTAATTATGAACACACTGCACTTATCAAACGTTATGCGGTGTAGAAATGAAGAAATAACAAGTTCAAAATAGCGACCTTTTTGAAAGCGGTTCAATTGTTTTTCTATTTTTTTTTTTTTATAATTTAGATACAATATTTCAGGTCGCAGAGTGATACAAGATTAAAAAAAAAATAGTAAAGAGCATTTGCAGTCTTTATATGGTAGAATGGTCATCAATAAGAAAAAAACGACACTAGTCAAAGTGACGTTTTCATTTACTAGTGAAATATTTTGTCGAACTCCTCTATACGTTTCGTTAAATACATAAGGAATAAAAACCAGAATGCAACCAACTCTTCTTCGGACTAACGCCCCGCCGAGCGCTGAATTACGAATTACAAGCCTGGCCGCATTAAGTGCAATAACTATGTATTGCCACAAAACGCTAAAGTTTCGATTGCAACAGACACCAGCCCAAAGACTTATTCCTATTCAAAGAGCTCTCGTGCTAAACACTCCACACCACTTGCAAACTGTAGTGGGGGTGGATAAAGTAAAAAAAAAAATGAGGCCTTTGGTTCTTGTACACATACTAAATGACAATTTTATTGTTTTCACCTCCTTTAATAATGGGGTGGGGGTTGGTAATTCCAAATATGTTTTTGCTTCGCTTTTAGCTTCTCTTATATATACTAAATACCAATTTTATGGGCTCTTATCTGCTTGATTTCCCTATTTACCCCCAACCCTTCAACGGAATAAGATCAAAATATAATCTAGTTCCAGAAGTCGTTAAAATACATACGTGTACCAAATTTCAAGTCAATATCTTAAACGGTTCCAGAGTAATCGTGCGCACAGTACAGTACAGATAGACCGACAGATTTTTTTTGCTCAAACTTAAAATCTCGACATTTCATGACATTCTAAGCCTATCTGAACAATAAAAATTTTCAAAATTTTTTTTGTCGATACTATAAAATACTTCCACTAGATGTGGACGTAATTATGGATACTTCATGAACTTCTAAACTAATTGTAAGGGTACTAAATGTTATTAATTTCCCTGTTATTTCGTTAATTTTACTGTCTACGCAGATAACATATTTATTATTATTATACTATTTAACAAAACAAAAAAACAATACGAAGAAACATTTAATCATATGTAAGGGATTTATTTGTTATCGTTATACCATGTCAAAGAGATAAGTTAATTATACAAAAAATTCTAACGTGTGTATTTAACACTCGAAATTCTGATTAACATTTTTGGGGGAACCGATAAAGTATATCAATTTTATGTATTATTGTTTACTACGTAAAACAACATAGATAAATACCTACTCTATAAAACTATTTGTTACCCACATTTCAGATTTTAACCAAAAAAAAGTCGTTGAGAATTATGTACATCTAGTATTAATATTGTGTAGAAGTTGGAAAATGGGCTACTTATGGATTTTGTTCAAAAAAATTGTTATAACGGGACATACCAAGAGACCCTTTTTAATGTTTATAAAATGCCCTACATATATGTAGATGTTCATTTAAATAAGTAAATAAAACAAATGTACAAGTAAAATATCACTAAAATATATTAATAATAAGAACTGCTTTAGTTATGTCGGGATAAAAAGGCATAAAATAGAACAAAAAAAAAATTATATAATGCATTAAAAATAAAAAATAGTAGTTATAACTAAAGAAGCTTCACCCGATATCAATATCAATTTATTTGTAAATTGGTGGCGTAAAAGTATTGGATTTGCCTGCGTCACGACTTTCCCACTTTCTACTTTCCTAATTCACTTGATTATGATTACGATTATGATTTACTTCATCCACCCCCACTACCACCCCCACCCCACTACCGATGTGGATTTCAAATTTTATATTATTAAAGTTCCATAAACAATTATTTCCACATAGAAAATTTTTTCGTTGTGAGTGACTTGGATAGATAATCTGGATGTGGAAGTAGTGATTCCTTGGGCAGCGGTTTTTAGTTTTTGTGTTAAATGACAAAAACCACATTTGCAAATTTTGTTTTTTTTTAACGGACGCCATTTTGAAAGTGCAGCCAATTTTTTTTTTTTTTTTTAGGACATGTAAATTGTTCCTTAGGCTTTAATCGTTATGAAAAACTTTGTCCTAAAGGATCGGGGGTGCACGCACACTTAATGTGGGCTCCCGTAGTATATGAAAGATTTCGGAACGAAATATTTGATAAAAACCGCTGCCCAAGGAATCACTACTTCCACATCCAGATTTTCTATCCAAGTCACTCACAACGAAAAAATTTTCTATGTGGAAATAATTGTTTATGGAACTTTAATAATATAAAATTTGAAATCCTCTACCCCAAAAACCCATAAAACGATACCCCACATCGGTAGTGGGGTGGGGGTGGTAGTGGGGGTGGATGAAGTAAAAAAATATTTTGAGGTTTCTGGTTCTTATACACACACTAAATCACAATTTTTTTTCATCCCCTTTAATAATGGGGTGGGGGTGGTAATGGGGGTGGCTACTGCCAAATTTTTTTTTGAGACCTTAGCTTCTCTTGTACATACTAAATACCAATTTTATGGACTCTTACCTACTTGATTTACCTATTTACCCCAAATTTACCCCAATTTACCCCCCCAACCCCTCGACGGAACAAGATGAAAATATAATCTAGTTCTAGATCTCGTTAAAGTACATGTGTGTACCAAATTTCAAGTCAATATCTCCAACGGTTCCAGAGTAAACGTGCGCACAAAAAAAAGTTACAGACAGACAGACCGACAGACAGACCGACAGACAGACAGACAGACAGACAGACAGACAGACAGACAGAAATTTTTTTTCGCTCAAACTTAAAATCTCGACGTTTCATGACATTCTAAGCCTATTTGAACAATAAAAAATTTTTAAAATTTTTTTGTCGTTACTATACTTCCACTGGATGTGGAAGTAAAATGAAAGTTTTCAGTAAAATATTTGAATATTCCGAAAGTTCCAAATAGTACACGCAAATTAGATAAAAAACAGTGAATAGCAGAAATAATTTATAAAGTAATAATATTTCAGATGCGTACTCTAGACAGAGTTAGAAATAGATGTCCGAAAAGTCCGCCCCCCCCTCCCATTTAGGGGTGGAACGTCCCTTTTTATAAATTATTTCTTCTAAAATATCTAATATGCGTGGACTAAAAGGAAACTCCCGGAATTTTGGAAACTTTTAAATATTCAAATATTGTATTGAAAACTTTCATTTTTATCAAAATTTCAACTTTCAAATGGAAAGTTTTCCATCTCTGGGTTTTTTATAGGTAAGGTTCTTAGCGAGGTTCTTAAGAGGTTCTTAGCGAGGTTCTTAAGCAAAATTTCAATAAATCTACCGTAACATACAGGACAGGATACCGCAATTAATTACACAGCAAACGTAAGAGAATTCAACTAAGTAAATGTTTTTTTTTCTATAAATTCAATTAAAAATGCAAAATAATGTTAAACTATCAGTTAGCTCCTTAAGAAACTACAATCTCCCCGGATAGGGTACTGCACTCTTCTAAACTTTTTGATTTGCCAAGGAAGTCATTCTTTATAAAAAGTTTTTCTTGTCGTAGGAACCACACACAGTTGTTAAACTTAAGATAAATTATACAGGGTATTCTAAAAATTAGAAAATATAAAATCGACTTTAAGCAAACTACCTTTCTTTTACATTTTCTTGGAAATTATATTTAACAAAGTTATTTTCAATTATGAAGAAAAGCTTAAATACTGCAGGATCAAAATATGCAAAAATACACCCATAAAAAAATTGAGTCTCATGTCAATTGCATCGATACTAGAAGTCGGCCATTTTGGATCCGCCATCATATAGGTAATTGGAAATTTCATCCCATATCACTACACCAAATTTGAGAGAAATCCATTCGCCCATTCAAAAGTTACAAGAGTGTCCCTCTCGGCTGAGCTACCCGGTATAACGTCCAATTTGACTGTAATAAGTATATGAGAATATATTTTTTTAACTACCGACTATTTACATTAACAAAATGGGAACGTTTTTATTAAGATCCAGGTTCAAATTTCGGAATTTCCGGAACTTGGACCTGGACGGCAGACCTGACCACGAAAAATGCTGTCAAGGGTACTTTTGGATTTTTTAGGGCATCTTAAAACATGTCAAATGGACAGCATAAAATTTCATGAAAAATTCGATGTAAAATGTCAAATTTAATTTTATAAGTCACACCACCGGTTCGACCACCAAGAGGTCTAACCTCTACTTCACCCTCTTCTCCCGAACCAACTGACAAATATACAGCAAAAAATGGTGTGAGGTACATTCTGCTGCCGTATGATGGACTATAATTGCATTCGCGAAAAAAGTAACGGTTTATGCACTTGTTGCATTAACTATTGTTTTAATTGTAACTAGAAACATTACATAATGGTCTACTTGGAAATATTAAAGAAAAATAACCTTTAGAGAGAGAAATTACATAATCATTCGATAATCAGGCAGTTTGTGATGCAGTCAGTGTAGCGGTACGACATGGTTGTTAGAGGTAAATGACTAGTGTTCACAGGGTCATGACCAAGGTGTTTCATATATTTTATTTTCGTATATCGATTGTTACCAATAATAGTGTGGATACAGTTGGGTCCCCCATATGAAATATATGATTATTTATTCGATACTGATTCATCAAACAATAATGTAATAAAGGGTGAGTGAGGCGAGGAAAATTAAAACCGTTAGAAATATTATTACTCAATTAATTTTTATTGGTCTTTATTAAAGTGAGTGCTGGCACATTATTTCAGTGCGTCCGTAAAATAATCGGATTTATGCAAAGTCGTGACGCATTTTTGGCAGTAATACAGTCCGTAGAGCAAAAAAAAAACGGGGGGGAAGCCACGAATAATTCCTACGAGGGATTTTTTGTTTGGATAATTAATTAATGTTTTCCACAAAAATATTGTTGTCGATACGACCGCCATGTTGAAAGAGTGTCAAATTAGGTTTTTCTCAATTATCTCCTTTGATGTTAGTTCTATTCTAAAATTAGGTAATGAGGATATATATCAAGGACAGTTTATCAAATACCAAGAAAAAAACGTCTTTTGTCATTGAAATGGACACTGCACAAAGTAACTTGTAGGTATGAGGTATTTCATTTTCTTTTAGAAGCATGTCAAAAAATAGAGCTAGATATTTCTCATACTACCAAATTTTGAATCGTAAAGGACATTACTTCCCAAGTCTTTGGCTTTGCAGCAGTGATCTCAGCGTAAACCTTACTAAAAAATAACCTTTTACTAGGTCCAAATAACTGATATCTATTGGTTTTTTTTTATCAAGCAACACTTAATAACAACTACAATATCTGATTATTTATTAACCTTTAAGTAACATCAATATACAGCGTGATTTACCACGACATGCGGAAAATAAAATGGTGTACTTGTCTTCCATGGGGGAAAGTCCCTGCAAAATTTTAGAGAGATCCGAGGTAATTTAGTAACTTTTGTTGCATTAAAACTTGCACAGATACTTCTGTTACTTGCCTGTGGTCAGTATGATAGGGCAATGAACTTACTTGTGAAAGAACATATGTTGATGATGTTTGATGATGAAGATGATGAAGATGTTTACATTTCCTTAATTGGCATAAAAAGTTAAGTTGGCGCGTGCGGTCAAAGTGCCGCGTTTTTTGCTGTCGGTCGAACAATCAGGACACCGCCGGCAGGTACAAAGTACCGTCGAAGTTTGGTGGTTTTGTGTTATCGACGGAATTAAGTAAATATCTCTTATATCTACTTGTAGAGTTCACTAGGATAGGGTCAATGATGTTTCGACTTATTCTGCTATTTTTGTAGTGTGATTTGATTAAAACCAAAAAGTCACTTCTACCCTCTCCAGCTTTGCTGTCAATAGTGTCAATCCCAAGTCTGATAAAGGGGAGGGGAAGTGATATGGTTGTACTGCGTTACGTCATTGGTTAAAGCCATTGGTGGCGCAGTTCTACAAAAAAATAAATAATTTTTTTGGCCGCATTTTTTTAATTATTCATTTTTTTAACTCCTTTCGGTGGGGACAACCTACTGATAAATTTTCCGCATGTCATGGTAAATCACCCTGTATATTAGCAAAATAAACAAGAACAAAATAACAATTCATAAATGAAACGAATTATAAAAACAATTCCTAGAATAATACAATACAACCCAGCACATAAAAAAAAAATCTGAACTGATGACCAGACATAATCATTTTATACGTGGCGTTTTATTTGTGGCGCTGAAATCTGATGATAAAAATGCTCTAAATCATCAATATTTTTTCCTACTGTTAATTTATTCCTTATTTGTCCCATTATTTGAGCAATAAATTGACAGTAACGAAAAATCTTGATGATTTAGAGCTTTTATCTCAAATTTGGATAAAGTGATATAGGCCAGGCAACGAATGCTCAAAAAAGGGTGTAGGAAATTTTAGGGACAGAAAATTGACTTCGGAACTTTGTTTGGATTAGTCTGGAGATGAACATATCAAAAGTCCCCACTCCTAGGTGGTGAGCGGGGGGAGGGGGGGACTTTAAAGGTCCCATTTTTTGTTTTTTCGCTTGTATCTCGGAAAATATGCGTCGTATGGAAAAAGGTAATCTATGCAAAATTAAACATAATTAAATTTCCTACAAGAATGTCAATATTCATTTTCTTCCTATGTGTTATAGTTTACGAGATATTCGCCAGCCAAAATAGATAATTAAAAAAAAAAGTGTTAGGTACTTACCTTGAATATTTCTATCAAAACGGTTTACCGTGGTCTGCTAATAAATCACAGTCACAAAACATTCTTTATTTTATAACACTCGACGTATTTACTAACGTAATATTTTGTCAAAATCTATGCATTTCCTTAAATATACAGTGTGACTCACTTAAAATGAAGACGCCCTTATAACTTTTTTTATTTTGTTTCCGATTTGAATCAAATTTTACTCAAGTATAGAACAAATTATGATCTACTTATAACCAGAAAAACATTCGCCTGCTACAAATGGAAAGCCACCTGCGCCACCAATATATGCGGAAAAAAATAAAAAATCATATTAGCTATTCTTTTATCGGAAAATTTTGTTAATGAAGGCATAGCCTTCTGTGGTACCAAAATATGCTGAAAAAATAAAAACATTTTGAATGTTAAAAATTCTAAAATATGCATCGGATCGGCGCCACAACCGTAAATACACCAAAATTTGATTTGGTTATGGATGGGGGATTTTTCATACATAAGCTCATCTGGCAAAGTGGGTCCTCAGTTTCCTCAATTCGTGGTGGATACGTGAAATTCGTCAAGACCCATTAATATGATTTTTAATATTTTTCAGCATATTTTGGTACCACAGGTGGCTTTGCCTTTGTAGCAGGCGAATGTTTTTCTGGTTATAAGTAGATCCTAATTTGTTCTATACTTGAGTAAAAGATTCAAATCGGAAACAAAATAAAAAAGTTATAAGGGCGTCTTCATTTTAAGTGAGTCGCACTGTATATTTAAGGAAATGTATGGATTTCGACAAAATATTACGTTAGTAAATACGTCGAGTGTTGTAAAATAAAGATTGTTTTGTGACTGTGATTTATTAACAGACCACGGTAAACCGCTTTGATAGAAATATTCAAGGTACCTAATACTTTTTTTTTAATTATCTATTTTGGCTGGCGAATATCTCGTAAACTATAACACACAGGAAGAAAATGAATATAGACATTTTTGTAGGAAATTTAATTATGTTTAATTTTGCTTAGATTACCTTTTTCTATACGACGCATAGTTTCCGAGATATAAGCGAAAAACCAAAAAATGGGACCTTTAAAGTGCCCCCCTCCCCCCCGCTCACCACCTAGGAGTGGGGACTTCTGATATGTTCATCTTTAGACTAGTCCAAACATAGTTCCGAAGTCAAATTTTCTGTCTCTAAAATTTCCCTCCGGGTTTCCCTCTATAATCATTCGTTGCTTGGTCTAATAAGTCTGTGCGAAGTCACACACAAAAAAAAATCTGAACTTCTTATGACGAAAAATACTATTTTATTACACGTATTTTGGTGCGCTGATTCCAAATCTGACGATAAAAAAGCTCTAAGTCATCAAGATTTTTTTGTAATTTTAATTTATTCTTCAAATATCCCATTATCTGATGAATAAAATGACTGAAAAAATCTCGGAGCTTTTTTTATCATCAGCTTTTGATTCAGCGCAAAATATATATAAAACAAGCTAAAAACGTACTCTTCGCCAATTTACTGGGCTTTTTATATATAATTGTTACACATTCTATAGGATACTCTTCGCAGTTTTAGTAAAATTCATAAACAAAAGAAATATATATTATGGAAATAATATTTCGCAAGATTTCCATTTTAGTACAAGCGACAAAAATTAAGAGAATATATTTTTTTTAAATTAAATGATTAATAACTTTTTTATTTACTGATCGATTCTCTTCAAAAACAATAGGGTTCTTCCTCTAGCTAACACTAACTTACTTTCCAAATTTCAATACAATCGGACTTTTCTTTCTTAAGTTATCGTGCTTACAAGAAACGTGACGGACGGACGGACAGACGGACATTTTGAAAGTTGTTCAGAATTCGTTCACTAACACAATGATATGAAAATTTTATCTCTACGAGCGATATTTACGATTTTAGAAATGTGCCGATCAAATACAATATACTCTTCGTTTTTGCGAAGTGTATAATAATATGTCGGGTGACGATTTTTTTTTTGTGCATGCTGGTGTCGTGGCTCTGATTTTAAGAGGCATCATTCATCTAATAATTCTCCGAGATCTATTTCAAATGGAAGTTTTTGTGCAATCGTAATTAAATATTTGGAGCTCGTTTTCTGTATTTTGTTAGAGTAAAATAATGTAATTAAAGTAAAATAATGACAATAATGATAATTTTATGAAAAAAATGACTTTTATTGACTGACAAAAAAAATAATGACTATTAATGACTTTAATGACTTCGCTGAGATCCCTGTTGCAGGCACAGGTGTACATATTCTAACACTGAAGCGTCACATTGGTTAGAAATCGATTGTCCCACAGTGTGACAAAACGGTCAAAAATCGCTTTGAGAGTCAACTTTTGGGCTATCAACGGTTTTTTTTAATACTTGCAAATGAGTCTGGAATAATAGTGAGTCACTGCCGCATAGTGGGGCAAAATACTTGTTCTTCGTTCAAATCAACTCCGGACGCAATTTTTAAGATAAATTCAAGTTTTTTTTTAAATACTCCTCATATAATTCCCTCTCGATCCCTCTATGCGGAATTTTTATACAGTTTTCCATTTTTTTTTTAATACCTATGGAAGTCCTGGAAAAAAAATTTTCCCTACAAGTATCTCAATTATTTATCTAAAGAATTCAAAATATAGGCTCTATGGAGGTTTTCGGGGTCGCTGAAAACTGGAAAATTCGGCGAGGAAAACCTACTATGGCCGCATTTACATTTTTTTAAATACAGTTTAAAGAATCGTGTATTATGTACAACAAGGGGTTTTTGAGGTTGCTGATTCTGAATTTTTTGTGAAAATTGGAAAATTTTGTTCAGCAAATTCGCTTCGATAATAATCTTATGGTAAGAAAACTCTCGAAAATTCGAGTTTTTAACGAGATAGCTCGAAATTCTTATTCAGATTTTTTCAGTCGCTGAATATGAATTTGTTATGAAAATTGAAAAATTCGGCGAAGAAAATTCAATATGGTGGATTTTTCCGTTTTTAAAAAATTAATTTACAAAATTGTGTAATACATATAAAAGGGGCTTCCAAAGTTGCTGATTCTGATTTTTTACTTAAAATTGAAAAAACCGCTGCCCAAGGAATCACTACTTCCACATCCAGATTTTCTATCCAAGTCACTCACAACGAAAAAAATTTGTATGTGGAAATAATTGTTTATGGAACTTTAATAATATAATATTTGAAATCCTCTACCCCAAAAACCCACAACGATACCCCACACCGGTAGTGGGGTGGGGGTGGTGATAGGGGGTGGTAGTGGGGGTGGATAAAGTAAAAAAATATTTTGAGGTTTATGATTCTTGTACACACACTAAATCACAATTTTTTTTCATCCCCTTTAATAATGCGGTGGGGGTGGCTAATGCCAAAGTCTTTTTTGAGATCTTAGCTTCTCTTGTATAAGTATACTAAATGACAATTGTATGAACTCTTACCTGCTCGATTTACCTATTTACCCCAAATTTACCCCAATTTACCCCCCAACCATTCGACGGAACAAGATGAAAATATAATCTCGTTCTAGATCTCGTTAAAGTACCTAAGTAAATATGTGTACCAAATTTCAAGTCAATATCTCAAACGGTTCCAAAGTAAACGTACGCACAAAAAAAAGTTACAGACCGACAGACCGAAAATTTTTTTCGCTCAACTCAACTTAAAATCTCGACGTTTCATGACATTCTAAGCCTATTTGAACAATAAAAATTTTTTAAATTTTTTTGTCGTTACTATATTTCCACTGGATGTGGAAGTAAAAAAGATATGACTATTATGCTTACATTTTGAAAAATTCAAAAGATAAAATAGAAGCTATATAGTTTTATACTCTGCTACATTTCAATTAGGTACAATACGAATTTTCGGAACAAAAATCATACCTATCAATTTTTAAGATGTTAAAAAATGTTGGTACCTACATATTTTAATAAGGATGCGACCCCCCCAAGAAACAAGGTGTAGGACCGCCCTTGCAGTACTAACAGACAGACAGACACTAGACCGACCGACAGAACGGTCGTGAAAATTCAAAAATCTCATTTTTTCACAATTACAAAAATACCAAGGAAAAATTGCCAATAAAACCACCCGCAACTGATTTTTCAAGGACTTTCCCGTACCTACATTAACTCAAAAATCTAAAAAACACCGTCTGATATATTTAATACCTATACAAGTTTTCTTTTAATTAATTACCTCACTTATTTACGAAAATGTATGCCGTTTTGAACAGTCCAACTGGGTTCTTAATTTTGCAGTTGACTAGGTAGGTAGATATTCGGAAAATACTCTGAATAATTCTAATTTAAAACAGATACAGTACCTACCTAGTAATTAACACAATAATCAAGGTGAAATAAAATCGCAAAATACCTGCTAAAAGTAAACAGCCTAAATTAGGAATAGGTATTCCTAAGAACTTATTCTCACACAAAAGATATTCTAATATAATGTGGTAATGTGGTTTATTTCAAGACGGGAAGTAAAAATAGCATTAACATAAAAACAATAGGTAAAGTCTTCAATTTTTTCAGTCTGCAGCAAAACGTGTTTTGAATAAAATAGTTTTTACACGGTCAAAATCGGCGAAAAGTACAATGGATAGATACAAATAATTAAATTTGATTTACCTACATCAAATGTTTAAACCTAAGTAGGTGGTGGATATCCAGTATTTTATTTATTTTTACTATTAGGTACACACGTACACATAGATTTTCAGTTTTTTCATGTTATTGTTAAGTTTCTACAAGTTATTAAAAAACATTTAATATCAAGAACAGAATCTGATTCTTACCTTTTTCTAATAGGATTTTTCAATGCCAAAACTACAGATTTATAGTCAAATTACTTAACCCAGTATCCAGGTAATCTTCGTCTAAGTGTTCTTAAGGATTTATGAACTATTCAACCACTTTGCACACCGGTGACCGGTCAACAGCGTTCGATAGTAAGTTGCCTACTTCCGGTATAACGCGCACTCTCGCTTACTGCGATTGATGCCTCTACAATGCAAGAACGCGCTGAACTGCGCCTACAAGAGGATTCTTGGTTATATACAGAGGGTGGGGGAGATGAAAGAAGTCCCGTTCACAATAGAGAACATCACTGCAGGGGGCTGAATTTACAGGAAAAATGCCTCTGATTCATGTATTTTGCTGTGGGGATTTTGGGGTTGTTCGTTTAATCAATATGCACAAGATTTTCTGTATTCGTCAACTTTACATTAAAAAATTGTGATGGGCGATTTCCGATTTCTGTTCCGTTTGTAAAATAAAAGTGACTGTCATGAGTGTCATGTCATACTCGAAGACACGTGTTTTTTAAAATTTTATGTTTCGTAGGTATAAAACACTACAATTTACAAAAAACAAACTGAAACATTAAAATATACTTATACAATGTAGATACACATGGTACATATTTTATTATTATCGTAGAATATTTCAAGCTAGGTCTCTCCAATTCAAATGATAGATTATTGTAAAAGTATTGAACTACCTACATGACAAAATTTATACCAAATTAAAATACTTACAACACGATACTAAAATAGAAAAATATTTAAAAACGTTAATTGAACTATATAATGATATCTCTCCAAGCATGAATATAATTTACAGTACATTTTTTATTTATTTATTTATTTACTTATTTATTTATTTATTTATTTATTTATTTACTTATTTATTTATTTATTTATTTATTTATTTATTTATTTATTTATTTATTTATTTATTTATTTATTTATTTATTTATTTATTTATTTATTTATTTATTTATTTATTTATTTATTTATTTATTTATTTATTTATTTATTTATTTATTTATTTATTTATTTATTTATTTATTTATTTATTTATTTATTTATTTATTTATTTATTTATTTATTTATTTATTTATTTATTTATTTATTTATTTATTTATTTATTTATTTATTTATTTATTTATTTATTTATTTATTTATTTATTTATTTATTTATTTATTTATTTATTTATTTATTTATTTATTTATTTATTTATTTATTTATTTATTTATTTATTTATTTATTTATTTATTTATTTATTTATTTATTTATTTATTTATTTATGTATTTATTTATTTATTTATTTATGTAACGTGGTCAGGGGCGTAGCGAAGGGGGATACGTTACTCCCCCAACTTTGTCAGACTTGGCAAAAGTTGAACAAAAGTTGAAAATTTGAGAAGCTTTTATTGAAATCTGTTTTTAAATATTTTCATCTTATTCCGTTGAATGGTTGTGGGGTAAATGGGGGTAAATAGGTAAATCAAGCAGGTAAGAGTCCATAAAATTGGTATTTAGTATATACAAGAGAAGCTAATGTCTCAAAAAAAAATTTAGCATTAGCCACCCCCAATACTACCCCCACCCCATTATGAAAGGGGGTGAAAAAAATTATTTCATCGTAGATGATCATTCGAAAGCTTATTTTAAAGAGGAAGATTAAATGATGTATTTATTAGAAATAAATTGAAAATTTTTTTGAATCAAAATTTGAAAAAAAAGTCATTTTTTAAGTAACCTAAAATATTTCAAAATCCTGACATGATGGGCCAATTCTGAGGCCCGATTCGGATTTAGCGCGAAAAATTACTTCGGAAATCGGATAATGTTGGGGTTAAAACTGAATAAAGTAAAAAAAAAATTGAGGCCTTTGGTTCTTGTACACATACTAAATCATATATTTTTTCACCCCCTTTTATAATGGGGTGGGGGTAGTAATGGAGGTGGCTAATGCCAAAAATTTTTTTGAGACATTAGCTTCTCTTATATATACTAAATACCAATTATATGGATTCTTACCTGCTTGATTTATCTATTTACCCACATTTACCACAATTTATCCCCCAACCCTTCAACAGAATAATATGAAAATATAATCTAGTTTCAGATCTCCTTAAAATACTTATGTGTACCAAATTTCAAGTCGATATCTTAGACGATTCCAGAGTATTTACTAGTATTTAGTATATATAAGAGAAGCTAATGTCTAAAAAAAATTTTGGCATTAGCCACCTCCATTACTACCCTCACCCCATTATAAAAGGGGGTGAAAAAAAAAAGTGATTTAGTATGTGTACAAGAACCAAAGGCCTCATTTTTTTTTACTTCATTCAGTTTTAACCCTAACATTATCCAATTTCCGAAGTAATTTTTTGCTCTGAATCCGAATCTGGCCTCAGAATTGGCCCATCATGTCAGGATTTTGAAATATTTTAAGTTACTTAAAAAATGACTTTTTTGGGAAATTTTGAGGTTATGTATAGGATTCAAAAAAATGTTCAATTTATTTCTAATAAATACATCATTTAATCTTAAAATAAGCTTTCGAATGGTCATTTACGATGAAATAATTTTTTTCACTCCCTTCTATAATGGGGTGGGGGTAGTATTGCTAAATTTTTTTTTGAGACATTAGCTTCTCTTGTATATACTAAATACCAATTTTATGGACTCTTACCTGGTTGATTTACCTATTTACCCCCGTTTACCCCCATTTACCCCAATTTACCCCACAACCATTCAACGGAATAAGATGAAAATATAACCTAGTTTCTAGATCTCGTTAAAATACATATGTGTACCAAATTTCAAGTCGATATCTTAAACGCTTCCAGAGTAATCGTGCGCACAAAAAAGTTACAGACCGACAGACATTTTTTTGCTCAAACCTAAAATCTCGGCGTTTCATGACATTCTAAGCCTATCTAAACAATAGTTTTTTTTTAAATTTTTTGTTGTTTCTATACTTCTACTGGATGTGGAAGTAATATCTGCGATTTTTAGGTTAGGTTAATTCAAAGCCACTTTGCCGCAGCACTACTCTAAAGTACAATGTCTTAAGAGTATTTGCCATTTTTTTTAATTTAATTTGATTGAAATCTCTACTGTCGGCAGATTTTTGTCCAAAAAAGGGCACATTTTTCCCACTGTACGGCGCTAGGAGACGAGCTACCCCCAACCTGAAAATTTTGCCGAACGTTTTCTCTATCGAAGTGTATAATAATAATAAACTGCGCTTTACATCACCTCCTAAGGATGGTATATTCCTCGGTACATCCACTATGCAATAGTCGCCTTAAATTGCATAACTTCTACGTATACGCTTATTTACAAGCCGCTAGAAGGTCCTCGGACGATCGTTCATCAAGCACTGTACTAATCACGATGAACGTTGCTTAACTCGATGTATCAGAATACATGCATAGTCAAGACCCCTTTACACTCGCCCCAAGGTCAAACTCAGTGGGGCCATTCAATTAAACCGAATTTTCAATAAATTTGTTGATATTATAACATATCTAATCAATTTAAAGGAGTTAGTAGTCACTGGTTGGGGGGGGGGGGGGCAAACAAAAATCCCAAGACTTAATAAAAATAATCGAACTTTAGACTATCGACAGAGAGAGATACCTATAACCTACACTGTAAATATCAGCCGCCTCTTACTTTTTGTAGCTGACATGTTGAGGACAGATCACTTTTTTTGTTTTGGGGGTGTTTTTTGAGGTTAGGTGTGAAATACGAGCAAATCTGACAATTCCGACTTCGAATTCGGATTCAGCAGATCAAATTACATAAAGGATCCACTGGTATAGTCCGCCGGGTAGACCACTTTGTTTTTGTTTTGGGGGTGTTTTTTGGGGTTGGGGGTGACAAACGAGCCAATCTAACAATTCTGACTTCGGATTCGGTTTCAGCGGGTCCAAGTACATACGGATACACTGGTATAGTTCGCCGGACAGACCACTTTGTTTTTGTTTTAGGGGTGTTTTTTGGGGTTGGGGGTGAAAAACGAGCCAATCTGACAATTCTGACTTCGGATTCGGTTTCAACAGGTCCAAATGTATAAGAATATACTGGTCTGGTCCGCCGGACAGACCATTTTTTTAGGGGGGTGTTTTTTGGGGTTGACAATTCTGAGTTCGGATTCGGTTTCAGCGGGTCCAAGTACATATAGATACACTGGCCTAGTCCGCCGGACAGACTACTTTTTTTGTGGGGCTGTGTAATTAATAACTTGGAAACGAATTGTATTTCTAAAAAAAGTAATTCTTCATTTTCTATTTAAATTCACTTTTTCTACCATTCAGTGTCATCTACAATTTCAAATTTCTAGGCCAAGAATTTGTATTGAAAAATTACTAAAAATTTTAGAAAAAGCGATTTCAAATAGGAATGACTTTTTTCCTAAGTCAATCCGTTTCAAAGTTATTAATTATTTAATATTTAATATTTTTGATAATTTTTCAATGAAATTACGAAATTTTAAAGTATCGGTGGTAGAAAAAGTTAATTTAAATAGAAAATGAGCATGACTTTTTTTTATAAATCAGCTCGTTTTCAAGTTATCAATTATTTAATATTCGAAAAATGTGAAATTAGGGGGCCGTAATTTGAAAACCATAAATCAAAAGGTCATTAAATTTTGGATATAGAGGTTCTAAAACACGATGTTCAATAATATTGCATTAGTTTTTTAATATAAAAATGCCTAATATGATTTTCTCGAAAAATCAACAAACTTTTCTTAATAAAAATCCACGCCAATAACTGAAATGATTTTTGTTTACTCAGGGCCGGTTTACCAATAGAGGGTTTGGTTAGTTTGCCCCGGAGTTAAACGCTAACAGGTTAAAGTGTTTATTGTAGTCGGGTTACAAGTAATCCTGGGCTAAAGTCAGAGATAACTTAGTCCGAGCTTCAAGGTGGGGGTTATCCCCGTTAGGCCAAGGTTAACCTACAAATTTTATGTGTGTTTTTGACAGCTGGGTAAAAAGCCAAAGTTATTTTTTGCTTAAATTAGGAAGTCTACAGTAATATTTATTTTTACACAAATCGTGGTATTGTTTCGAGTTTCCCACCGGTAAAAAAAATTTGTAATGTAGCTAAAAAGCAAATATTAAAATCTATTTTATTCTATTACAAAAATCATTCAATATCACCAAAAATTCTGTTCCTTTTAATATTGAGATATTACCGTAGATGGGGGTGCATAGAAACACATTTCGAACTTTGCAGCTTTGGAGTAGGGAAACTATTCAGCTTTCCCAAAATGAAAAATATGGAAAACTCTGGTCCCTACTAGTAGATGCGTAGGCATATATTACATTTCAAAAATTTGATCAGTTTGACTAAAAAAAAATAAAAGGTGTATGTTTCTATTCACCCCGTACTGTGGGGTGAACAGAAACACTAACTTGTTTTTCATTAAAATTGCCATTACTCCATTCGAGGGGTCGATAGAAACTATAAATTATTATTTTTTTAAAATTGGGTGAATTTTTTCGCCGAAAACTTGCAAAATAAAATAAAATTACGTTATTTAAATTGTTTATTTGTTGTAATAAACCAACATTACAAACTCTCGTAAACCTAAGTAACAATATAAGGCGCTATTATCACCGGGAAATCTTATAACGTAAATTTAAAAAAATAGAAAAGGACTTTCAGCTATTTCTATTGACCCCAAAATTCTGACAAAAGTGACGTTACAAAAAAAAAACATTTTTCATAAACTATGCAGAGTTGTCCACTTTTGTGAATAATTATGTTAATAGGACAGGTTAAGGTATTTTTCAGCCAGATATGAAGTTACTTCCTGTTTTTTTCTTGTAGTAAAATATAAAGTTTTGCGGCCTACAAATTAAACCCATTTGGCAGCCCCTTATTGACAACACTGTTTCAAGCAGTTATGCCAATGTAACATGCTGAAAATTACTAAGTACACGTTAAGGACCTACTAATAGATAATTTGAGAGAAAACTAAAACAGCCAATTTTAAATGTGAGAACTGGGAGAATTTTTGATTTACGTTCCCCACTTTTGTTTCCATTGACCCAGCAGTCTCGAACCACCCCATCTACGGTACGCAATTGATAAATTTTTATTAAGTAGGTACTGAAGATTGCGTAAATGTCAGCATATCTTAATTTTGGGCCAAGAAGCTTCTTTGTCCCCCCAATATACTGTATCAGTTTATGTTTATTTGCTATTTTAATTAATGGCAACCGCTCTGCTCATGAAAAATTGGGGACTCTTGCCTTTGTTGAGGTTTCACACATTTTCTTAAAATAAAAATATTACTATCTACCAGAAAATATTCTAGATTATATTATAATTGTTGTTGCTCGTTGGTGTCTGTCACTGTCGGGTGATTTTTCGACAAAAACAAACAAATGCTCTTACCTTAGCAACAAAACCTTAAAAAACTAACAAACAGAAAATCACAATCAACTTAGAGCTGGCAACCTGTAGAAAGTATTACCAACCTCAAGTTATTCAAGAGTTCCTTTACTCATTCATGAAATGTAGTGGATAAACGGTTGCGAGTTTAACACTCACTTTGACCCGGCGCTAAAGTTATCCTGGGGCTAGCCAAAGGAGTCTACAGACGATCCAACTTGCTAAAGCCAATCTTTTCGGTACGCTTTGAAGATTGCTGGCTCCAGCAAGTTGGATCATCTCAACACGCACATTTGACCCTGCATGGATAAACCGGTCCTCAAACAAGTTAAGTAAAGGTCTTTGATACCGTTTCAAAGGACCCCGCACCTTTTTTATACTAAAAAAGCTATAAAAAAATTGCTGTGGGCCTACAAATGAGATATATACTTTAGTCGCAAATAGTCGTATGTAATATCACTAGTGCTTGAAATTTTATCGAAAGCGTTGTTGCCTGGTATATAAAAAGTGCAAATTGACAGTTTATTATCTGATTAAATCCCTCCCGCTAAAGCGGTCGGGATTTAATCTTTGATAATAAACTGTCAACTTGCACGAGTTATATTAACCGTATGGCAACTTAGCTTGAGAAAAAATTTATAGATAAAATTTAGAAGCACGAGTGGTATTTGTGGAGAATATTTCACGAATAAATCATTCATTTCATCATTTACGTCACAAAAATGCATTTCCAAAGCGACTCATCTAATAAAAAACAAAGTAGATTTAAATTATGACAATCAAGAAAAACAATATACGTTAAACCATAGGTACTGTAACTTATAAGACTAGTCATCACAACAAAGCACGCTTCGACCAATCACATTACGGGTATAACCACACAAATTGCATATTACCAATTTATCGCTTTTACGTTCTAAGGCTGCGGCTCAGATGGTATGGTACCGCCATCTAGTAACGCTAGCTTAACTTAACTGGCCTAAACAGTGAATTTAATTATTATATTAAAGTGTTTATTAATATATATTTATGTATTTAATCCTTGTTTCTAATTTGAGAAGTTTAATAGTTAAGTTAAAGTTTACTTGTTTAAGTAGAGATACTTTAAGTACAACGAATTATGATGTATATAGTGATACTGCAGAGTTTTGATTTTCCAAATAAGTGTTAGCTGCTTTGTGATGATTGATGAATTACCATACGTAAGTACCTACATTTGTGTATTTATCATGAAATAACTGATTTGTCTGCTTCGTAGATATTTATATTTAATACTAGTTGTGAAAATTATTTTGTAATTACGTTAGGTATTAAGCCATTGAAAGCTGTGTATAACTTGTCCCGAACCTATATAAGTTCTACACAGCATTGGCTTTTTAGGTTATTAATACAATACTACAATTTACAAATCTTCGTTAACAATTAGTACTAAGCTAGAGAAGATATTTATAGATAACATTTAGAAGCACGATTTGTCCTATTTGCCGAAAACATTTCACGACACAAAACGTCAAAAAATTTTCGCAATATTTGCCGCTGCAGCGACCTAAAAAATTAGAGCGATAAATTTTGCATGTTGGTACTGTCAAAAGCCAATCTAGCTTGAATTACCACTAATAATGACGTTTGATTGGTGCAATGTTGTGAGAAAACGGGCTCTCATTGGCTATAGCGTTAATGAGTGAAATAATCACCTTTATTGCACCTTGCATTTCTGAGAGTTGTGCCCAGTGAGACTTTTGACCAACATGATATGACCCACATTTTCCCTGAATTTTAAAATAATTCACCGAAACTTCATTTCCATAAGAAATGGAGTTTCCGTAAGAAAGGTGCAGGATCCTATGGTTGAAATTGGAAGACTAATATCTAAGCTGCGATGGTATTATCGTGAAAATTGGGACACACTGTATTTCTAATTTTTTCATACTTAAAATGACAAAAACACTTGGTAACATTTTTGAAGAGCAGAAAATTCTCTACACAACTTTGGCTCATAAAAATTTTCTGGAGGGTATAGTTTGTGAGTGGCGAAGAACGATAGTATTAATTGTTTTTACTTTTCTGGCTATTCACAAATTGTATAGTCCTTTGAAAAAAGCGCATACTGCAATCTATCGAGCACGAAATTCTTTACAACTTTGATCCATTAACATTTTTTAGGCGGTTCTTCAGATGATTATAAAATATCATAAAATTGCGATTTCTAATATCTTAAAACTGAAATATTACGATTTAATATAATTAATAAACCTTATGTTATCACTATGCTTATCACAATCCATGCTATCGTATCTGAACTTAGCTTTTTATCCATATCCATTTAAATAATTTAAATATACGAAAATTATTTAATAGAAGATATTCTGCTATTAAAGATACAATCCCTGAACATTTAGAAAATGTTTTGCTATCTTTAACCCAGATAAATTTCCTGCCACGTTTGATAAAAAAAAAATTAAGTGTCTAAAAATAACGTCGCGATGAATAACAGTTCCAGTTTATCCGCTCAATATTTAATAAATAAATAAATAAATTAGGTGATGCATTTATAACGTATTTATTTATTTGTACTTATAGACAAACTCAAGCGTTTATTATACCCATTTGTTTTAAATCAATTATCAAACAAGTTTTTAAAACTTAACTAAAAGAAACATCGCAGAAAAAAAAAATTGAAAAAAAAATTGAACTGCCTTCAAAAAAGATGGCTAAAAATTATGAAATAAAATTTCACTGCCGCGACCCAGTTAATTGAACTTTATTATCTAATGTAGATCTTGAAGTCGGTTAAAAATACGTTTGAATTCGTTTTTGGTTTATTTGACTTTAATATCGATATTAGTCAATTAAGAGGACGACGCGCGACGGGCGCGACGCTGAAAGGACCCCGCTCACCACAAGTAGAAATTCGGCATAGGTTAAATTCGCCCAAATTTTGATATGTTGCTCTACTGACAGATCAGATCAAAAGTCTCCATGGACCCGAGCCCCGAAAACACACCCTTCTACCCTTTCTCATCCTCTGAAGAGGTAAAAAGCGTTAGAGTAAGCGTTTATATTTTGACACTCTTCCACCTTCCTGTCCTTTTCCACCTCTCACGGAGGGTGTAAATACCTTTGCGGATGTATTTCTATATTTATTTCGTCTGATTCAATAGTATTTTCAGGAGAGAAATATAGATGCCCCGCTGTCAGAGCCATTTTGAGCGACCAGAATGAGTTAATAAGGGTATAAGGGTGGCATAAATAATTGCCATTACATTTCTCGAATTGTGCTAGTCATCTTAATAATGCTATAATATTATTTCGAAAGAGATACCGTTACGATGGCATGAGAGTATTTTTCACCTCTCGGAAGGGGTGTGAAATGGTAAATAAATACTTTAAGGTAATTGCCCCACCTTTCTTCGAGGTACGATTCTCATCTTAGTGACTCCATAATATTTTTGAAGAAGAAATGCAGTTTTGCACTGGTCAAAGTCATTTTGGCTCCCCCTCAAAGAATGTTTAAGGATAATGAAGGTCTTGCTGTAATTCGTGCACGTATATTCATTACCATAAGGGCTCCATAATATTTTTCGAAGAGAAATACCGGTGTGGATTGGTCAAAGTCCTTTTCACCCCCCAGAAGGAGTGGGAAAGGATAAGGGGATGCCTCGGAATAAATCCTGCACCTATCGTTAATCGTTTTACCCATTTGAATGATTCGATAACATTTTCGTAAAATAAATGCAGACTCGCAATTTTGATAATCACTTGCATCCCGGGAAAGGGTGGATAAGGGTGAGGTGGTGTCTCGGAATAATTCCTGCACCGATTATTGAATGTTCTCCACAATAATTGTGGTAGTTAAGTAACATTTTTGAAAAAGAAATACTAGTGCGCAACTGTCAAATGCACTTTCACCTCCCGGAAGGGGTGGAAAAGGTAAGGAATACATCCTGCATCTATCATTGATTGTGTTCCCCAAATGAATTACTCCACCTTTATCCGAAATATGCTTATCATCTTAGTGACTATGTAACATTTTTGAAAAAAATATAGAAATGCATATGCAAAAGTATTTACACCCTCCGTAAGCGGTGGAAAAGGGTAGGAAGGTGGAAGGTGTCAAAATATAAATCAAATTCTTTGGTTGAATTTTCCGTAACTATTGAAAGTATAAAATATTATTGTAATGGGGATGTCATTTACTCCAACGATTTTTACCCATTTAGAGAGCGAAAAGAAGTAGAAGGGTGTGTTTTTGAGACTCGGGCCAGAGGAGACTTTCGATCTACTCTGCCAGTAGAGCAACATATCAAAGTTTGGACGAATTTAACCACTTGTGGTGTGCGGGGTCCTTTTATTTTAAAATTTTTAACGACTTTTTTGAAGGCTGTTCAATTTTTTTGAAGCATTCTTTTAAGCTTGAACATCAGGTTCGTTATCAGAACCGTGAAATCATTATGTATCCCAAATTTCATATAAATCTTCAAAAATATTGCAATTATCGCAACCACATTGGATTCGTCATTTTGAATTCTTAACTTTTGACATGGGATTTGGATCAGCTACTTCTAAAACACCAGTTTTAATGCAATTTAGATGAACTTTTTTTTTCAAATTTATATTCTCGACTAAAAAAATCTTATTTTCAACTTTTGCACTAACCGTAGCTTAATGAAATTATTATGGAACCACGACCGAGCTGTGACTGCAGTTTGAGGAAGAGTTCATAGCAATCGCTTAAGCCAGTCCAGAGTGATGATTGTACAAATATGAAAAAACTGCATACGGGTCGAATTGACAACCTCCTTTGTTAAAATTTTATGATGTCGGTTAAAAGGTATACAGATAAACACGGTGTGTTTGAAGCGACAATAGTATAGGCATGAAAAAAATAAACTTTTTCCATATTCATTTAGGAAGTACGCTAAATTTAATTTTTTTCTAACTAAAATTTGGAACTATGAATTGGGACGTTTTTAATCATTAGGAAGAATGGTTTTCGTCCGGCAACAAAAGCTTTGAGGAAAGGTGGCAGATGATGATTTAGCCAAGGTTTATTAATACCGAATGTTAGTATTTTAATGTTAACTAAAATTTTTTCGAAGTGCAACAAAGGCTCATAAAACTAGGAGACGGATTTCTCCATAGGGGTAGTTCGAAAGAGGAGCGAAGCTGCCCAAGCAGCACAATTAGTTTATTTTACCAGTTTAAAGCCACAATAACCTAAGATAGTTGATATAACGTAATTACAACCATTACCTTCAACTTTGAAGGCACATGGACTTAATAGTAATGTAATAAGCAATATTTAGGTAATATTTTCTTAAGAAATCCCTGAAAGTCACATTGACTTTAGTGTAATTTACAAGAAATATTTACGTTATTATTCCTTAAAAGTTAACTATAAAGTTAAAGTGCATATTGAGGTCTATATGTAAGAAAATATTACGTTATTTTAGACCAAATTCACTTTAGAGTCGCTGTTTTTTGTCTGAATAGAGACAGAGAAATTTTACCAATTTTCAACGTAATTATCACCTGAGTTTTGTCTTGTCCCTCCCTGTAGTTAGATTTAAGTTAAAACTATAACCTCATGGTCACAACTAGTTCCAATCTTAGGTAAAATTTACGTTAATATTCCTTCCCCACTTACCTAGCATGTGTTTGATCTGTAGGTAAATATTACTTCATAAAATGTCCTGGAAGTTACTTTTAGTTAAAAATAGGCACAATGAAAGGCACAATTACGTTTTCATTATCTAGATGACTTCAAAGGACTATAATGACTGTTTTATGTTAATGTCCCTTCCAGTGTCAACTGCTAAGTTTAAATATCGTGTTTGAATGCGCAGCGGTGTGATTTCCCCGAAATATTAATAATAATATTGTGTCGATTCTCACTCGCAGCGGTGTGGTTTCTACTGTATATACCAACTCGGGACTTCCCGTCTTCCCCGAGTGAATGCAAATTTCTCGAGTGCATCGTGGTACACGGTTGTTGCGGATCAATCAGAAACAATTTTGCTTTTTGTCGTGTCACTTGTATTAGTGTGTCTCTCTATATGTAATTACGGGTACGAATAGTGAGTGTATTTTCCATATTCGAATAATTTTCCTGTGACAATCACATGGTACCTACCCAACAAAAAGAGAATTTCACAAAAGTTTCCTTCGCTATGTAGAAGTTAAATAAATAATAGAAGCTACCAAAAAGGTTGAAAATATTAAAAAAAATAATCTTCAGTCTTCAAAAAAATCTTCAAAAAATATCTCTAAAAAGTAAGAAATAAAATTTCACTCAGTTTTATTAATATCTGTCTACCTATTAGTGGAAAGTAGCAAGGAACTGTACCTTATTACCTAATAACAATTTGAAATCGGTGCAAAACGTATTTTTGGAATTAGATATTTTTGCACCTATTTCAAATTGTTATTAGGTAATAAGGTACAGTTCCTTGCTACTTTCCACTAATAGGTAGACAGATATTAATAAAACTGAGTGAAATTTTATTTCTTACTTTTTAGAGACATTTTTTAAAGATTTATCGACCGTCTTCAAGAAGGTGGTCGATATATATTTTTTTATATCTTTTGTTTTTTTTTGCGTACCACTATTGTCTATAGAGGCCCCAAAATATATGGCGCCCCAGGACCCTATGTAGCCTAGCTACGCCTTTGATTACCGATTTTAAGATATTCAACATTTAAATTAAATACTCTGTCCTATGAACGGTTGGATGCCATTTATAGACTTAAAACTCTCCGAAACTATCAATCCCACTCAAATATACATATACAGGGTGCGCCACTTAAAACTCCCCACACTTGTAACTTTTAAATTTTTGAAGCGATGACCATGTTGCGCACATCAAATTGTAGACATTTTTAAAGCCTTTTACCATGCATACAATGTGATTAAAAACATTTTTTTGAAAGAATTATTAAGAAAGGAAATTTAATTTCTTTGAGTATTTTTTTACCTCACCCTGTACATGAACTGTGTTAATAATGTTTTCTTATAAAGGTTTTAATTAGCTTTAATTTATATTATTAAAATAAAAATTTTTAAAAAATAAACATTTTGCAATTTCCTATTTAGTACATTTTAATATAAGTTTGTTTTTAAAAATATTTACTTCTTTTGGTTTGTTTACTTACGTTGAATATTGCTTGTGACATGTCTTTTACGAATAAAGCATAAAATTATTATTTACATTCTTTTGAAAGTTATTTAAAAATAAATCAGTTGTGAATCGGAAAGAGTTTTTTTAATTTCTTTCTCTAAAACCAAAAAGAATTTCGAATATGACGTAATGACATAAATTGAAGCTAATTGAAACCTTTATAAGAAAACATTAACGCAGTTCATGTACAGGGTGAGGTAAAAAAATATTCAAGGAAATTAAATTTTCTTTTTTAACAATTAAAAAAAAAAATGAAATCACTACAAGCCTGGGGAGTTTTAAGTGGCGCACCCTGTATATATATATTAAAAAAAACAAATTCATTCTCAGTTTATAAGCGACATTTTCGACGAATCAATTTTTGGCTAAAACTAACCATTGTTGAGATATTTGCAAAGTAATAAAATGTTACGTTTTTTTTTAAATCCATTTACAGTTTAAAATACATTTTTTTTCTAAAGCAAGCGCTGTAAAGGGTCGAAAAAATTTAATCATATTATATATTAAGGAAAAACAGTATATGGGAATATATTTTTTTAATCACTGACCACTTACATTAACAAAACGGCGGCGTTTTTATAAAAAAAAGAGTAAAAAAGTATATTGTTTCTGTCATAACTTTCTTGTTTTTTATGCTACAGAAATAACCAAAAAATCATTTGAAATCCTAATTAATAGACTTTCATTTTGATTGTGGGCATTTTTAACATTAGTGCCATAGTTTTTAAGATATTTAACATTTCAACTAAATGCTTCTCATAGACGTTCTGACGCCACCTTTATACTTCCACATCTCCGAAACCATCAATTCTACAGAAATTAGAAATAACGAAATTAGTTCTCAATTTAGTAGCTTTCTTATTTGTCTCTAGTATGTTTTCGCTCAATGTAACACCTTTTGAGTTATTTGACCAAAAACTATTTGAAATACCTCTTATTCAAGCTAAAATCCCAATATTCAAGTCAATTTAAAGACTATGAAAAATTGCAGAGAACCCTTTCTTCTCAAAATTTTGGTTCTTTTTCAGCTCCAATGTTTTCGTTATTTTTTTAGGTGCCACCCCCTGAGAAGGGGTGGCATCCATCCCCTATAAATTAGCAAGCCCCCACATAATATATTAAGTTTTCTTTGATGCATTTCTTATTCAATTATCAAAAACCGCTGCCCAAGGAATCACTACTTCCACATCCAGATTCTTTTCCAAGTCACTCACAACGAAAAAATTTTTGTATGTGGAAATAATTGTTTATGGAACTTTAATAATATAATATTTGAAATCCTCTACCCCAAAAACCCATAAAACGATACCCCACATGGTTGTGGGGTGGGGGTGGTGATAGAGGGGTGGTAGTGGGGGGTGGATGAAGTAAAAAAATATTTTGAGGTTTCTGGTTCCTGTATATACACTAAATCACAATTTTTTTTCATCCCCTTTAATAAGGAGGTGGGGGTGGTAATGGTACTTTTAGTATAGTATAGTATAGTATAGTATAGTATAGTATAGTATAGTATAGTATAGTATAGTATAGTATAGTATAGTATAGTATAGTATAGTATAGTATAGTATAGTATAGTATAGTATAGTATAGTATAGTATAGTATAGTATAGTATAGTATAGTATAGTATAGTATAGTATAGTATAGTATAGTATAGTATAGTATAGTATAGTGCCATGAGAGAACGAACTTAAAATGTTAAATGCAGCTATTTTCGAAATATTTCTTTGTCAGAACGTTCACTTTTTCCTCTTCCCCCATCGTTCATCAACGTTCATCGAACGTCCTCTTCCCCCATCGTTCATTTTAATAATAATAATAATAATACATTGTTTGACTAGGCCCTTTGATATGATGTCGTCCTGAGATGAATTAGTGGTTCCATGCCTAGACCTTTAAATAAAACGAATTTCGCGGGATAAACAGTTTGAGAACCGCTGAATTAGAGCTTATATTTCCTAACTTCCTTACTAGCGATAACGACCTCAAACCACAGAAACGTTCGTTTTTCCACTTTGAAATTCTCTCAGCTCAGACTAATCAAAGATCAAATCATCCCATTAGTCAGCTAGATCCTTAATCTTTAGTCAAGCGGAAAGAGCTACGTTAGTGAAACAAGACTTGCAAATTATTTATAGTACCTAACTCTTCGGAATAATGTCATATGAATTTGATGTCGTTCATTTTACTTCCACGTCCAGTGGAAGTATAGTAACGACAAAAAATTTTTTTTAAATTTTTATTGTCCAAATAGGCTTAAAATGTCATGAAACGTCGAGATTTTAAGTTTGAGCGAAAAAAAAATTTCTGTCTGTCTGTCGGTCTGTCTGTCGGTCGGTCTGTCTGTAACTTTTTTTTGTGCGCACGTTTACTCTGGAACCGTTTAAGATATTGACTTGAAATTTGGTACACATATGTACTTTAACGAGATCTAGAACTAGATTATATTTTCATCTTGTTCCGTCGAAGGGTTGGGGGGTGAATTTGGGTAAATTTGGGGTAAATGGGTAAATCAAGCAGGTAAGAGTCCATGAAATTGGTATTTAGTATATACAAGAGAAGCTAAGGTCTCAAAAAAATTTTTGGCATTAGCCAAACAATGTATTATTATTATTATTATTAAAATGAACGATGGGGGAAGAGGAAAAAGTGAACGTTCTGACAAAGAAATATTTCGAAAATAGCTGCATTTAACATTTTAAGTTCGTTCTCTCATGGCAAACTATACTATACTATACTATACTATACTATACTATACTATACTATACTATACTATACTATACTATACTATACTATACTATACTATACTATACTATACTATACTATACTATACTATACTATACTATACTATACTATACTATACTATACTATACTATACTATACTATACTATACTATACTATACTATACTATACTATACTATACTAAAAGTATGATGGGTAGGGGGGAAGTTTGCAAACGAACGTTCACTTAACGGGGGGTTTCAGAAATGTTACAAAGTATTACTTTATAAGAACCGTACATCTAAAAGACACGACAACAATTTGTTTTATTGAGAGCATTAGTCGTGTCTTCTTAAACGTACGACGGGTTTTTCTACTTTCAGGGGGTTGATATAAGTCCTCATAGATGAACCAGGACCGGGTTCTGTAATAAACGAAAAAGATATAAATTCTTACTTACCGTAGATTGCTTAACTGATCAGCGGTGAGAGCATAAAACATGGGGTTTAGTCCGAATAAGTGCGGGAGTTTTGAAACATTGGGAATTTGTAGAATTTTCTACAGAATATGTCGTATACATTTTTTCGCTAAACTGAATAGTTTCGGTGCAGCAGTCGATCGAAGTCAAGCATTATTGACAAAATTATGATATTTTGCAATTTCTCGATTTAGTGCAACTTTTATGAAGGAGAATTTTTGTGTTGAGACAAAATTTGTTTTCATACCTGAAAATCCTCAGATATAGTTGATTTTACTTGAGGGCCGTTCAAAAATTACGTAACGCAAATTTTGATCAAATTTGACCCCCTCCCCCCCCTTGTCACATGTCACGTTTGACCCTAAATAAATTACGTCACAAATTTCACCCCCTCACCCATCAAAATAAGATTTTTTTTAAATGTCATTTATATTAAAGTCCCGTGTAAACTTAGTTTGTCTTGTGACTAAGGACAAACCTTGTACAGTTTATACAAAAATAGCTGTTCTTTATTCATGCTGAACAAAGTGAATGCAATCAGTAAGCAACCAATAGAGATCAAGGATTTCAAAAATAGCTCGATTCGATTGGTTGTTTAGTGATTGCAATCACTTAGTTCAGCACGAAAAAAAATACCTAACAAAAGTAGGTATGGGTTGGCAACAAATTTTAAAAAGATCAGAATTTTTGTGGAAAAAAGAATAACATTACGTAACACTTGATGCAATCCCCCCCCCCATGTCACAAGTTGTCACGTTTTTAAGTACCTCCCCCATAGGAGCGTGACGTAATTTTTGAACGGCCTCTTGTCTGCTACGAATAGCTCAATGTTCAATACGGTACTGCTTGTTTATTTTTTGAAGCCAGGAAAGGGTAAAACCTTGCAGCGATTGTACTTCTCATAGTTTGTCGAACGGTAAAATCATCACTGATAATATTCTATCTCTTCACGCTTTTAGCGGGTGAGACACAACTTGTTCACTTTTTAATCAGGGCAAATTAAAGTTCCTGAGCATCCTACAAAAGCATCCGAATTTACAGGACAGCATTCAACTTCCTCAAGATACTATTGCTGGCTGAATCGGACTATATCGCTGATGCTGGAGAACGCGTTATTCTGGTACTCTATGGAGCCAAACATGGAGACAATATCTCTCTGGACGCTTATTGTTACCAATGTTTCGTAAGATCGCTCACAAAAAGCAAGTTTAACATCGCGTCTCTACCACCTACAGCTGCAGCGGCACGGCAGCATTCATTCAGGACATACAAACCCCTGCCGGGGGTAGCAGGGAGTTTGTAAAAATGTTCACGAATGGGGCTGGAAACAGAGCATACCTGAGCTTACACCAGTAACAATGCTGAATGAACCTGCTTCTGAAAAGCTACTTAAATTTCTTTCCTGTAAATGCAAGAAAGGGTGCAGTGCAGCATGTGGTTGTAAAATGTTCTGTAATTTGCAAATTTTGTAACGGACAAAGCTGCGACAATGCACCAGCAACAGTCGACGAGCTTCATGACGACGAGGAAGTCGACTCTCCAGTCGAAACATTTCTCGCAAGCATGGAGAACAATCAATACGTAGAATCACTGGACAACGCAACGGAAGCAATTTCCCCAAGAAAGTATTGTTTAAGACTACAGCGAAGCTGGACCTTCGACATCAAGCACCTAAAACGTCTCAAGAAGCAGGCTAGTCGTGGATTAGGCCTAAGGGGACAACCACGTAAAAAAACGCGCCATATACTCTACCTCAAGGTGGTGTGGAAACGAGTATTGAACATTACCCAGGTAGCAAGGGTACGTTATAATGACGTCAAAATCTGGTGATTTTGGTCAAAAAGACGTCAGGGCACTAAAAATCGACGACATAATGACGTCTCATATATGACATTAAAATGACGTGCTGCATATCACGTCATATTGTCGTCTTTTTTAGTGTTAAATTTATTTATATTTTATCGGATTACAAACTTTAAAACTCGCTGATGGCATTTTATTATCGTAAGCAGAGTGTAAAGTTAAAAAAAAAATAAACCGTGCCGTGAGGGATAAGTATTGGCGTTTTTATTCGAGGATAATGTTTTTTAACAATATCCAAAATAATTTATATTCGGAAAAGTTTGCAAAGATTCGGCAGTTTATTTGTGAAGATATCGAGTTCTTTTAATAATAAAATTAGATTAAAATGCATTAAAAAGCAAAATCTAGCCGTTACGTGTTCCACTATAAAGGCTTTAGGCAAGTATTCAAACAGAGGTTAGTGGTCGAGAGGGTTAAGCGTCGTCTTTCAAGTCACGAGGTCCGGGGTTCATTCCGTCTTTTTTTTTTTTTGTTAAAATAATTGCGAAAAAAATTTTAGTTGTCTTTTTTAAGATAATTGCTTATAAAACCGATGTACGAATATACTTCTTTTCAATTTTAGGTCTGTTTTAGACCATTAAATATTCTATATTTATGTTGTAGATGATATTATAACTTTACCGTTTTTTCTCCAACACTGTTCCCAGGTTTGTATAAGTACTTCAACTTAAAATTTAAATTCTTAAAGTAAACATTTTTTTTTAACGAACCGCCACTAATGTAATAATTACGTTGTTCAACAAGTACTCGTACTTCTCAGGTGACACTGGTGAAAGTTTAATTAAAGTAAATAGGTTCTTTTTAATAATTATAAATAAATGAAAATACTAGTAACTCGAAAAATTCAGGTTTGGGAACACGTAAAAAAATAGAAAAAAAAAGAGAACCTGAAAGATTTTCATGTATTTTAAATAAGGCTAGAAATTCAATTTAACATAATAAAGACTTCATACACCTCACCATAAATACTGCTTTTAGCATCCGAAATAACGGTCACTAAGATAGCTCAGTTGGTAGAAGCGTCAGTACTGTAATACGGACAACGGGAGACATGTAGGTTCGAACTCTACGGACCGCAATTGGTAAAGGTAAGTAAAAATGAATTTAATAACTTAATAAACATTATAATTTGCAGGCAACACTTGTGAGAAAAAGTTGGAGTGATGGTAAACAATATTAGATATGTTAATATGTAAATAAAATTACGGATGGCTAACAAACAAATTCATTAGGACAAAACTTATTTATGCATTAATTATTTTATTTTTATGAAGTAGATTACTAACTAGTATGTAGTTTTATATGTTCCTATTACTAAAAACCGGTGGGGGGATTACCAAATATAACCTGAAAAAGACGTCATTCGTCTGAGACATTAGGAAGTCATTTTCACGTTTCATTTACGTCATCTAACTCGTCATTTCTCGTCACTCCTGACCATTTTTTCACGTCATTTTCACGTGCCTTTGCTACCTGGGTAAGCTATGCATAGCCGTAAAATCAACTATACTTGAGGATTTTCAAATATGAAAACAAATTTTGTCTCAACACAAAAACACTCCTTCATAAAAGACGCACTAAATCGAGAAATTGCAAAATATCATAATTTTTTTATCAAGAATGCTTGACTTCGAACGGCTGCAGCACCGAACCTATTCAGTTTAACGAAAAAATGTATAGGACATATCTTTAATAAAAATAATGTTCTTTTATTTTCATAAGAACATTTTTTGCCGTGTCAGGCACCTGAAGCGAGATATTTCAAAGAAACTGTTCTTGTGCGCCATTTTTTCAATATGGCGGTGCCGGCGGCTGAGATCACATTTTGCATTTTTTCTTATTTCATTCAAGGCATCGAAATCTACAAATTCCCAAAGTTTCAAAACTCCCGCACTTATTCGGATATAATCTACCTATCGACCAGGGGCGGACTAAAGGGGGGGCTTTAGGGGCTTAAGCCCAGGGCCCCGGATAGTAAAGGGGCCCCCGAACGCTGAAAACGGACTTAAAAATCAAATATGATATATTATGACTATGCTCTGTAATCTCATTGACGCTATAAATATTTGATAAAAGTCTGTAAAAGTTATGTAAATACTGTAATTGTATGCACTTATTTGGTATCAAAATTAAGCTTGCATCATCACGAATCATCAGATTTCATCATAAAATAGGCTATCAATATACCCAATGGAAAGTTTTCCTTCTAACTTTCCATTGGGTATATTGATAGGCTATTTTATGGTGAAATCTGATTCGTGATGATGCAAGCTTCATTCTAATACGAAATAAGTGCATACAATAAGTGCATACATGACTTTTACAAATATGGAAAGTTTCCTCTGTAATAAATATAAAAATATAACATTTTTTGCTCTTGTCTGCTTTCGCATCGCAATCCGCGGTCTTTGCGCCACTGTATGCATCTGGATCTGACCAGTCGCAACCAAGACCCAGTGTAATGCAGCTACTCGCTATTGTTATTATAGTTTTGTTCAGTATTTAGCCAAAACAAAGTGAAACGTGTCTTGGTGGCGCGTGATCTGGCCTGATCTCAAAAAAATGCTATCTTATGAGGTGGGAGGGGCCCCAAAGCATTAATAGCCCAGGGTCCCGCACCTGGTTAGTCCGCCCCTGCTATCGACTGTACTACTCTCCAATGTCCCCTCCTTCGATGCAATGCACTTTTTCTGATATCAGTCATATTTCTAATCACTTCTTAACTTTATAATCACTTTTATAGAATTATTTTGTTAGTTTCTCTGATGTAGTCTGAAAACAGATTCGAAGAATCTTGGGATGGTGCTGTTTTAGTTGTCGATTCAACATACAGAATAGTTTTAGACATTAAACTTAAACTTAGTGATTCAATCAAGAAACATGCAAAGATGTAGATAAGGGCGGGTAGAGGTGGTAATTACCCCCGTCCCAAGAAGAACATATAATATATCATTCATTTCAAATATGAAGACAGTATGAGAGTTAGAGTGGCTTATCTGCAAACATAAGATTGTATTACGCTTACACTTTATTTTGGTTTGTAGCGTTCATTCTCAAGTTAAATTTATTGCCACTTGACGCTTCATAGAAAAGAGAAGGTTAACCCCTCATAAATTATAATTCTGTTCTGACCTACTTGGTAAGGTACTCAGGGCAAATATTTTTTATAATGGTTTTAAAGTTAATATGTTTATCATAAACCCTCGCCCTAGCCATGATTTACACATTTTGTAAACACCACTTTTATTAAAAGATTTTAAAACAAAATTTTTCATATAACTTACCACCCCCGCCACCCGCTTCAAAAATATTCTATTTGCGCCCTTGGAAAAATCACAAGGGTTCAAATAATAACATCATTTATTATACAAAAGTTCAAAGACATACGTGAAAATATTGGTAAATCGCCTATTCAATTATACATAAGGCTATCAGATCTACGTACCAAACGTGGCGAAGATGGACACATCCCGTAGAGAGGTGTGTAATCACAACTCCACGGAATGGAGAGGAAAAGTACCAATTGACTGGCACAAACAGATTTAAAAAATCCCCATTGTCGCGAACGTATTTGTTTTGACTTTCAGTCCGAAGTCCGAGTAATATACTATAGGTTCTAGGAGGGATAGGAATGTGCTGGCCCACTATTTTGAGAAACTTCTGGATGGTTCTCGTGAAACCTCACCCTGTACGCTGACGAAATACAGTTTGATTAACTCTGCTCTATTCTAGACTTAATTTTTAGTGGTTTTGTGATTTTCAACGTGATTTATTTCCATAGCGTGTTGTATATTTTTGTCACAGTAATGACAGAATATCGGAACTGATCTGGGATGGATTTATTAAACAGCTGTATGACGTAAAAAAATACCTATAAGAATTAATTTATTGAATCTAAAAATAATACAATCAATGTGGATGATGGAAGGGGACAATCATTTAGCTAATGCTTTAATGGGTGCGGGTTATAAAAAAGATGTCCTAATTTCTCAGTAGATTTAAGGCAAATATGTTTATCAATGATTTGAAGAAAGTCATTAACTAGCTGTAATTCGAAAAAAATAATTATACGATCAGACTAATATACAGTGTGTCCCCGGATGGAGTTGACAAGAGGAAAAACATCTCTATTATTGATTTTACGACGAAAAGTCAATCTTTATAAAAAAATCTGCTTGTCGAAAAAATGAATTTCTCATATAAAAATCTTAGATCACATGTACCGGGTGTTAATAAATTAAGAAAACATCAAAATGCCTTAAGAGAGAAGTACCTTTATTTATTATTTTGGACAAAATGTTTATAAAACAAAGTTGTTTATAATCCAAAATAAAGCCTAAATACAAATTATGAAGTCTAAATTTTGACTTTTATGTTTTTATTGTGTTTATCTTTTCACGTTGAATTTATTAATATGAATAAGAATTCAAATTAAGAAACAGAGTGTGCTGTCGATAATATTGAACTGACAAACGTCATTGTGACATTGTGTAGAATATTACTATCTTACATCTGCATTTATTAGTGTTCTGTTGATCATTTAAAAAATGTTTACCAAACAATAAAGAATTTATTTGATCAAATGTTATGGGATTGGAGACGTCTCTTATCGATATGCAATTAACCTTTTCCACCAAAAGTTCCCTAACACAGCGGAATCGCGCCAATCATGTAAAAAAATTCAATGAAACTGGATTTGTATTGGATGTCAAAAAACCCAAGAAAAAGTACAATGAAGACGATGCGGCAACACTTTTGGCAATAAATTCAGTAATAGAAAACCCGAAATTATCTTTACGGAAACGCTCACAAAGACTAGAAGTAAGTAAAAGTCATTTACAGAGAATTTATATGGAAAACAAAGTTCGACCGTTTAAGCCAAGGTTCAGACATACCTACACTTGAAAATGGAGATGAAGAGAAGCGATTGGATTTTTGTTTATGGGTCGTGAGAATTACCTCGTAGATAGAAGTTTTCACAGAATGTTTTTTTTTTACTGACGAAGCGACATTTTGTACCAATGGCCACGTTTCATCATAAAACAATCGTTATTGGGCTTTTGAAAATCCAAACAATGTCATTCACAAACGAAGTCAACGTTATAAAAAAGTGAATGTATGATGTGGGATTTTTTATGATCGAATCGTTGGTCCATATTTCTTAGAAGAAAATTTAAATCAGCATGTTTATTTGGACTTTTTAGAAAACTTTGTATTGCCATTTATAAACACTCTGCAACCAGAAGTAAGGCGTAACATTTTTTGGCAGCAAGATGGTTGCCCAGCTCTTTCCTCAGTTTTGGTACGGCAGTGAGTGACAGATCACTTCGGAGCCAGATGGATGGGAAGATATGCTCCAATTAATTTTTCTGCAAGATCACCAGACCTTACACCAATGGATTTTTTTCTGAGGGGTATTTTAAAACAGAAAGTTTATGCAGATGACCTGCCGCATGATCGAGAAACACTAAAAGCACGAATACGAGACGCGGTGAATGAAGTGAATGTACCCTCAACCATTTGTAAGGTCTATGGTGAATTTATTAAAAGGATGGACAAATGTGTTGAGGTTGGAGGAGGCTATGTAGAATAAATTGTTTTTCCACAATCGTTGAAGTTAATGTTAAAATGTAAGTTGACATAAATGTAAAAGTCAAAATTTAGACTTCATAATTTTTATTTAGGCTTTATTTTGGATTATAAACGACTTTGTTTTATAAACATTTTGTCCAAAATAATAAATAAAGGTACTCCTCTCTTGAGGCATTTTGACGTTTTCCTAATTTATTAACAGCTGGTACATCTGATCTAAAATTTGTATATGGTAAATGTATTTTTTCGACAAGCAGAATTTTTTATAAAGAATGACTTTTCGTCGTAAAATCAATGATAGAGATGTTTTTCCTCTTGTCAACTCCATCCGGGGACACACTGTATATAGGAAAAACAATATTTAAACTTTAACATACTTATTTCGAAATATAATTTAATCTCTTAAAAGGCATAGTCCCGCGTGGCTTGTGGGCCTAGGGTGACGAGGTTGGTTAAACGACGTTTCGGCAGAATCACAACTGTCATCCTCAGGTTCTCGCTGATAGCTGCCTACTACTAGTTTTCGTTGGTCAATCTGGACAGTTCAGTTCGAGCAACGAGAAGCAGCAATACGGTTTTAGTGTAAATTACAAGACGAAAATTACAATTGTAGACTGAATGGAAAACCATCAGAACATATTAAAGACTAGTTATTGTAAGGTTGTAGACAAGCTTTGGAGCCCTTGTTGATAATGTCGGCAACGGCGAATATGAGATTAATGCCTGGTTTTGGTGTACTGGAACTAATTCATAGAAAATCCTTCGAAATGATCATCAGACTTTGAAAGAGACGCCTGTGCTGCGGCTTGGTGTCCGGGTATACTAGGATTAACTAGAGAAATATTTAGTAGTAATTACAGGTAATAAACATACTTGAAGTTTTTCATTAGTCCTCGAAAAGATATAACCTAACCTCAAACTTACCGCTCTGTTCACTTTCTCATTTTTCATATTTAAAAATCCACCACCAAGACATCATGCAAATAAAGACATACGTGGATAATTTGGCGGTAGCTATATATAGATATTTTACACTTCACTTCGCACTTTTTTCTTCAAGTCTAAAAATTATTAAATATCTCCTTCTTTACTATGCCATGAAAGAAAGTCGAAAGAGAAGCGCGTGCGCACAACATGATTTAAGTTAAAATAGACAGGGCTTTGAATTTTGCAGAATCAAATTTGCCAGCATCATCCAAATGAAAAAAATATAAAGTCTATAATGGATATTATAGTGTCCACGCCCACGTATGAACAAATAAAACATACACAGATGATATTGTTTTACGTACATAAATAATGGACAATTAGGCGACATCCATTTATCTTTGGTGCATATTTGTACAATAAATGGACTTTAAAGGGACACTCACTGGTTGTTCAAATACCATAAAATGTGCTTTCTTTTATGTAGATGCATTATAAATGCACGTCCATAGAAGATGTCCTTTGTGTACATAAAAGGGATAATTATGGGACATTAATTTATTCACCATGAACGTTTGTAATATAAATGAGCTTTAGCGAGACATCCATTAGTTGTCCAAGCAGGAACTTAAAGTATCTGTACATTCATGTACAGTAAATGGTCGTCCCTAGGATGACCATTCAATACCCCATTGAATAGCGAATAAAAAAATAATAATACAGAATTTATCCCAAATGACACTTTAACCTCAACAAGTCAATAACATTATAGACAGTTCAAGCAGACTACACGTGCGTCAAATTAAAATCTTCCAGTACGATCAAAAAGGTCTGAGCAAGTCGAGCTTCGTCCGAGTCCTTTATTTTGTAATATTCGAACGTTTCAGTTTTAGCTCGGTTAGCTCGATTTGCATTAAATGAACGATTGTGACGCGTCCCATCAATCAGACGTAATATCCGAACACGGTTATAAACAATTATGACCTTTAAAAAAACAAACTAAAATAGGTCAGCTTTTACCGTGTACTCGACACCATGAATTCTAAATATTTCCCTCATATAAATGATCTGTCGAGAAAACGACGTTAAAGATGGATAGCCGCGATTAAAAGGGATGATCTAACACCTTCCATCGTTTTTACATCTCGATTTTCCAACATCAACTTCTTGAAATACTCACTCTGCAAAATTAAATAAAGTTTATTAATTGAAAACAATCAAAAACGCCTCGCCACAATCCACAAAAAACACTATATTGTTAAAATTTCAAGATATTTAGCCAGGCCAATCGAAAAACACAAACTGTTTTGACAAACGTTTAACGACTGTCAACAAATGTTTGATCGCCACGCCAAGTTGGAAGTTATGTGGTTTGGATTGTTGATTAATAAAAATAGACTGCCAATTACAGGTTAGGTTTCCAACCTACAAAAAGAGTCCTATTTTATTAGGACAAAGTATTTAGAACTTCATAAACATTACGCTGTACTAGATTTTAGTTGAAAGTATGGGAACCGAGCAGAAATTTTAATAATAGCAACGTAATATTCTTAAATCTTAAGAAATATATATTTTTCAGGTTAGCTGTGACGTCATGAACCATAACCTGTGAATCAACATTCACAAAGGTTACCAACCCAAATATTTCTGACAGATGGCAAAATACATTTTCCCCTAACAATAATACCAATATTTTTTGGATGCTGTCTTGTGTGCACATATAACGAATTCTTTTTAATTTTTTTAACGGAAACGAAATCGAAAGGGTACAAGTGTGATATATCGTACAAATTGTAAGTAATCATGAAATAAACAACTTGTTGTGCCAAAACGGCACTAAATGTAATACGATCTCAACCAAAACCTTTTCAGATCTTCTGGAGCACTAAAGAAACCCTCATGCAAGGTTCCATCCAAGTCCGTTTAGCAGTTTCGCCGCTATCGTGTTCACATACATACACACACACATACATACACACACTCAGGCATTTTTTAGAAACCACTTTTTTGGGTTCTTTGGACCTCAAAACGTAAAGATTTGATATTATCTCAATTTTCGATTTTGGACTAAATGTAGTAACCTCCCACAATTTTATTGTGGGGAGGTTAAAAAGTTACAAGTAAAAAATAAACTATAGGTTTTTCACTACAGCAGAAGGCGGTGCATGATGGAGGTGGAGACACAGTACCCCCTAGTCCCCCCTAACTACGCCGCTGCCCCTAACTATTTAAGAAATATCATATATGTCGAATTTTCAATATCAGAAAAGAAATTCAAGTCAACAGTAAATAAATGGATAAATCGTACAGTAACTAAAGGTTTCAACTTCGAAATATTGCCATACGAATTAGATTCAGGTCCGACGAGAGAGGGGAGGTAAAGGGGTGATTCCCCACGGTCCCGGGCTCGTTTGAGGGGGCCCGAACTTGTTTGAGGGACCGTAATCTAATTTATAAATTTTCAAAAAACGTTAATGTACTTCGTAAATCCTGTATTTTTTATGAATAAGAAAAGTTTCTATATTATGCCGGGACTATTTTATGGGGTGGATGTCATCCAGGGACGTAGCGAGCCAACTTTTTTGGGAGATTATTTTTCAAATTTGCCAACTTCATAAGACTTAAAATATCAACTCTGTAAATAATTAAATAACAATTCCTCCAAAGAAAAATTGATGAGCAAGGGGGAGAAATTCTAAAAAAAATTTTTTCAATAAAAATTGCCAACTTACATCTCGAATTTCCAACTTTTACCCAACTTTTGCCACGTTCAGGCAAAATAAAAGTTGATGAGCAGGAGGGAGAAAATCTAAAAAAATATTTTTCAATAAAAATTGCCAACTTGCGTCTCAAATTTTCAACTTTTGTCCAACTTTTGCCAAGTCTGACAAAGTTGGGGGGTAACGTCCCCCCCCTCATACCCCCCCTTCGCTGCGCCTCTCATGTCAGCCCTTTTCAGGGCTGTGGCAACTGAAAAATAAAAACATTGGAGCTGAAAGATAATCAAATTTTGAGAAGAAAAGGTTGTATGCAATTTTTCATATAAATTGATAGTCTTTAAGTTACAACGACTAGAAAATTGGGATTTCAGCTTGTAAAAAAGATTTTCAAATAGGTTTTCATCAAATAACTCGAAAGGTATTATATTGAGCGAAAATATGTAGAGACAAATAAGAAAGCTACTAAATTAAGGATGAATTTTGTTTTTTCTAATTTCGGTAGAGTTAATGATTTCGGAGATCTGAAAATATAAAGGAAAACAGGTTAAAACAGGCCAGAATAGGGTTTAA
This sequence comes from Rutpela maculata, assembly GCA_936432065.2. Taxonomy (NCBI): domain Eukaryota; kingdom Metazoa; phylum Arthropoda; class Insecta; order Coleoptera; family Cerambycidae; genus Rutpela; species Rutpela maculata. The sequence continues at coordinate 101,064,304 of OW386290.2, read as the reverse complement.
AATAAAAATTAAAAATTTTAAATAAGTAGACCATGTATTCGATATATTTTTTGTCGCTGTACACGATACCGATATCAATTTCAATCAATCAGGTCGTCACTTCTTATTTATCCTGATTTATTCTTTTCTGTGGTACCGTACTCTTTTGTATTCAAATGATCTGCGTAATGGTTTTCTTTTTCGTTTTATTCTATTCGTTTTCACATCTCATGTCAATGTCCAACAGTAGTCTGCCATCCCATCGACCTTGATATCTACGCTCCATTTCCTTTACGTCTTAGTAAAAAGGTTCACTTCATTATAATCACCTAAATTTTCAGGAAACTGGTCTATATGAGAATGCAGGAAATGTACTTTTAAATTCATCAGACAACCTAATTCTCTGAATTTTTCTGCCATGTTGGATACTATTTCTTTGTAGTTTTCGTTCCTATTGGTTCCTAAAAATGTGTGTTTTGAGTATTTGGGAATACAATTTCCACAGATAAGCGAAGCTAAATTGAAGGAAGGCATTTTTAATGGTCCACAAATAAGGAAAATGTTAAGAGATAAGAAATTCATCCCTAGAATGTCAGACACGGAAAATGGAGCTTGGCAGAGCTTTAAAGAAGTTGTTGATAAATTTTTAGGAAACAGTAAGAGCGAAGACTACAAAGAAATAGTATCCAATGCAATGGATGCAATCCAATCCATGGTAGAAAAATTCGGAAAATTAGGTTGTCTAATGAATTTGAAACTATATTTCCTGCATTCTCATATAGACCAGCTTCCAGAAAATTTAGATGATTATAGTGCAGACCATGGTGAACGTTTTTGCCAAGACATAGAAGAAATGGAGCGGAGATATCAAGCTCGATGAGATGTTAATATGATCGCAGACTACCGTTGGACATTGGAAAGGAATAAAACGAAAAAGAAAATCATTATGCAGATCATTTGAAGCCAAAAGAGTACGGTACCACAGAAAATAATAAATCAGGATAAATAAGAAGTCATGACCTAATTGGTTGTAACTGACATCGATATCGTGTTCAGCGGCAAAAACTACATCGAATACATGGTCTACTTATTTAAAATCTTTAATTATAAGATTAAACGAACTTACCTTAAGTGAAGTTCGATCTTAATTATATGAACGCCTTGCTCGAAATGATCACAATTGTAGTTCTACTATCGTCCACTGTGTGGCGCCACGAATAACAAAGCTAAAATGTATTTGTCCCTCCCTGTATCACCCTTCTCACTCATCTTCAGCTGTCCGTTTCTTTAGAGCAAGATAGGTTCATTCCTTTGCACTACAAGTGTAGCGCTTAGCTGCACTGGTGTAAGATTGTCTCTCTTTGACTTATGATATCCGCATTGATGGCATCTCTGTCACTCAAAATTAGTGTCACACTTCCCGTGCAAAGGAACGGACCTAATATGATCTCAATTCAAATGATCATATTTAGAGTAGGTAGAGCTGCTAAGTTTGGTCTTTGAAAATTCAGATTCGAATCAATCTAATCTTTACCAAAATAAATAATTTTTTGTATTATTATTTTATCTGCCAAATACTTTATTTTGAATAGCAATCTTAACAACTCTAAGTTCAGTACCGTAAAAGGTAACTCTGAGTGGGCAGGGAGGGTTTGATCATTTCGAGCAAGGCGTTCATATAATTAAGATCGAACTTCACTTAAGGTAAGTTCGTTTAATCTTATAATTATATTCACGCCTTGCTCTCATGATCACAATTGTAGATGTTCAGAGCGATTTGAGATCTTCGAGAGATTGCATTAAAATCTTTTTCATAAACAAGAATATTAATTTAAAGGTTCCGCTAAACATGTTCTGTATTTCGTTTAATGTGAGCATATTTGAATTTTTTGTTTTTTTTACAATATGCCTGTTGTAACCCTTGCCAATTATTCCGAACATTTGTACTGCCCTGTTGAGCGTTTAAATATTTCATTATAATGCCCTTAAATTTTAAATCCTATCAGTCATACAGCCAGCCTCACAATCACTGGCTATCTTTTTGGTTGACTAAAACCAGAACCTGATAGTCTAAGATAGGTACGGATCCCGTACTATGAAAGTTATAATTATTAGTAAACACAACTTTACCAGACATCCTTGCCTTTATAGTAATAAATCATTGGTCAAATCCTAACTATTAATCAACCAACAATTGTAAAACTGGCTGTTAATGTAACAGATTTTTATAATAAAACTATTGGTCAAATCATAACCATTAGTTAAATAACGATTGTGAAACTGGCTGATAAAATCTCAGAACTTGTTTTCATTTGATGACTGTTATTAAGCTCAATCATAGAAATTGTTTGTGCCTTACGAATCGTTATAAGAACAAGGATGAGGGTGATTAATTCATATAATATTCAAGGAAAGTATACAAAAATGTATTTAAGTAGTTTACAATTATGGTGGGGTACCATAATATACTACCATATCTTGAAGCAGGTAAGGTTTGTACACCTTGAAAATCTCTTAATTTTATTGTTATACTCTAATTATCAAAAAGGTATCAATACGAAGGCAGAGCGAGCAATTTACGGAAGGAAACCTTTTCAGAAAAATCTGTTAAGAATGGCAGAATTCAATAAACGAAGTATTGTATGTGGGATAAGTTGATATTATATACAAGGAGGCTAAGGTTGAGTATAAGAGCGCTGCTTTTTCGATGTTCACATCGAATAAGTGCGAACTCTGCCTTTTGCATTCACGCATAATTATTTCGTATATTGTTATCTTATTGTTTGTATATTTCAGCCTGAAGCAATAAAACATTTATTATTATTATTATATGCAATATCTCCACCATAATTTTAAACAACCACTGTGTTATTTTTCATTGATGTCACTTCTGGATGCCGTCCTATGTGTATTGTCTTATATGGAAGGCCCTTTAGATTAAAGTTTAGCTCCTATGGGTTAAGGTTTATGTCTAGGCATTGTAAATTTTCACTGCCATTTGAGATATGGCATCATAAATTGGGGAAACAGTGCACACATTAACCGTATATTCATTTGCAAAATATGCCTTGGAATTTTTGCAGGACTTAGGTGTTTGTGAGATGAATTGCCATGGTACATTTCGAATTTTAACTGTAATTAATTTATATATTTATATATATTTGACACGCCTACGTTTACAAGAATAAGCATAAGCATTGCTAAACAATTTTTTTTTACAATGATTGTAAATATTTTAATTATTTATATGACATGGCATTAAATTTTCTAACATCCTATTTTCAAAGTAAAATATAAAAAATGTATATTATATACACCAATAAATATTATTGCTGTTATTACTCAAGATTTGTCCCATAATAGTCCTGCGACCAGGGAAAGCTTACTCACTATTCCTTTGAAGTCTGAATAAAACATCGCAATCTTTAACTTGTTTACAAAATGTGCTAATGCTAATTAGGTACAAGTCAGACATAAATAATCATTTAATTGAGAATGTTTATGATAAAATCATTTTAAATTTTAGTTTAACTTAAAAACAACAAAAGTTTGCTTATGTTGTTGTTAAGTACTTTTATGTTTATATACTTACATCTTTTATAAATTTTCAAATGATTTACCATATTTACATCTCCGGTCAAAAAAATTATTCCACACGTGCACCTATACCGTGCAATGATGATATTATTTTTGTATGACCCATAGGCTTTTAAGTCAAGTACTTTAGCCTGTTAAAATTGTTTTACATAAAGCCACCTAGACTCAGCGATGGGGCATATTTTAGTTATTTTCTTTACAATCTATAGTAAGTATTTGCCAGTTCTTATATCTTTGAATGACACGTAGTCGATTATATATCTCAAGGTGCTTCTCTGGGAAACTTCCAACATCATAAATTCAGTATTGTATAAATTTCTAGAAACTTATATTGTTACTTTTCTTAAATTTTCGATAAACTTAAGCATAACATGTAATATTATTTTACGTTATTAAGCCGTTCCCCATGGGTTACTGACCAACAGAAAAAACATACAGATACGCTACTGATGTTCCGTGGCATAAATGAAGTAGAGATGTAATAGTTTGATGCAAATAAAATAAATGGAGAAATTCTTTCCATATTTAATCAACAGAAAGTTTTGGGTGTAATAATTGACAACCCTTAAAATTCAATTCACAAGTAAACAAGGTAATTCAAAAAATCTACATGAATTTAAAACCTTTACATTCTACAGACATATATTAAATTTCAATACGTCTAAAAATCTCTGTGAAGTGTTGGTGTTAAGTAACACACTTAAATTATTGTAGTTTCATATACCTATGAACTCTGTTTGAACACAACAAACTGAAGCAGATTACAGAAATTCATGTTGTAGACTTATATATGGGCTCCGTAAACATGACAAGCCAAGATCTGCCAGAATAAATATTACATTGATTAAATGTAAATAATAGGACAAAATTACACCTCTTATCCTTTGTTTATTCCATGAGATAATGTTCAATATACCAGATTTAGAACATCCTTATTTAAAATCGTTCTCTTAAAATGCAATAAAACATAATTCTTTACCTACTTCTCCAAATCCTGTAATCCTTACCATTTAAGTGTAAGAGTAATCCTTTGGTGTCTAAACTTCACTCTGTATATTTATTATTATTATTATTATTTTTTTTAAATTTTTTTAATAAAGATGTTTTATTATTACCCTTATTAAGAGTTTGTTAAAGTCTAAGAGAGTATTACAGAGACCAAGGAATTCCTGTAAATTCATACGAGGCGTTTTTAAATTCAAATCTTTCTGATAAATTGCCCCCAAATAACCAACCATTCAAGGGTGTGTTCTGCAGTAACTTCCCTGACAAATTTGTCGAGGCTACCATTAACCACGTTGGCTGAACAGAGACTGCTCATGGTATATATCTGATCTGCCAACAACCTCTAACTGCATCATTTACTGATTGGCAATTACATGCGAGAGCTTGTCCCCCCCCCCCCCCCTTCTTCTTTCTGAATTGCCTGTTGGCTTTGTCCAAGTTTGATGGGCTTATTTCTTTTGCACCTGTACTTTTCTTATGTCGATATATACTACCTAAAATGTTAAATACATACCTGTTTTTAAATTTCTCTTTCCTAGCCAACCAACAATTTGTCATACCATGACCTTCTAGAGACGTAGTCAAGTCAAATAGGCTTATAATTTTTATAAGGGTCTGCAGCTTGTCATACACATGACCTTCTAGAAAACTTACATAAGTTAACTAGGTTTCCAATTTTTACAAGGGGGTCTGCTGCTTGTCACATACATGACCTTCTAGAAGACTTATAACGAAGTCAACTAGGTTTATAATTTATACAACCAGTCTGCTTTATTCACGACCTTCTAGTGCAATTTATCCAATCCACTATGTATAATATTTCCTATTCTCAACCAAAACCTGAAATTAAATTCTGAATTTTGCTTTCAACTTACTGTGACTAGGGACTAGCTACGTCCTCCATTTCCCTATTTGTTGGGACGTTTAGTGATAACTTATATTTAGGAATGTATTTACATCGTTGCGTCACCTTTTCTTTTTCATTGACGAATACGTCTTTAAAAGATTATGAATCTTCGGTGATGAAATGTATTTTCGTTTATTTTCAAGCATTTTTCGGCGAGTGTATTTCGTAGCCGACCATTACAGTACACGAAAATAAAAAACTGACAGCTGAAGATGAGTGAGAAGGGTGATACAGGGAGTGACAAATACATTTTAGCTTTGTTATTCGTGGCGCCACACAGTGGACGATAGTAGAACTACAATTGTGATCATGAGAGCAAGGCGTGAATATAATTTTTATTTTAAGCCCCATTCTGGCCTATTTTAACCTGTTTTTCGTAGTTAACAAAAAATTCAGACCTGATAGAGCAAAACTGACATCGGAATCGTGTTCAGCGGTCAAAAATACATCGAATATTAGATCTACTTATTTAAAATGTCTAATTTATATTTTAAACCCTATTAAGCAGTCCAAACCACGTGACTTTTAACATGGCGGGGTGGGCAAACATCCGTCAAACGTTTGTTTTCATTCGTTAAACGTGTGTTAAAGAGTTTGTTTTTCGGTTGCCTTGGCTACGTTTCCGCGAGTTAATTGAAATAAACCTCGTGTTTGCCCACCACGCCATATTGCCAAAGTAATTTGACAGGTTGTTGGATTGCCTAATTCTGGCCTGTTTTAACCTTTTTTTTTTTTTTCGTAGTTAACAAAAAATCCTGACCTAATTTTGTATCGTGTTCAGCGGTCAAGAATACATGAAAGTATACAGGGTGACCCAAAATCATCGGAGGAGCCTGTAATGACAGATTCTTTACAACATTCTGAGACAAAAATCTTAATTCAATTATGTCGAGTCTACAAACGTTTTCGAGCTAGACACTATTAAAGTTTCGCAAAAAAAGTTCCCTATATGAGGCTAATGATTTATTAAATTTGTAGATAGGCGCTGTAAATAAAATGAATTAAGACAAAATGATATTTTGGACATAACTTAAAGAGTTTTAACTAGTTTGTTAAATGTTCAAAATGGTCCCCTTCCATTTATAGGGCCATTAGTAGGGCCACCAAGTCCTATCCACTTATTTGGATACGTTCTGTGTAATATTCGAATATCTTCGTACGTGCAATGCATAATGTGGTGGAGCACCATAGGTGAGGTGCACGTGACGTCACCCTGGAGGTAAAATACTAGCACATTGTTGATAAGAACACAAAAAGAAGGCCTATTATTATCATTTATTGATTATATTTGACCCACAATATAAACTGTTCACTAGTTTTAAAATAGAAATGTTTTATACAGTTTGAACTTTAACAGTTAACCTTAAAATACCGCTTGTTTCCATGGAAACAATGTCAAAAGTGTCAAAAATAAGTTTTACCTCCAGGGTAGTGCACCTCACCTATTGAGCTAAAACCACATGTTACGAAGTTGTACTAATGGCACATCTTCCAACAATTCCGGTAAGTTTTCGGTTAAAAACGTTCCGTAGATTTGTCCGTTTAAGCGAGCAGGAAGTTGAAAGGGTCCAATCTGTAGAAACAATTTTAACATTACCGATCTTTTTTTTTAATCATTTACTTGCAGTTGTGTGTATTAAAGATTCCTTCACACGAGAAATTGGATTCATCGGTGAAAAGTACCTTAAGCAAAAAATGTGGATCCTTCGTTCCTGTTCTAAAATCCAAGTGCATAAATCAATACGGTCCTGGTAATCTTGCTGCATAAGATTTTGTACACACGTATGCGTATAATGATAGGCATGATATTTGACGTCCTTCAAAATTCCTCGCGTTGAGCTTCTTGAATTATTCAACGTTCGCGCTACGTTTCGTACAGAATCCGTTGGTTCTACTTCAATTGCATGAATCACAGCATCTTCATATGCCGGGGTTCCTGCCGTTGGTGGGTGACCAGTTACATTTTTATACGAAGAAATCAAAGTACCTGTGTTTCTTGCACGATTTATCAGGAGGCCATCCATAAATGACGTCACGCTCCAGGGGGGGAGGAGGGGGTTCGTAATTACGTGACTAAGTGTGATATGAGGGAGGGAGGGGGTCTGACTCAGTGTGACGTAACGAATGGTGAACGAATCAAGAAAAGATAAAATTGTAAATTTTTTTTTTGGTGTTTTCCATTAGCCCCCCCCCCCATGATGCGGTAATTTTTTTTGTATGTTTACTAGCATCCCCTCCATGAGGCGGAAAAATTTTCTTTTGGATTTCTATTAGCACCACCCTCTATGAGGCGGAAAAATTTTTTTTAGACCTCTACTAGCACCAGCCCTCATGAGGCGGCGAAAAATTATTTTTGGACTTTTATTAAAAAAAATTTTTGATTTTTACTAGCAACCCCCCCCCCCCCCCCCATTAGGCGAAAAATATCGTGAATAATTGTGAATAATAACTTGCACAAATTGACAAATATTAAAAGTACCTGATAAAAAAACCCAAGTAGCAAAATAAATAATTTATTCTATAGTAGTTTATACAACCTTTATAAAATTACTTTGCTACTAGGGAGACTTCGACAAAGCGGCGCCGCCGGACCGGACATTTCAGATTTTCGCACAGCACAAGGAAGGCCCAAGGGGGAACAATTGCACCTTTGCCCCCCCCCCCCCCCTTGGATCCGCGCCTGCTCGACATAATTGTATTAAGGTTTTTGTCTCAGAATATTATAAAGAATCTGTCATTATGAGCTCCTCAGGAGATTTTGGGACACCCTGTATATGTGAAACCTCAGAAAATTGACTTTTTTTGTGTGCCAACAACTAAAGAAACTCGAAATATTTGTTTCTCTCAACACGGCAATCGACGACCTGCCGATCGTCTTGACCTCCGATACTTTAATAATTAAGCATATTAAGATAACTAAAATGTTACAGTTCCTGCATCTGTCTGATGTTTGCGAGAAATCTCAAAAACTAATTGAGGTAACTTTAAAAAAAATTTACAGCTTCTAGAAGCAGCTTCACCACATGTTTATCAAAATTAGTTAACACAACCACACAAAAAAGTATATTATAACAGAAATCAAACCATCATACCTCTCCAAAATCCAAAACCTACCATCAGCTGATATCCAAGTGTAAAGGTACCGTGGATGTTGTTAGAGTGCAATTAATCCAGTGAAATTAGACTTTTCTGATCTAACAAAATATATCCTTAATTTTTTTTTTAAATCGATTTATTTTGGTGTTTTAAAGAAAATATTAAAAACCGCTGCCCAAGGAATCACTACTTCCACATCCAAGTCTCTTACAACAAAATACTATATATGTACTCCACTATGTGGAAATAATTGTTTATGGAACTTTAATGGTATAATATTTGAAATCATGTACCCCAAAACCCCATAAAATTATATGCCACATCTGTGAAAAAAATTCTTGATGACTTTGACTTGTACACACACTAAATCACACTATTTTTTCACCACCTTTAATAATAGGGTGGGGGCGGTAATGGGGATGGCTAATGCCATCATTTTTTTGAGGCCTTAGCTCCTCTTATATTTACTAAATACCAATTTCATGGACTCTTACTTGCTTGATTTACTTATTTACCCCCATTTACCTCAATTTACCCTTCAACTCTGCAACGGAATAAGATGAAAATATAATCTAGTTCCAGATCTCGTTAAAAAACATACGTGTGCCATATTTTAAGTGAATATCTTAAAAGGTTCCAGAGTAATCGTGAGCACCAAAATGATTCAAGACTAACATACACACCGACGCAACAGACAAATTTATTTTGCTCAGACTTAAAATATTGACGTTTCTTGGTATTATAAGCCTATTTAAACAATGAAAATTTCCAAAATATTTTTTTGCGTTAATATACTTCAACTGAATGTCAAACTAATACGCAGAAAATGGCAAGACAATGATATAACTATAAACTACACGATAGAAGTAAAGCCTCTACTACAAGCATTTTCTTCGAGGAAACCTACTACGCATCCATACTACTCAAGGTAACCCACTGTGCATCCAATTTACTCGAGTAAAGCCACTGCGCATTCATACTTCTTGAAGTAACCCACTCGCATCCATTTTACTCGAGGAAACCAACTGCGCATCCATATCACTTGAGGTAACCTACTGCGCATCAATGGCACTCGAGAAAAGCCACTGCGCATTCACACTACTCGTGATAACCTACTGCGCATCCATTGTACTCGAGGAAAGCCACTGCGCATCCATACTACTTAAAGTAACCCACTGCGCATCCATACTACTTGAGGTAACCTACTATAATACTCGAAAAAAGTCACTGTTCAAATATTCGAGGAAAGCCACTGCGCATCCATACTACTCAAGATAACTTTAACAACATAATATTTGAAATCGTCTACCCCAAAAACATATAAAACGATATGCTACATCGGTAGTGGGGGTGGGGGTGGTGGTAGAGGGTTGGTAGTGGGGGTGGATGAAGTAAAAAATATTTTGAAGCTTTTGGTTCTTGTACACACACTAAATCACAATTTTTTTTTTCATCCCATTTAATAAGGGGGTGGGGGTGGTAATGGGGGTGGCTAATGTCAAAAATTTTTTTTAGACCTTAGCTTTTGTATCTAAATACCCATTTTATGGACTGTTACTTGCTTGATTTACCCATTTACCCGAAATTTACCCCAATTTACCCCCCAACCCTTCGACGGAACAAGATGAAAATATAATCTAGTTCTAGATCTCGTTAAAGTACATATGTGTACCAAATTTCAAGTCAATATCTTAAACGGTTCCAGAGTAAACGTGCGCACAAAAAAAAGTTACAGACAGACAGACCGACAGACAGACCGACAGACAGACAGACAGACCGACAGACAGACAGAAATTTTTTTTTTCGCTCAAACTTAAAATCTCGACGTTTCATGACATTTTAACCCTATTTGAACAATAAAAATTTTTAAAAATTTTTTTGTCGTTACCATACTTCCACTGGATGTGGAAGTAAAGTGGACAACGAGATCACTATGGCATAAAAAATTATTCAAGGTCAAAATTCACAAAAAATGGTTTTTGCGAATAACGCGCTTTCTATGGCTCGGAAGCTAATTGAAGTTATTATGAAAATTTCGTTAAATTCTGCACAAAAATTATCTCTTCCATTTTTTATTTTCAACGAACGGTTTAGGCAAAAATGTGCCTCGAAGTTTCCGCGCAAGGCATAATAATATGCTCCATTTCATATAGTCCATGCATAAAATAAGTGCTTGTTCTATGTATAGTATTTATTAGCTGATCGATATATAAAATAAAATAAATAAGTATATACAGTGTGTTTCACTTGAAATGGTAACAGTCCAATATTTATTTTTCCTCCGATTTGAATCAAATTTTACTTAAGTATAGAACCAATTAGGATCTACTTATGACCAGAAGAACATTCGCCTCCTACAAATGCAAAGCCACCTGCGGTACCAAAATATGAGGAGAAAATAAAAAAATCATATTAGGCATTTTTTTATCGGAAAATTTTCCGATGGAAAGTCCAAAATTTGATCAAAATATAAAAATATTGAAATTTTGATTAAAATAATGTCCAAGTCCGAAAATATCATTTTAATGGTTTTTTTTGTTTGGAAAACTGCACTATGACAATTTTGCTTGAAGTTAAACCCAAGCTGCCAGGTAGTTGTCAAGCAATTTACATTTTTTTAAAAAATAGTTATTCTAAAAAAATTTTAAATTTTAATTTTTCAATTTTTTTATTTTGATTAAATTTTGGATATAGGGTTTTTGGACAATTCTGAACAAGTTTCATTAACAACATTTTCCGATAAAAAAATGATTTCTTTATTTTCTCCGCATATTTTGGTACCGCAGGTGGCTTTGCATTTGTAGGAGGCGAATGTTTTTCTGGTCATAAGTAGATCCTAATTTGTTTTATACTTAAGTAAAATTTGACTCAAATCGGAAGAAAAATAAGAAAGTTATTAGGGTGTTACCATTTCAGGTGAAACACACTGTATATATTTATTTAATTTATTTTTTATATCGATCAGCTAATAAATACTGTACAACTTATTCTATGCATGGACTAATGAAATGATGCTCCACGGAAAGTTCGAAACGCATTTTTGCCTAAACCGTTCGTTGTACATAAAAAATGGAAGAGATCATTTTTGTGCGGAATTTCATTCTTTCATTTTTATAATAACCTCAATTGGCCTCTGAGCCATAGAAAGCGCGATATTCACAAAAAAAACCGTTTTTTGTGAACTTTGACCTTGAATAATTTTTTATGCCACAGTGATCTCGTTGTCAATTTTTAATATTTTCTTTAAAACACCAAATAAATCGATTTTAAAAAATGAAGGAGATATTTTGTTAGATCAGAAGCTGTATTTTTGTCTAAAATGACTGTAGTAAATAATAACTACTGTATAGACATTGTATACGTAGTTTAAAATTAGCTTTTTCATATATTTAAGAACAAAAAAGGGGACGTTTTGACTATGCACGTATTTTGATACGTGATCAAGGTTCATTCTGGTTAGTGCTCAGATGATGTCCGTTCAGGGAAACACAGCGATCTCGTCTCTTCTTCTAGCAGCGTATTCGCAGAAGATATGCAATTTAAGGCGAGGGTTGCATAGTGGACATACCATTCTTCAGGGAAGATGTGAAGCAATCGGCCCCTTGTCTATAAGATGTTAGACAAGTAAAAAATGCCTACTCTTCTTACAAGAAGATATTTAGCAATATTTCCAGGTTGGGATAGCTTCTTACCTGGCGCCGGGGATTGGCCTTCGTAGCGGAAATAAGCCGACGTTTAATAAATAAATAAAATACGGAATAAAAAAAAGTAATTATATTTTTTATGACAGCCAACAGGGATAGTACCGATGTTTACAGCTGATGTTATCTATCTGGCAAAGCATACAAGTTAATACTACCTAGTCTTCTAATTGGTCGGCATATCACAAAAGAAAATTTAATTTTTAAAACAATTATACTAAATAACAATTACCTTTTTGCGAAATTATTACAAATTACTTGGTGTTAATGACAGAGTTAAAAACACTGATTAGATAAAGTAAATTCACTGTGAGAATGTGATCAGCCTACGCTAGCGCTCCTGGTCTAACCAGAACCAGTGGCGTTGCAAAATATTACCAACACAGTTTTTAGATCACAGTTACAGAATATTAGCGAAAAGTAAGTACTTCCACATCCAGTGGAAGTATAGTAACGACAAAAATTTTTTATTGTTCAAATAGGCTTAGAATGTCATGAAACGTCGAGATTTTAAGTTTGAGCGAAAAAAATTTCTGTCTGTCTGTCGGTCTGTAACTTTTTTTTTGTGCGCACGGTTACTCTGGAACCGTTTGATATATTGACTTGATATTAGGTACACATATGTACTTTAACGAGATCTAGAACTAGATTATATTTTCATCTTGTTCCGTCGAAGGGTTGGGGGGTAAATTGGGGTAAATTTGGGGTAAATAGGTAAATCAAGCAGGTAAGAGTTCATAAAATTGTTATTTAGTATATACAAGAGAAGCTAAGGTCTCAAAAAAAACTTACCACTACCACTACCTTGTCCGTATCACAAAAGTAGAAGCCATGGTGGGTATGCCTATTGATTGATTGTTTGATTGATTTATCAGCGTGCGGTAGGCATTGCTGCCGCGCTCGGGAAACATACTGCCAAGCCGGCTACGTTCACCCTAGGTTGGATTAGAGTCATGCTTGTTGCTACCAGCGAGAACCACATGACGCATCTACAGGAATGTGGGGTATATGCATGGTCCTATCCTGGATTGTTCATGATCCTCTCCACTATTGTTATCCACATGTAGCATTATTAGTTTGTTAGTTAATATTGGCGGTAAAATTTAAAAACCCCAAAAGTACTGGACTAGAGGTTTGTTGCTAGGGACATTTAACATTTAACTTCAGAAAACTACAAGTAAAGTAGCTATAAGACAACATATATTAGAGCAAATGTTAAGAAAATACAAACATAAAATATTTGTGTGTTCCTGGTATAACTTATAATATATCAGTAATTAATTTAAAACTATTATACTACAGTTAGTCCAGTCAGTAGAAGATTTTGCCCTGCAAAAGGTGGAGTAGTAATGATTTTGATACATGTTGTTTAAGTCGAGACCCTATGAAAAATATAAGTTTTCGACCTGGGGGGGGGGGGGGGGTCACGAGCCGCCATCTTGAATTAAAAGTGCAAAACATTGTTTTTCAAAATAATTCGGCAACGCTCGATCTTATGGGAAAAATGTTCTAGACAAAGTTGAATTTCCTACATTTTCTGTATGTACATTTTTACTGTAAGTCTAATATTTAAAGAAGTACGGCGTCAGAAAGATGGATTCAAGAAATGTTTTGTTATATATAACGTACATTATAAGGTACGTTTACCATACAACATATTTTACATTATTTATGTTACTACAATAAAGACCTACTTGTATTGAAACTAAAGAAATATGAAATTGACGGGATAGTATTACAGTGGTTTACATCATTCCTCGAAACTAGGAAACAAATTATTAAATTCAATGACAATTATTCAACAGAATTGGCTATAAAACACGGAATACTTCAAGGGTCGGTACTTGCTCCTCTGCTCCTTTTATTATACATTAATGATATTTGTAAATTCCATAAGAAATATAACTTCAAATTGTTTGAGGATGATACAATCCCAAGTAGCACAGTGTGGACCATGAAGTTTGTCTGTGAAAACATTGGGATAACCAGCGTTTAGCTGTAAACTGGATTTGGAATCTCAAAGCCTTTTATTTCAAATTTTTATACTGTTATAACCTTACCGTAATATAATTAAACATTTACACAGATTTCCTGTAAACGACGAGAACTGAGAAGGGCAGCCATTTTGAACAATATTTATTTTACTTCCACATCCAGTGGTATAGTAACGACAAAAAAGTTTTTAAAAATTTTTATTGTTCAAATAGGCTTAGAATGTCATGAAACGTCGAGATTTCAAGTTCTTTGTGCGCACGTTTACTCTGGAACCGTTTGAGATATTGACTTGAAATTTGGTACACATATGTACTTTAACAAGATCTCGAACTAGATTTTCATCTTGTTCCGTCGAAGGGTTGGGGGGTAAATTGGGGTAAATTTGGAGTAAACAGGTAAATCAAGCAGGTAAGAGTTCATAAAATTGATATTTAGTACAGACAAGAGAAGCTAAGGTCTCAAAAAACATTTTGGAATTAGCCACCCCCATTACCACCCCCACCCCATTATTAAAGGGGATGAAAAAAAATTGTGGTTTAGTGTGTGTACAAGAACCAGAAACCTCAAAATATTTTTTTACTTCATCCACCCCACTACACCCCCTATCACCACCCCCACCCCACTACCGATATGGGGTATCGTTTTATGGGTTTTTTGGGTAGAGGATTTCAAATATTATATTATTAAAGTTCCATAAACAATGATTTCCACATACAAAATTTTTTCGTTGTGAGTGACTTGGATAGAAAATCTGGATGTAGAAGTAGTGATTCCTTGGGCAGCGGTTTTTTACTTCCACATCCAGTGGAAGTATAGTAACGACACAAACATTTTTACAAATTTTTATGGTTCAAATAGGCTTAGAATGTCATGAAACGTCGAGATTTTAAGTTTGAGAGAAAAAAAAATTGTCTTTCGATCGGTCTGTCTGTCGGTCTGTAACTTTTTTTTGTGCGCACGTTTCCTCTGGAACCGTTTGAGATATTGACTTGAAATTTGGTACACGTATGTACTTTAACGAGATCTAGAACTAGATTATATTTTCGTTTTGTTCCGTCCAAGGGTTGGGGGTAAATTGGGGTAAATTTGGAGTAAATAGGTAAATCAAGCAGGTAAGTGTTTATAAAATTGGTATTTAGTATACACAAGAGAAGCTAGTCTCAAAAAAATTTTTGGCATTAGCCACCCCTATTACCACCCCCACCCCGTTATTAAAGGGGATGAAAATAATTGTGATTTAGTGTGTGTACAAGAACCAGAAACCTCAACACATTTTTTTACTTCATCCACCCCCACTACCACCCCCTATCACCACCCCCACCTCGCTACCGATGTGGGGTATCGCTTTATGGGTTTTTGAGGTAGAGGATTTCAAATATTATATTATTAAAGTTCCATAAACAATTATTTCCATATACAAAATTTTTTCGTTGTGAGTGACTTGGATAGAAAATCTAGATGTGGAAGTAGTGATTCCTTGGGCAGCGGTTTTGTAATAAAAAAGTGCTTTAATATTCTTTAGTGGGCATAACATTAAGAAATTAGTAGTTTTAAAACAATTTTCTGGTGAAATACATAAAAAATGATAATTCTGAGGAAGTAGAACATTTCTTTATGAAAGTAGAACATTTCTGAACCGCTTCGAACATACAGAAGTATCACATACACATTTAATGAAAAAATGATAACCGCATGTAATTTTATGCACGATTCGTCGTCAAAACTGTCTTGATATTTTTATAAGTACAATAAAATATATCCATTCATTTTCATATTAGGATGCAATAATGTCTATTATAGGTAATTATACAGCCAAATTGTTTATCATACTACTATCTGTGGTGTGTGTTATATGTACCTAGTCCCAAAAATATACAGCTCGCTGACTGTAATGTGGTTTTACCCCCAACTAATTTGCTACAGTTAAAAGGCTTTAGCAACATTTTCAATGCAAGAAAATGTACCACTTTGAATGATATTGCTGTCGCAACCTTATTGTAAGGTTTCCGCAGTAGCTGCTATAGATAAATAACTGCCAATTCTTGGTGCCTCTATGTTGGCGCAGCTTTATTAGAGCTTCTTGTGCTACTTGGGATGTTATATATTAAAGGTAAAGTAGAATATATTGAAATTGAATTTTAATTCATGAACATTTAAAAAACGAAGATAGATGTTACTTTGCGATGGTGCTAACGCTGTTAGCAGAACAAGGAGGTCGACGTCATCGCCAATGATGAAAACAGCATCAAATTTGAGCACAAGGAAATCTCTGTATTGACAACACATCTGCATCCTCCTGCTTAACCGTAAAAGCAGCCTGTTCGAATTTAGTTTTCAGCAATGAAATAAGACGGACTTTATTGTTCTCATTGGCTAAAAATCTTTCATTGGAAACTTGAATCGATATTGTTTAATCGAAAAGAACATCCTCATTTGTCTTCTTCTTCGATAGGCGAAGTTTTTCTGCAGCCTTTGTATTTGTTCTTTTATCATCTAAGGATATCCGTCAAAAACAACGATTGTATGTGAACAGCAGTGATCTCGTACATATTGAACGTATTTCTCGCAAATGGACCCAAAAAAATCATTAAGACGCCATACAACATTGTGTAAAAGATATCATCCATCAACAACATGATTTGGTTATTTCCGAGTTCAATGCCTTCTGAGAGTTCAATGCCTTCTGTTCGAAAACACTATACAACGATCATCTCGTGCCTTTGCTCATTCTTTCTTCTGTGAAAAGAGACAAAGGAAATGGGGCAAGCTCGAACTTAAGGTAAATTTTCAACTCGTCGCTCGTTGGATTCTTTCACAATGCACATTCTCTGGAATAGCATTAGTGGATTGATGACATTTTTTTTCTTCGCCAACTTTCATGCTGCTATTGGTATGACTCTGTCCTTAGGTTTAAGTTTAATCGACTCGAAATCATCGTACGTGGTAACCATGTTCGACATCACCTCGAAGACCTTTTTCCCCAGACAAATGATAGTTTATCTGTTCATTTGCAACAGGTCCAGTACTTATGGAAAAAGCGAATCGATTTCGGGAAAAGGAGGATGCCAAGAAAACCAATACAACAGTTTTTTCAAGTCTTCATCGCCTCGAGTCATGCGTAAAGTCCTCGTATTGACATGTTGCTCGGATGTACCTATGAATTAGCAAGCCCCCCGCATAATAGAAAAAGTTTTCTTTGACGCATTTATTATGTTGCCAAAAATGAATGAAATCTAATTCATATGACATTATTTCGAAGTTAAAACCTCTAGTTACTGTACTATTGGACGAGTCTGGCAAGGCTTTGGTTATAGCCAGATTGTATTTTAAGCTATACAGGGTGTTTCGAAAAGATTGGGACAACGCTTAGCCGTAGATACTTGACATCAAAACAAGTCGATTTAACTCAAAAAGTAGTGGTGTAACTCTTTTCGTTTTCAAGATACAGGGTGGCAAATTAAAAAAATTGTATTCGTAATTTGTCTCTCTCTTGGGGACTATTATACGTATCTACTTCAAAGTTGGTAACGACATGTTTTTCAGGTCGCTAATTACAATGGTGATATTGCCGGAGCCAAATTTTATAGATGGCGCTAGTTACAGGACTTTTACGCGATACTTTAAGCCATAACTTTTTTGAGGTTAGGTTTTGGATATCGTCTTCTATTATAATCAAAACGGAATTTAGATACCTAAAGAAAAGGTGTACTTGTTTGTTTAAACGCGATAAAATGCACCATTTCAGAGAAATACGCGATTTACAACTTTGTCACACACCAGTTCGAAGAAATTCAACACCAAGGGTGTTTTGTAAGGATTGGGACAACGCTTAGCGTAGACTCTTGAGATCAAAACAAGTTGATTTAACCCAAAAAGTAGCGGTCTAACTCTTTTCGTTTCCCTGTATCTTGAAAACGAAAAGAGTTAGACCACTACTTTTGGAGTTAAATCGACTTGTTTTGATGTCAAGAATCTACGGCTAAGCGTTGTCCCAATCTTTTCGAAACGCCCTGTATATTGTTATAATACTGTCATCTGACAAATTTTTAGGACTTCCAAAATAAGGGCAATTATTTTTTAAATATTTTTCAGGTTTTCACGTGCGAGACATATTTACCATGCCTACAGATTAGCCAGACTGTTTTTTTACTTGATTTTTGTGTATGATTTGTTAGTAGAATCAATTTCATTACTGCAAAAAAAAGTGGAACGCATTTGTATTTTCAAAGGCATTTTCTGACTCAACCCATCGGAAAACCCCTATATTAATCCAGTAAATAAGCCAGAAAAACGGGTAAAATGTGGAAAAGTGGTGGAACAGCACCAATTTGAAAAAAATCATTTTTTCACGTGTTCCCTAGACCCCCAGAAACATTCATCAGCATTGACTCCTGCATTACTTCCGAAAACGAGGAAGTTAGAGGGGTTCAAACCCCACTAAAGTGAACCAAAAAGTAGCTGTCATAAAAAAATTTATAAAATTAATATTTCGCCCCTAAGAGGTTTTTTGGGTCACTGATCATGAATCCGAGGTCCGAATTCCATATTCCAGTATGGAATTCGTGCCATTTCTTGATGAAAATTCCACTTTTTCGGGCAGAAATTTAAATATGAATATTGTGGCGCGGAAGTGTGCTCTAGGAGGTTTTTTGGGTCGCTGATCACGATTCCGAGCAAAATTGAGCAATTCCATATTCCAGACTGGAATACGTGCCATGGAAAATTCCATTTTTTCATAAAAAAATTAAATATTAACGTTTTCCCACGAAAATGAATCGATTTGTCCGGCTGAAATATCGGATGGACAGGAAGATGAAAGTGACACTGAAGAAGAACCAACAAATCCTGAATTACCAGTTCTAGAATATGATTCGGATTATGATTGATGTAAATGGTGTAAATTATATAAAAAAATAATGATAAATTAATAACTATTTTATCACACAGAATACCATCTTTTGTACGAACACAGTAAATGCTATATTTTTATAAAAATTGTTATCTTTTAATCACTTACCTCACTTGAAAAAAGAAAAAATTTGCATGCATTCCTGCAATGTTTATAAAATTGCTATGTATATTAATTTGAAATGCTCGTAATATTCATACATAACTTTTTTCTTCAAACTAAAATTGAACACACAGCCCCACAAAAAAAAAATGTTGTGTTCACGTCTATACGTTTTTGGGGTCGCTGAATCCGAATTCGGGATCTGCTTGACCCCATCAGGTCAGGGTAATGGTCAATCCAAGGTCAAATTGGGAAGAAACCTTTTAAGCCCAGAAAGCCACGATTTTTATACGTTTTTGGGGTAACTGAATCCCAACTCCTGGTCTGTTTCACCCACCAGGCCAGGGTCAAGGTCATTCCAAGGTCAAATTGGGAAAAACATGTAAGCTAGAAAACCACGATTCTTATACGTTTTTGGGGTTGCTGAATCCTAATCCGCTCATCAGGAGTCAACGTCATTCCAAGGTCAACTTTTGTTTATCAAATGGAAACGCGTTTTTGACCACAGATTCTGAAAGAGCGGGATATGTTACGTTCGCATATGGTTTGGAAATATGATCAAAGTGACCTTCGGTCATCAGAAGGTCGAATCACTCTCTCAAATTAATTTATCTAAGATCAAAGATGATTCGTATTGAGAAATCTGAGTTACAAATCTTTATCAAGCATGGTTTAGCCTCGTGATATTTCTCCGAGGGGGATTGGAGAACCAAGACAGCAGACACCTATATCCACTTGCAACCAACGAGTGGCGTCTTCCAATCCTCTGGGAAAAACGAAACGTCTATGTCATATACTGACTGTCCAAACATCTCGGTGATAGGGACTGATGAAGGTGGTGGAGCATCACTGATGAGGTCAACATCAGTATCCGAGCGATAATTTTTACGGAAATCCTCTGATTCTGTTATTAAAATTAAAAATCCTGCTTCTCAGAGGATGCTGGAAATGGTGACAACTGCCTTAATCGAGGATGTGTAGAATGATCCATTTTCCGATCCTTTGAGGTAATGAAGCCAGTAAAGGCGTACTGCCCTGCAGGGGGGCGTTAGGGTGTGAGGATCAAGCCATAGTGTGTCCGACGATGAGTTGACTTTGCCCTCGTCAAAGTCGGAAAGCCCTCATACTTAGACAAAGTCAACTCGTCGTCGAACACGCTATGGCTTCATCCTCACACTCTAACGCCCCTGCAGGGCAGTACGCCATTACTGGCTTCATTACCTCGAGGGGTCGGAAAATGGATCATTTTACACATCCTCGATTAAAGCAGTTGTCACCATTTCCAGCATCCTCTGAGAAGCAGGATTTTTAATTTTAATAACAGGATCAGAGGATTTCCACAGGAATTAAACATATCGCTCGGAAACTGATGTTGACCTCATCAGTGATGCTCCTTTAACTTCATCAGTCCCTATTACCGAAATGTTTGGGCAGTCAGTATATGATATAAATGTTTCGTTTTTCCCAGAGGATTGGAACACGCCACTCGTTGGTTGCGTGTGGATATAGGTGTCTATAGGTGTCTTGGCTCTCGGAGAAATATCACGAGGCTAAACCATGCACGATAAAGATTTGTAACTGAGATTTCTCAATACGAATCATCTTTGATCTTAGATAAATTAATTTGAGATAGTGATTCGACCTTCTGATGGCTATAGGTCACTTTGATCATAGGTCAAACCATATGTGAACGTAAAATATCCCGCTCTTTCAGAATCCGTGGTCAAAACCGCGTTTCCATTTGATAAACAAAATTTGACCTTGGAATGACCTTGACCTTGACCTGGTGGGGTCGAACAGACCTCGGATTCGGATTCAGCAATCCCAAAAGCGTATAAGAATCATGGTTTCCTGACTTAAATGTTTTTGCCAGTTTGACCTTGGAATGACCTTGACCCTGACCTGATGGGTCAAACAGACCAGGAGTTGGGATTTTTTCTGCGCTTAAAAGGTTTCTTCCCAATTTGACCTTGGATTGACCATCACCCTGACCTGATGGGGTCAATCAGATCCCGAATTCGGATTCGATGGCTCCCAAAAACGTACAGAAATCGTGATTTCCTTAGTTTAATCGCTCTTTTCCCAATTTAAAACAGACCCCGGATTCTGATTCAGCGACCCCAAAAACGTATAGATATGTTGGTCTAGTCTGGTGAACAAAACATTTTTTTTTGTGGGGCTGTGTTATTTTGAAATACCTAAGTACTCGTGATATTCATAAATAATTTTTTTCTTCAAAGTGAAATTCGACATGAAAAATGGCACAAATTCCAGTACAGAATATGGAATTCTTGAATTTGGACTTCAAAATCATGATCAACGAGTCAAAAAAACCCCTAAAGCACACTTCCGCAGCACAATATTCATATTTAAATGTCCGCCCGAAAAAGTGGAATTTTCATCAAAAAATGGCACGAATTTAATACTGGAGTATGGAATTCCTCAATTTGGACCTCGGATTCGTGATCAGCGACCCAAAAAACCTCCGAGGCGAAATATTAATTTTATAAATTTTTTTGACAGCTACTTTTTAGGGCACTTCAAACCCCCCTAACGTTCTCATTTTCGGAGGTAATGCAGGGGTCAATGCTGATGAATATTCCTGGGAGTCTAGGGAACACGTGAAAAAAGGAATTTTTCAAATCGGTGCTGTTCCACCACTTTTCCACATTTTCCAGCTTATTTATTAGACTATATATAATATACGATTTTCTACTTAGAATCACTAACTGAACAATCCTATCGATGTTGGCTGACTGCAAAAATTAGTATCAAACAAACTTACTGGCTCTTAGACTATTATATAGATTTGCTAAACACCACATCTAAACACCTACGATTAATTTATTAATTTTTGGGTACGAGAATTCTTGACAACTTGAATTAAAATGTGTCAAAAATTGAAACGTCAGTAATGTTTTTATTTATTACATATATTTTAAAACAATGTTAGAAACTGCATTTTTCACAAGTAAGTAGTTTATCCCAATATTAAGTATTTCTCCATTCTAAAATTTCGTTTTATCACTTTTCAAACACGAATTACCATTTGATTACAATTATTAAAAGTAGCATTTTCATATCCATAAGATAATGATTTACCACACAAAAATTTCAAAAAACATGCATTTTCAAACTTTGCACATCATGTGAATGTTACAAATGAACTGAGGTGTACCTCAAATCGAGAAAGAGAGAGGGGCGAAATTTTAAAGAGTTACTAAAGTTAGAGCTTGCAGACGAATTATAAAATATGTTATATATGTCGTGTATGCAAAAACCAGTCTGAAGTTTATTAATTATGGTAGCCATATAATAGTATATTACGTAATGAGTGATGTAAGAAGCATATTACGCACGAATGGAAAAGTTACGCACGATACCGCGTAGCGGCGAGTGCGTATTTCCATGAGTGCGTAATTGCCTTACAACTCGAATTATGTACTATACTTTACCTACGATCATATTTATTTAGTTATTTAGTAAAATCTGGATTTAGTTTTCTAGTCAACAATATTATTCAACAAAAATTATGTCAGTTTTGACAGCGTTTGAAAATTAAGTAGGCGAATTTGTTTTTTTAAAACCCCGCGTCAGCGATATAAGCCACCTATAATTGCGTGTCCCGTGCGTTTTGTTTACCGTGCGATTTGTTTACAGTGCGTTTTGTTTACAATATGTAAAATTCAACTTACATAGATGGCAGGTAGTGTGTTTTTTACTATTTACAGTAGTGATCGTAGGTAAAATATAATTTACTAGCTGCTCGACCCGTTTTCACCTCAGCACTTAGGCCACCATAATGGAGCCGCTATTTTGAATTTTTCTATTTTTATAATTTTCTTGAAGGTTTGAGGTTAGTTCCTACGTACTTGCAAAACTTTCAAGCTCCTAGTAATCTAGGTACCCGCCGACATAAAGTGCAATTTATACATATCCTCTTATAACTTCTTGTATGGCATAATTGGACCTAGTTTACCACTTTTTTTCTCTGCGAAAATTTTCGTAAACGCGGATTTCCCCGTCCCATTTTTCCAAAAAAACGTGCATTTTCCGTCGTATGAAAAATTTATAGATACTGTACTTTTACAAAATGTAGTCGCAAGAAAACTTGATGAAACGCGCGAGAAAAAAATTGTCCTACAAAAACTTTGGAACGTTAAGGGTGTCTACCACCCTAAACATGCCGAGATAACGACTTTAAAAAATGTATTGATAACCAGCTGATTTTCCAACAATTGTCCGACAAAATACAGGGTGTCCCGAATTGCATAGGCCAAACTTCACTAAGCAATACAACTTTTCAAAATAAGAAAAAAAGTTCCTATAAACATGGGTCGGGAAGTGCTTAGTTTCCGAGATACAGGGTGTTTAAGTAATTCTCCTGAAAATGTCTTTTTATGAATATTTTCGAAACGTCTAAAGATAAACAAATGATAATTTACACAGGAATTTAACTTTTTATGCTTTTTGAGACAAAATGACAACTATGTACGAAAATCATTCAGGAGCGGGTGAAACTGGGGGGCCTAGGTATAATTTAGCCCCAACTTTATTGTGTGACACTTTTACATTAATTTATGAGCAGAACTTAAAAATTTGAAGTTTTCTACACAAAAAAAGTCTCTTGTGTTTTTTCTCTAAAATTATCAGTGAGTAAATCTTATCTGAACTTTATTAATTAGTAACCATTATTACCAGCATTCCTGGTATGCAGGAGTGTGCCATGATTGTAATGTTTGTAACAAATGAAAAATAATCTAGCATGCAATGCCAGAATGATAATAATGACATTGTTGTTTTTTGTGTTTTCTGTAGTTCATTGTTCTGTAGTTTTATTATTTCCTTTTGGAAAAAGTGTTCTATTGAAAAGTAAAAAATGGTCATGTTTAATAATGTGGAGTACGCGGATATTCATTTTATTTATGGATACTGTAATGGAAATGCGAATGCCGCGGTACGCGAATATCGCAGAAGATTTCCTAATAGAAGGAAACCATCTAAAGATGTTTTTATTCGAACCCATCTAGAATTTAAAAATGTTGGACTTAAAAGAGGTCCAAGAAATGAAGAACAGCGAAATGGGCGATTTAAAAACATAACTGTGGCCAAATTTAACAATAATAATAAGTTAAGTATCAGAAGAGCGGCCCAACAGCTGCGTGCGCAGGCTGTGCATGTTTCGAAAAACAAAGTTTTTCGGAATCTGAAAAAAGACCACAGAAACGCTTTTCGAATGCAGCCACTCCAAAGCCTTCAACCAGGTGATCCCGAAAGGAGTATCAATTTTTGTAATTGGTTTATAAATGCCATGAAATAAGATCCCGATTTCGGAAGTAAAATTATTTGGACTTATGAAGCTACCTTTAACCGTAATGGAACGGTTAATTTTAATAATATAAGAATCTGGGCTCATCGGAATCCTCATATAATTCGCCCTAGGACATTTCAAAAGGAGTTTAGCGTTAATGTATGGTGTGGTGTTATAAACGGGACTTTTTGTGGGCTCCCCGTTTAAATGGACCATTATTTAATAATTTTTTAAATAACCGTTTTTTTCAATATCTCGAGGATATTCCTCTTAATTTAAGAAATGAATGTTGGTTTCAAATGGACGGAGCTCCTGCACATTTTGCTGTTGAGAACCGTTTGTGGGTAAACAATAATTATCCTGAACGGTGGATTGGTCGATTAGGTGCAAGAGCCTGGCCACCCCGTTCACCGGATTGTTGATTTTTTTGTCTGGGGCTATTTAAAGGACAAAGTCTACAAACACAAGAGAAGAGTTAATAGAAAGAATTCTCGAAGAATGTGAAAATTTTCGGGCTAATCCTGATTTCATTCGTAAAGCTACACACTCTGTACGGCGCAGATGTCAGAAATGTGTTAATGCTGGCGGAATGCACTTTGAACAACTCTAGTAATTTGTAATTCACCTTACTTTAATCTAATTCATTGTTGTTTAATAAAAAATAATGTAATCAAATTTTATTTTACTGTCATTGTTTTTTCTGTTCTGCTAAAATATTCATAAAATAAAGTTCAGATAAGATTTACTCAAAAACTGATAATCTTAGAGAAAAAACACAAGAGACTTTTTTTGTGTAGAAAACTTCATTTTCAAGTTCTGCTCATAAATTAATGTAAAAGTGTCACACAATAAAGTTGGGGCTAAATTATATCTAGGCCCCCCCAGTTTCACCCGCTCCTGAATGATTTTCGTACATAGTTGTCATTTTGTCTTAAAAAGCATAAAAAGATAAATTCCTGTGTAAATTATCATTTGTTTATCTTTAGACGTTTCGAAAATATTCATAAAATACATTTTCAGGAGAATTACTTGAACACCCTCTATCTCGGAAACTAAGCACTTCCCGACCCATGTTTATAGGAACTTTTTTCTTATTTTGAAAAGTTGTATTGCTTGGTGAAGTTTGGCCTATGCAATTCGGGACACCCTGTATATTTTCCGATTTTCCAGTTCGACGCGTGGAAGTCGTCGGTTTCATGACGACCAAAAATTTATTAATATCTATCTGTCGGTCAAAAAAAATATATGTGTCTAAGACCAGTACCTAATGTGTGGTACAAATGGCGGACAAATATATCACGGCGAATCTACAGTCGGACAAAAAAAACAGCAATTTTTCACAATCGATGATTTTCACGCGTTGGACTGGAAAATCGGAAAATATATTTTGTCGAACAATTTAAAAATTGGATTCTACATATTTTTATTCAGCGAAAAAATCAGCTTGTTATTTAAAAGCAGGATGTACATATATTTACAAACGCACACACTCCAAGCATTCCTAGATAACTAAATACAAAAACTGTTTTTTTTTTTTATTTTTCTTGTAAAAGGCAATATTTTACTGTCGGCCAACTTATTTATTATGTTCTATACTTCATTCAAAAACAAAAAATTTAAAAAAAAATGTTAATAAATTTTTGGTCGTCATGAAACCGACGATGTCCACACGTCAGACGAGACAATCGCAAAATATATTTTGTCGGACAATTCGAAAATTCGATTCTACATATTTTTATTAAGCAATCTTGAAAAAATCAGATGGTTATCAATAAATTCTTTAAAGTCGTTATTTCGGCATGTTTAGAGTGGTAGACGTTCTAAAATTTTTGTCGGACATTTTCTTTCTCGCGCGTTTAATCAAGTTTTCTTGCGACTACATTTTGTAAAAGTACAGTATCTATAAATTTTTCATACAACAGGAAATGCACGTCTTTCGAAAAAATGGGAGGGGGAAAGCCTCGTTTACGAACATTTTCGCAGAGGAAAAAAGTGGTAGACTAGACGCAATTAGGCCATACAGGAAGTTATAAGAGGATACGTATAAATTGCACTTTATGTCGGCGGGCACCTAGAGTACAGGATATCTGGAAGCGCCCAAACATTTCATGATGACATACATGATCACATGATCTCGTTTCATTATCATTTACAGTATTGTCCATTTAGGCCAGTGGAATTAGCAAATATGCATATTGTAATTCGTTTCAGGATGCCACGTGGGTTAAACGATAGTTTTATTGATTACGAACATGACCCTGAATTTGGTCCACTTTTTGACCGCCGGAACATTGTTTATTTAACGATTTATTGTTGAAAAATTCCAAAAAATTGACTTTTTTAAAGATAACTCAAAGACGTTTGACGATAGGTTTTTCAATTTGTAGATACTGTTAGAACTTTGAAAAACGGTTAATTTGAGAGGTGTTTCGTTTAAAACGCTTGAAAATTTGCAAATATTTTTCATTCTTTAACAAAAGCACTTTAGTGCTTGAAACTTTGAAGAAATATGTCTTTTATCATCCCAAAGTTACCTCTAAAATTTCATCAAAAAATTTTAATTAGTTTAAGAGATATTCAATTTGTTTATTAAAAACATGAATAATGTAAAATGCAAATTCACCCAGTTCCCGTTGTCGTAGAGGGTTGATCTGGACATCATTTTTTTTTGTTGAGACTTAAACTTTGTTTTCATTAATGGCAAATCAAATTTGCATTATTTTCAACTTCAAAATGGCGTTTGAAAAAGTGTCACATTTTGAGGTTAGGTTTTTTGCTAATAACTTTTAAAAAATTGTAGCGTTCATTTTGAACACCTGTATATATGTATATTTTGTCTTTTTGCAATAGACTAATTTCTTCACATTTTAACCATCCGTAATTTGAATAATTTTGATTAAGCTTAGATGTGTTACAAGTGATAAAGAACTAAAGGTAATCCGACCATAATACTGTCGAGCAGTATATAAGATATTTGGAGAACTAACTGTTTGATTGTTAAAACGGCGAGAGTTATATTGTGGTATTTAAGCGCTGGGAGCTGTATGTATAATTCTGGGTCCTGTCGTTGGTATGTGTCAGAAATTTTTGTCTCTGGCCATTCTGATGATTGCCACAATATTCGATGTTTAATCGAGCGCAAGCGTTGGGAGTTTTTTGAGAAAAAGACCGGTGAAAAACGGAGAGCGTGGGAGGACTGGGACTTTGACCTTTACTGTCTTAGAACTCGCTTCTGATACTTATTCGGGAAAATAGCGATTAGTGAGTTTGTTACCCAAGAGCCGCGAATATCCAAGGCTGTTCACCGAGCACGTTCTAGTGCCCATGACGAGTAACTTTCGTTTCCACGTAATTCCATTACCACAATCCGACGATAGTCTCTGTTATCATCACATTCTAAGGCGTATGGTATAATTTATGGAAATGAGGGCACGTGGGAGACATCTTATGTAATATATCATTGGAACTCGTATGGTAGATGTGACAGGAACTGGCTTTCAAGGGAAGACCGTCAGTTCATGAGTTTGGAGGTATATAGAGCCGTCGTTTTTCCGATCTACGGGACGTATCTAAGCTGTTACGTAATCCTGAGCTGGTATAGAAATTCTAGGCTGCAGCGAGATTGCCAGACCTTCGTGGGCAGGGTCATTGATTAGCGTCAAAGGCTGCGAGACTTTGAGAACACGTGGAGGAAAATTCGGTAACAATTTTAATACGTTATTTAGTTGTATCTCTGAATTTTACTATATATTTTATATTTGACTTGTGTTTGGTTGAATAATACTGATTTGTGTATTTGAATATATGTAAATCTTACAAAGGAAAATATTTAATTGCCAAATGTTTTAGTCATTAAAGAGCAGTACAGCTCTCTATATTTTTGCCCTTGTCAAATCGTTGAGCTTAAGGCATTATAACATTATTTAAGCATATATATATTTTTACCATCATATAAATTTTATTGCCAGATAAATTTCAAATATACTGTACACCAACGTTATATGTGGCCACGTATACAGAGGTTTCTTTCGATTACGTAAGTGAAAGTACGTTTTCTGATATGAATCGCTTTGTGAAATACAATACTTAAGGTTTACGCTTGTTACCATTATTTGAAGTTATTTTTCTATATTGCTAGCTGTACAGTTTGTATATATATATTTTCATATTTGTGTAAATATTTAACTAGGGTATTTTTAGAGTACTGAACTCTATTTGTTTGTTATATTTTTCTTTCTGGGGTATCAAAGAGAAAATTATTAAGTAACACTTTATTCATTATAAAATCTCAGTATCACGCTGCTCTAAATTATTAGGTTTTTAAATTCATATTGTTTTTTATCATCCTATTGGATTAAATAAATTATTGCAATCTGAAAACTTTTTCCTTACATAACATCATTTTTTTATTACTAAAGATCCTTTCTGGCTTGAGGTCGCCAAGAAAAAGTTTGTAAATTTAGAGCCGGTGGCGCCCCAAAATAAATTCTAAGATCTAGTGACTTTTAACAACAAATAGCAGCCTCTTAAAGTTTAATATAAAATCACACCGAATCCACCCAGGCTCACCAGACAGTAGAGCAGCCGTTCGCCTTTCCGGTGTAAAAGGTAAGTGTGGCCTTTATTAACGCTACAAAATGAAGATTTTGCAATATCTGATATCTTTGTTGCTGGGGTTTTTTCACACATTTTCAAAAAAAAAATGACTCTGTAGCCTTACTAGAAGCCGAGATGATTTTTTTTTTAATAAATTCGTAATTTGTTTATTAATAAACATTAACAGCTGAAACTTGGCGAACAACTAGTTTAATAGTCTATCTTTGTAATAGAGCTGAGTTTGGTGAAAAAAATTCAATTTGCAACGATAACAATAATTAATTTTAAATCAGCGTCAGAACAGGAGTGAGAAGCATGAGACATATTTGTAACACGTTCATAAAATGATCTAGACGAGTTCAAATCCGTCAACCAAAAATTTACCGTTTCTTCGATTTTGACTTTTTTTTTTAATTTGGGGTAGCGTGATGAAATAATAATATCTGTCATGTCGATTTTTTCCTAATTAAACAATAATTTGTTATAAACAATTATTTTTTGTTAAAAAATTTTTTACGAATTTATTAAAAAAAAAATCACCTCGGCTTCTAATAGGCTACAGTCATTTTTTTTTTTTTTGAAAATGTGTGAAACGACCCCAGCAAAAAAGATATGAGAACGATATTGCGAAATCTTCATTTTAGAGCAGCGATTTCGTAAGTCTATCGTGTCGTTTTTTTTTTTGGCGTAGAACCAGGTCAAACATGTTAGGTTCCTTTGAGTATGTCACCGGACATATGAAATCATATTTTACGACATTTTTTTGTGGTCTCGAACTTTTTAAATCAATAAAAAGTGAAAAAAATGTATTTTTAAATAAAATTGTTTTTTTTTGTTTCCACCGCGCCACATCTTTAAAACTATTAAAAGTACCGACATTTGTTTTGTGTCAAATTAAAGCACACACTGTAGCGCTTTTACCAATATAAACGGTTTGGGCACAATTCGCATTTTCATTTCTCTAAAAATCAGATAAACTAAAAATATATATATTTTATGTATTGAAATCTTCACCAATCGATAAACTTTTTTATTTTTGAAAATATTTACATACATGCAGCGAAGAAAATAAAGCCTAATAATCACAAAAGTTTTTGAAACAATATATTTTTTCCTAAAGTGTACCGTTTGGCAACAGCGATTTTTTTTATCAGCGCTAAATGCGACGCTCGCATGCAGGGTTGGTCAGATTAGTCGCGTAGAAGTGGCGGTTGTCGAAAATCATTAAGTATTCATTGTTCGGATAAAAATTGTGACAATCGAAAATGTGCTTGTTTACGGAAGGCCTAAAATGTTGCAACGAGTGCAAATATCGTTCCTCTAACAACATTATTAAAGATTTTGAGGCAGATATAAACGAATTAGAATGCTATTAATGTAGGGCCTACATAAACTACATACTACATATTTATCTATCCAAATAGAAAATTTATTTAAACAATAAAACTGATTTTATGCGTACGTTTACTTTCATTCATTTAAAAACGTCTAATATACTTACTAATTAGGTGGGTAGTTAGTAACACTGATTGATATTTATAGATTAGGTATTTATATCTACCTACCTGTCTTCTTATTATTAAAATGAGATTATTTTATATTTATTGTACAATTTGTTAATATTAACAACATATGATCAATACTACTGTACAATATATGAAATATTGAACAATACTATTGATCCCCTAGATGCTTTTGATTACTACTGTTTTTGCATCTATTGATATAAGTTAAACTACTACATACACCCCGACCGGGACCGTCAGATCGTTGCAGTCGCAGGCTTGCTACAGCCGAGCGCGCAAGAATATGACTTTGGCCCGTTAAAAAAAATCGCTGACGCAATACTATGAACGGAACATGAAAAATGTTTATCCTAAAAACTTTTTTCAACTATTGGCTTCAATTTGTACGCAGCATGTATATACAAATTTTCATAAATAATTTTTTTTCTCGATTGTCTAAAATTACGCTACTGAAAGTAACAAGTTTGAGTTTCCTATTATTTTTCCAACTTAAAAAAAAATAAATCGGGTTCACGTGGGACGTTGTTCGAAGCGCTATTGTGTCTACTTTAATCTAAAAAAAAAATAGCTTGATAGCACAAATGTTTTCAGAGATATAGCGGTGGAGACGTTAAAAAACATATTTCATTAAAAATCTATTTTTTTGAGTTTTTCCGAAATAAAAAAGTTCTCGATCACCAAAAAATGTCGTAAAAAATGTTTTCGTGTACACGATTATCTTACTAAAGAATCCCACTAAGTCTGGTTTGGTTTTTTTTTCTCGAAAACTAAGCGACTTTACTTCCAGATTTTACTCTACTATTTATTTAAAAGTTATTAGCAAAAAACCTAACCTCAAAATGTGACACTTTTTCAAACGCCATTTTGAAGTTGAAAATAATGCAAATTTGATTTGCCATTAATGAAAACATAAAGTTTAAGTCTCAACAAAAAAAAGAATGTCCAGATCAACCCTCTATGACAACGGGAACTGGGTGAATTTGCATTTTACATTATTTATGTTTTTAATAAACAAATTGAATACCTCTTAAACTAATTAAAATTTTTTGATGAAATGTTAAGGATAACTTTGGGGTAATAAAAGACATATTTCTTCAAAGTTTCAAGCACTAAAGTGCTTTTGTTAAAGAATGAAAAATATTTGCAAATTGCTAAAATTTTCGCGGTTTTTTGCAATTATTTAAACAAATTTTCAAGCGTTTCAAACGAAACATCTCTTAAATTAACCATTTTTCAAAGTTCTAACAGTATCTACAAATTGAAAAACCTATCGTCGAAGGTCTTTGAGTTATCTGTAAAAAAGTTGATTTTTTTTAATTTTTCAACAATAAATCGTTAAATAAAAAATGTTCCGGCGGTCAAAAAGTGGACCAAATTCAGGGTCATGTTCGTAATCAATGAATCTATCGTTTAATCAACGTGGCATCCTGAAACGAATTACAATAAATTTCAGCCTTGTTTTTTTACTAATTCTACTGGACTAATTTAATGGTGTACACTTACACAAAAAAAGATAGTTATTAGGAAATCGATTGCACATGAATGGATTTGCCTAAAAGCTCAATTAATGCTTTTCTTTAATCATAAATGCAGTTTTTTACTACTTTTTTATCGGCTTATTTTTCTCTTCATAAAATTCATTTTGTTATGAAAAATTATTTTGAAATGTTATAATGCGAAAAATTTCGGTTATTTTTGCCTTAAATATGTTTACTCAGAGATTCTCGAGGCCAAAGATTATAGTGGAAGACCAGACCCTCTGAATTCGACATCCTCTATACAACTCGCGAACACCCACCTAAAAAATAGGTAATCTGATGTAAAATAACCTGCTAAACTTGATTTTTGAATTCGCCCATTGATTTGAGATTGCCAAAATGACCAAATTGGCAATTTTCTAAAAAAAATAAAAATTATGTGTTATTTTTTGTTTTTCATATAACACGTCATATATTTTTTATTTTACTTCAGAATTTTTTAATTTTTTTACATAATATTCTCTAACTATTCTTTGATATGTTGAAAGTAAAAAACTTTACCTAAAAAATAATTAGTTGGCAAAAAAAAATAACAACTTTTCTTTGACGCAAAATCTTTAAAATTTGCAGAGTAAAATGTCCGATCGAGGTAACTTTTTTATTTTTAAAGTTAGGTGCCTACTATAATCGAAGAAAATGTTCCGAATGAACTAAATAAAATCTTTTATAAGAAGTTTTTTTTGAAATTTTGCTCCCTTATCGAAATATTCATTAATTGTTTCAGCGTCCGAACGAATGCGCGCTACTATGAATCGGCCGCAATCGCATCTAGAGCTAAACGCAGACACGTGCCGGGTCGCCGGGTGATTATTATTTTCCAGTATCCATTTATGTTAAGTTGAAAGTGCTTTTTGTCTCAGTCCTTATTTTAGTGCGTTATAAACACATAGTTTGGCATAATAAATTATAATTACTCGGATAGGAAATCAAAGGAAACAAGCTAAAAACGTACTCTTCGCCTGTTCACTGGATTTTTATATAATTGTTATACATTCAATAGGATACTTTTCGCAGTTTTTTGTAAATAATGTTACTTTTAGACATTTTTAATTTTATAGTACGATCTTAGTTGGTAAAAGACTTGGTAAAAAAACTACACCAAACCCCATTTGGGTTTCGATTCCGAGTCAAAAGAACTACACCACCACCTTACACGTAGAAGAATGTAAATTTTTACATTATAAGACACGAGCTATAAAATCATATTTTCACGGTTGTATATTACATTATGAAATGTATATTTGTAAAATATATAAATAATTAGAAATATTAAAATGAAATATTTCACTAGATTTCTATTCAATTACAAAAACATAAAAATTAAAAAAAAAATTTTTCAGCAGTAAAATCACAAGAGCTTTTTTTATCGGATAAATTTCTCTTTGTAACGAAATAATTTTGCCAATCAGTGCTTTTATGAGAAAAACTGACATGAAAAAATCGCGAGACCGGAGATCGAGCGATTTTGTCAAATGTCAGTTTTTCGAGCAAAATTACTGATTGACAAAATATTGAGTTAAAAAGAAATTTATTCATAAAAGAAAAGCTCGAGTGATTTTTGGCAAGATAAATTAACGACAGAATATGTGAACGAACAACAATTAAAAATAATTATAATTTTCTCAAAACGACTCATATCGTACAGTATAATTTCCACAAGACTTAAAAGTTATAGCCGACAGTACAGATTTTAAAATGACGTGCGACTACTAGATATACTCTGCTTTTGAGGAACAGGTATTTTTATCGTGATAAGAAACGATGCACCTTTTTTATCGCTGTCAAAGTGACAAAATGTGACTGTCAAATAGACTTTTTTATATAGGAGTTAATTTATCAAATTTAAATCATTAAGTAATAACATTTTTATTTATCGATCGATTTTGTTCAAATAGGGTTCTTCTTCTAGCTAACACTAATTTACTGTCCAAATTTCAGTACAATCGGAATTTTCTTTCTTCAGTTATCGTGCTTACAAGAAACGTGACGGACGGGCAGACAGACGGACATTTTGAAAGTTGTTCAGAATTTGTTCACTAACACAATGGTACGAAAATTTTTTGTCTGCGAGCGATATTTACGGCTTTAGAAATGTACCGATCAAATGCAAAATCCGATGACATTTCTGTGGCTCTAAAACAATATTTAGAACAGAAAAATTTATTTTTATCACTAAATCCAGTTTACCATGCACAATGTAGAAGATCGTATACCCGAACTGCTTATAAAAGAAAATCAGAAATTGAAAATCCTAGTACAGAGAATACAAGTAAAAAGGGCATTTCTGCAATGTGCTATTTACAAGACAGCCTACCAAATTAAGCCCAGAATTCCAAATATTTTAGATTTTGGATAGTACTTAAAGGAGGAAACCTTATTTCCAAAGATGATTTCAAAAAGCCCAAAACCCAATTTTATTGAGTTAACTCCATTTTGTAAATGTAAATTATATAACTGTACTAAGAGCTGCAAGTGTAGCAAAGCAAACGCGCAATGTAACATAAGTTGTTTATGCGAAGGAAAATGTAATCTTTAGTACCCACTTGCTGTTATAATTAATGAAAATATATTTTTTAATGTGTATGTTTCGAGATTATCTACATAATTTTATAACATTTAATTGCAAATAGAAACTAAATAATCCGTAGACTCACTTGATCGCTTAAACGACACCACAGATGGGCGACGTTAACAGAAGTTATGCTTTAAATTAATGCGGACGAGTTGCGCGGCCGCTTCCAACAGCGTCATCTCGTTACATGAGCCGAATTTCCAAAAAATATCTTTATAAAAAAGTTTGTTTAAAGTATATGGAACATTTTTCTCGTTTATACTATAACTCTCTCTTTAAAAATAAAAAAGTTACCTCGATCGGGTATTTTTCAACGCAAATTTTAAAAAACCGCGACAATAGAGGGTAATTATATTTTTTTTAGGCACTATATTATTAGTTACACTATATTCTTTGCCGTCAGCCTGTCCAAGAATATTGAAGGGATAATTTGTAAAATATTGGTCAAAATCTGAATTAAAATAAAAAAGATATGATGTGTTATGTGCAAAACAAAAATTAACACATAATTTTAAAATTTTTCAAAAAATTTGCGAATTGACCGATTTGGCAATCTCAAATTAATGGGCGAACTCAAAAATCAAATCCAGAAGGTCATTTTACATAATATCATCTGTTTTTTAGGTGGGTGTTCGCGAGTTGTATAGACTACTTTTAAAATGCTTCCTACAGATTGGCTGCTCTCCGACTATTACGAATCTGATGTTTAATGATAAATATTAAACAAAATGACGCCCTCAAAACAGCTGAATCTCATAATAAAATCATACATAACTTTTTATAAGTACCTATTGATAATAGTATATATTCAACGAGCATTAATGATGGCCATTATTCACGAGGGTGAAGTTTAAATCGTAAATCACCAGAGTGCCATTACATGCGAGTAGAATACTATATTTTGTCCACGATTATTAAATATGTTTGAATAAATTGTTTACTGAAGAAATTAATTAATTAATTATATTATTCTTTTTGAGTAATATGTAAAATTACTGTAAATAACGCTGATGTTTAAAGTTAATTTGATAAGGCGTTCTTTTGACACATAACGGGTTACTCAATAAAATTTAAAAACGAAATTGTATGATAAAAAGGGTCTGTTTCTGAAATGTTAAATAAAGTTATCTATTCATAAATTTAATAATAACAGTAAAATTGTTCACACAATTGTAGCTATGACAGTTAACGAATAATTCCATTTAACGTTTCAGAAACTGGCCATAAATTCTATTCAAAAGTTGCGAGATTGCACTCAAATTGAAGAGGAACCTGCCAATGATTAATCATTAATCACTACTAGATAGTGATTAATGATTAATCACTGGTAGTAGTATATAATTGTGATTGAACAAACACAAGTATAATTGGTATATTATAAAACGGCCGTGGACAAATATTTCATATCAAAGTTCAAATATTCTGGCATAAGTGTTTTTAATACTGATGGCGGATCCAAAATGGCCTAAATTCAGATGAATTAAAACCATGTAATATTCGATAAGTTAAGAAAAAATTGCGCGAAATTGAATAAGGGTTTATAATAAATTTGAAAGTGTATTTTAAATAAAGAACTAGAAGAATATTATAAAAATACTATTTGTGGAAAAAAAATTAAGGATCTATGAAATTCTACATTTATACCTTTGTCAATCTTTATTTTCCTTTTCTTCAAAGACGTTTTTCTCTTTAGAGGACACATTTTTATGTAAATCGGGTCTGCTGAACGCTCGTGTGAATACTGCGAATCGTGGTCTATCATGTTTGAAAATACGCTCGTCAGTATTTTCCAAATTACTCGGGTAATTTTGAGTCAAATGAAAAAAAGTTTTTCAAGATTGATTTTATACCTAACACCTCCAATGATTATTTTACCGATATCTAGATTGAAAAGTATAATTATTAAAAATAAATTATTTTTGGGAAAAAACTTCGTTCGTTTTTGTCCAACTTAAATAGCTGCAATTTCGCCTTATAGAGACATCTGATCGAAACGTACCAAGAAACGAATTCAAGATAATTCTATCAACGTCAATTAGGATTTAATAATCCACATTTTTATAATGCATATTTTAATAAAAATAACCATTTTGCAAAATCACCTAAGTAATTTAAAAAAAAAGTTTATGTCAAATTACTTGTAGCAAGCTAAATGCTTCGAAATAAAATCCCTCCATAATTTTAATGGTAACAGTATACTTAAAAAAACTGCATTAACTTTCTTGTGTTTTAAAAAAAAATTGACAATAATTACAAAATTTTGTTTGTTTAAAGATAGTTGTTTCTAACAAACTGGAATAAAACCATGTTTTTCCAAAATATTTTGATTTCTTTAGATAGTTTAGATTATAAATTATTTTTAAGGAAAATAATATATGCCACTTGATTTATAATTTCCAAAGCCCCAAAAAAGTTTAAATGGAACTTTTTTGGAAAGGAATAAATTTGCAATTTCGATTTTCAT
The DNA here is from genome assembly GCA_936432065.2 of Rutpela maculata. Taxonomy (NCBI): domain Eukaryota; kingdom Metazoa; phylum Arthropoda; class Insecta; order Coleoptera; family Cerambycidae; genus Rutpela; species Rutpela maculata. The sequence goes on along the minus strand of OW386290.2, from coordinate 101,027,006 downwards.
AAAAACTTACTTTTTAAACAACAAATAACATAACTTGGCCAATTACTTCCACATCCAGTGGAAGTATAGTAACGACAAAAAAATTTTTAAAAATTTTTATTGTTCAAATAGGCTTAGAATGTCATGAAACGTCGAGATTTTAAGTTTGAGCGAAAAAAAAATTTCTGTCTGTCGGTCTGTAACTTTTTTTGTGCGCACGTTTACTCTGGAACCGTTTAAGATATTGACTTGAAATTTGGTGCACGTATGTATTTTAACGTGATCTGGAACTAGATTATATTTTCATCTTGTTCCATCGAAGGGTTGGGGGTAAATTGGGGTAAATTTGGGGTAAATAGGTAAATTAAGCAGGTAAGAGTCCAGAAAATTGGTATTTAGTATATTAAAGAGCAGCTAAGGTTTCAAAAAAATTTTTGGCATCAGCCACCCCCATTACCACCCCCACCCCATTATTAAAGGGGATGAAAAAAAATTGTGATTTAGTGTGTGTGTACAAGAACCAGAAACCTCAAAATATTTTTTTACTTCATCCACCCCCACTACCACCCCCTAGCCCCACCCCCACCCCACTACCGATGTGGGGTATCGTTTTATAGGTTTTTGGGGTAGAGGATTTCAAATATTATATTATTAAAGTTCCATAAGCAATTATTTCCACATACAAAATTTTTTCGTTGTGAGTGACTTGGATAGAAAATCTGGAATGTGGAAGTAGTGATTCCTTGGGCAGCGGTTTTTTTACTTCCACTCACTGGAGTGGAAGTATAGTAATTGTAGAAAAATGTAAATTTATTTTTTTCAAATAGGCTTAGAATGTCATGAAAAAAATTTCGGTCTGTCTGTCTGTAACTTTCTTTTTGTGTGCACGATTACTCTGGAATCGCTTATGCTAGTACATATTACAGTGAGATCTGGAACTAGATTATATTTTCATTATTAGAAGAGCGACAACCCAGAAAGAAACGGCTACTAGTGAAACAATCTTGTAATGTGGTATACTGATTTCTGTCATTAAAATGATTATTTTTCCGAGCAGCGCCAAATCAAATTGGCTTCCGGTTTCAAGATGGCGGCCGATTTAGAAAATTTAAAAGAATGAGTTTTCTATCTAAACTATTGATGTTACAAAAAAAGTTGTTAAGAAAAATTGTTTCAAGTTAAATTCTGAATAAGAAAGTTTAATACAGCTTTTTACCTAAAGCTAAAAATAAAGGCGGTACATAGAAAAATATGAAAAAGTTATTTTTCATTTATAATTTAAAAGTTTACAAGTTTTTCAGCTGAACAATTACTGATACAGAAAAAAAATTATTAAGAAAAATATTCCACATTAAAATTTGAATAAAAAAACTTTATACAATATGTTTATCTAACACTAAAAATAAATCCGCTACACGAAGAAATACTTGAAAATGATTTTATGTATATTTTACAATCTAAAGCAATAATTATAATGTTCTTCTTGAGTATTCTTTACGAGAAACTGAAGACACATTATTTTTCAATAGTCCAGTCGGTAAAGTAAAAAATACACCAGAAGCTCGCAAAAAATATTATCAGAGATTTTCCTTCAGTAACTGTTAGTGGAGGGGTTATTACATCACAAAACCACAGAAATTCGTTCTGGGGGTGCCGCACAACCCCCCCTCCCGAAAAAAAAAACACCCATTCGGTGAAAAAAGCCTTATTTTACTGATAACTCGTTAACCGTTGAAGATATAAAAAAATTGCTCATTATAAAAAGAAAGCTTGGCTAATTTCCTAAAAAAAGTCCTTCTGTAATTTTTTTGCATACGCCATAGTTTTCGAGAAAATCGATATTGAAAATATAAGAAAAATTGAATTTTTAGAAAATGCGTTATATAATCGTTAATATCGTCGATATAATATAAGAAAATAAGTAAGCAACTGAAAGATATTTTTATAACCTTCAATTTTTCACCATAGAAAACTATAAAAGTAACTGGATTTCTAGGGTTTTTAAGGTCGTGTTAGTAAAAATTGATTTTTTCCCGATTTTTTTGAATATATATTTGCCAATTATTAACATATTACAAAAAATAGAATCAGATTATTAAATACATTCATTTAATAACTTTATTTTGTAACCATAAAAAATAATAAAAGTCCCTATATGTTTTATAATTTGGAGATTGTCTAAGTAAATTTTTTTTTCAATTTTTTTTTAAGTAGATCTTTGCCAATTGTTGACATGTTATAGAAGAAGAAGCAAATGAAAAATTTAATAACTTTATATCATAAAAAATTATAAAAGTCACTATATTTTTACTAATTTTGAGATTATGTCAAAAGTAACAAAATGAAACACTTTAGTAGAGTTTTGATTTAAGTTTATTTACAAATTTTAAAAAAAATATATTTTACAATAGCATTTTTTTTCCTGAGAAATATAGTATAATATAAAAGAATACTCTGACTGACTCACTGATCTATCAACGCACAGCTCAAACCGCTGGGTCTAGAAACTTCAAATTTTGCACAGAGGTTCCTCGAATGCCGTAGGCAACCACTAAGAAGGGATTTTTTGAAATTCGACTTCTAAGAGGGTGAAAAAGGAGGTTGAAATTTTAGGCTTTTTCGGAAATGGTTAGATCTAGATGCGTGAAATTTGGCAGAAATATTTTTTGTTGAAATGTATTAGATACGTGTAAGGTAAAATTTTCGATTTTCACTTTTTGAAGGGACGAAAACGGGGGTGGTTTAAAGCGCTCCCGTATTTTTGAAATCACGTAGATAACTCAGAAACGTGATTATTCCACCGATGGAGTCTTCTGAGGAAAGAAGAAGACACGTATTCGAGACGGTTTTCAAAAAGAGACCCCCCCCCCCGAACGGGTAAACAGAGGGAGGGATGTTTTTAAGCATGAAATTTGACTAATACACATGTGCTATATTGTCAATTAAAATAGTTATTTTTTTGTTTGACTCGCTCTAACACAAATATATAATAATGAATTGTTATCAAATTGGGATGCGCAGAAGCTTTCCTTGAGTGCAGTGAATGCACAGTGGTTTCCCTCGAGTGTACTTCCTGAGTACTATAGAAGTACTCAGTGAGTATGTAGTACTGCCTTATAGGAATAAGTTAATATGTCAGTGTTCTTGATTCCACCCGGACGAAGTCTTCCAAGCGAACGAAGTCGCGGGCATCAGCTAGTATAGTATAATTTTAAATGGTATGATCAATTAATATGAAGTCTTAACTTTATTTTCAAAAATATTAAAATACAAGGACGCTAGATTAATTTAAAAAAATAAATAAATAAAGGCTCCCTGCATATTCAATTTTTTGATGGTATATCTTTTATGCAATTTTTTAACTATTAAATGATTAGAAACAATAGTTATATGATATATAAACTCAAAAAAAAAGAAAAATTTGAGTTAAATTTTCAAGATGTTTGGGTCTTTTTTTATTTTTAGGAAGCAATAAAAAAATTGGCCAAAATTTGGCTAACTTCAACATGCTGGTAAATTTGTAAATGTGAATATTTGTATTCCTAACTTTTTCTGCATTGAAGTACTACCTTGAACTAAAAGATAATGCATTTATAACTTATATTAAAGTCAGTTATTTTTTATGAGCCTGTGAATAGTTAGAGACGGAAAAAATTAAGGGATAACTATATTATATTGTTATTTTTATATACTAATAAATATCAATAGCCATCAAAAATGGCAACACAAGAGAGTATTTTATATCCCCTTTAAAACTCATTTTAATTTTTCTTCCTAGCTTGTATGGTTTTCTAGCAATTCAATTTTTACTTCCACGTCCAGTGGAAGTATAGTAACGACAAAAAAATTTTAAAAAATTTTTATTGTCCAAATAGGCTTAAAATGTCATGAAACGTCGAGATTTTAAGTTTGAGCGAAAAAAAATTTTCTGTCGGTCTGTAACTTTTTTTTGTGCGCACGTTTACTCTGGAACCGTTTAAGATATTGACTTGAAATTTGGTACACATATGTACTTTAACGAGATCTAGAACTAGATTATATTTTCATCTTGTTCCGTAAAGGGTTGGGGGGTAAATTTGGGGTAAATGGGTAAATCAAGCATGTAATAGTCCATGAAATTGGTATTTAGTATATACAAGAGAAGCTAAGGTCTCAAAAAAATTTTTGGCATTAGCCACCCCCATTACCACCCCCACCTCCTTATTAAAGGGGATGAAAAAAAAATGTGATTTAGTTTATGTACAGGAACCAGAAACCTCAAAATATTTTTTTACTTCATCCACCCCCCACTACACCCCCCTATCACCACCCCCACCCCACTACCGATGTGGGGTATCGTTTTATGGGTTTTTGGGGTAGAGGATTTCAAATATTATATTATTAAAGTTCCATAAACATTTATTTTCACATACAAAGTTTTTTCGTTGTGAGTGACTTGGATAGAGAATCTGGATGTGGAAGTAGTGATTCCTTGGGCAGCGGTTTTTCTATAGGCCGCGCGCAAAAAATTTCAAATAAACGAAAATTCGCGTGCATTAAAAATAAAATTTTGGAATTTTTTTCAATAACGATTTTCTCGAAAACAAAATTATAATAGAACATTTTTTTAGGAAATTAGTCAAGCTTTCTTTTTATAATTTATACATTTTTTCGTATTTTTAACGGTTAACGAGTTATCAGTAATATAAGGCTTTTTTCACTGAAGGGGTGGTTTTTTGGGAGGTTGTGCGGCACCTCCAAAATGGATTTTTGTGGTTTTGTGATGTACTTCATTAACTGTTACTGAAGGAAAATCTCAGATAACATTTTTTGTGATGGAAATTTTTATAATTATTGGACTACAACCTAAAAATAATTTAATAAAAAATAGGTAAAGACTTCTTTAGTTAGTTACATACCTTCTTTAAGTTTGTGCAAAGTAATGTGCATTACAAGCCGGCTTTTTTACAACCACATTTGGTTTTAATTCTCTAAGGGCTTTAGATACCTCCGGAAGTGTTGATCGTTTTTGGCCCAATTTCAATAGGGATTATTGTAATATGCTGTTTTACATATGTTCCAAATTGTAATCAAATATTTTAAATCTAACAGAAGTTATCGTGTTTACAAGAAGCGGTATACACGCACACATAGATATACATGCACACACACACTTATAGACGCAAAGACATTTTTTATTCGATATTTCAGTTCAGTCTGCTGTGAAACGGATATCTGTACAAGAAATTTTTTTCTACGATGATTATTAAAATTTATTTTCAATTTATAATAAATTTATAATAAAGTTAGAATACCGACAAAAGATATACAATTCATTACTGAACCATAACAGGTACGAAAAGAATTGATAGAAACATTATTGTAGAAAATTTAGTCAGCTTTAATTTTGCGTATAGCCACTTTTTGATTAGGGCTAACCGTTTTCGAGATATGAGCGAAAAACCAAAAACCGGGACCTTCTTTGTGCCCCCCTGCATCCCCTCCGCTTCCTATGTTCGGGGACTTTTGGTATGTTTACCTCCTAAATAGTCCAAACACAGCCCTCAAGTCAAAAATTGATCTCGGCATTTCCCTCTAGACCCCTTTATTGAACGTTCATTCAGTGGGCTAAAATATCAAATTAGAAATTACATAATTAATATTCTAAGTATTTGATATTCTCAATATTCTCATACGGTTAAAAAATTAATTAATCATTTAATCAATTTTAACCCATTTATTATTTAATCATTTTTCATTTTCCAATTCGATTTTAATGTTTTATCAAATGTAAACATATTTTCAATATAGGCCAGGCAACATAGGGTTTGTAGGCGAATTAATTGTCGGAAAGCTGGAAATAGTTTTGATCTTTTCATTTGCGTGTAAAAAGGGTTTTTTAAAGTCTGCATCAAATTTCTGATTGTGTTGTATGACGGGCGTCCCAAAAACCTCGGTATTTTAGGACTTTTTTTCAGTTTTTACCAATAACTCCTAAATTATGCATTTCTCGGAAATTTTATTCTCTTATAAAGTACATAAAATTTTACGTCGAATGAGTACCATATACTTTAAAATGTGAAAAGTCGTTAGGAAGATATGCGAAGTCAAAAAACGACGATAGTTTTCATCTCGGTTTTCATTTAAGAAAAAAATGTGTTTTTTACATATTTTCACAACGTAAAATGTAATAAATGAAATATATAATGTAATATGTGAATATCCAAAGTTAACTAGTCAATACTTATCGTGGTCAATACTTGGTGGTGAATTCCTGGATTCTAAAATAAAAGCGCACATTGTGATTATAAATATGTAATTAAAACGTTAAAAATCGACTGAAAGTACAATATGCTTTGATGGAAAATTTTGATGTGTGGGTAATTAACAAAAAAAGTAGAGTATACAAAATTATGTAAATACAATATCAATTAAGTTTGCTGCGTTTGCAATTAGAAGCTGAGTGAAGCAATTGGTCCAATTTATGGTCCTCATCATCCAGGTTTTCTAATTCGTCATCATCGTCAGGTAGTATTACTTCGTCGTCATTGAAGTTTGGTTCGACATCAATTTCATCTGGTGTATTGGTACAGGACGCACCTCTGCAATTATAGCATATTGGAGAACATTTCATTCCTTGCTTCCTACAACCACAAGCATTTCGGCACCCCTTTAAGCATTTGCACGCAGTGTTATCGAGTAGTTCCTGCGGAGCTTGTTCGACTGTTGATGGCACTGGGAGTAGCCCATGCTTAGTGACCTTCCAACCCCAGTGAACTGGGTCCATCAAATGACCCTTCCACAAATTAACTTGACATTGACATTGAGTGCAGTCTAGCAGCTTCTTCAGTTGGAGGAAGAGTGGCCAAGTTAAAATTATTCTGTACTAAGGATTTGGTGAACAGTTTAAAGCGTGTTTCATTCAGAGAACAAGATTGAAGAAGCAATCCGGCATACAAAGCAGCAATTACTTTTTCGCCAGCAGCACCAATTTCATCTGTAGTCGCGTCAAGGTTTTTGAATATCTTGACCGTCCTTTGTAACTCCGCATCTTTGTCGAGTAGCTTTACAAATTTCATCTTTCCCTGTCTGAAAACGGCCGATGTTGAATCGCATCCGCTGAACGCGTGAAGGAATAATATATTTTCCTTCACTTTATTTGACATTTTAAAGTGTGTCGGGGAATAGAAAACGGTCTCTGACTTTCCTTTTCCAGGCTTCATGACAAACAACCGATCACTATTAGGAGCTAACGCAGTAATAAGTACTAAAAGATCTATATCTTCTCCTACCACAATCACACATTCGGAGTGTGTAGAATTTTCTGTAGCCCTTCTGACAATGGTTGTGTCGGCATCCTCTGCAGCTTGTTCGACAGCGATGTTTTCCGAATCAGCATTGAGATGAATCGTTTTTTGTTCCCTTCATTCAAGAGAAATTTATCTTTTGAAATTGTCAAAAACATTATTTCGTCAAATACAACGTTGGCTACAATAAACTTGTTCCTTCTAAGGCGCTCTGCAGATTTTGTGCTTTTCTTTGTAGGGTCGTCTGGATAGCCATCAAATACTATGGTTGATCGCACCCTAAAGTATTTTTTGACATAATCTACGTCAGTGGCGGCTCGTGATATTGTCTGCAGAGGAGGCTTGTCATTTTGAAAGACAATTAGAGAAATTTCTACAAGTAAAAGATATTAATTTGGAAGATTGGAAGATATGCTGCTTCTTCCAAAGGGAGGCTCAGCCTCCCCTGCCTCCCCTGACGAGCCGCCACTGATCTACGTATTTGTTGAGAACTGAAGATAACCTTTCTTTCAACTCCCACGGCACTCGATGAAGTAGGAATCCACCGTCAATTACATAGAGAGCACTTTCGATGTTTGACGGAGTATCCACTGGATCAAACAAATCATAGAAAATATATTTACGTGATTTCCTCATCATTCCTTGTTCATCGAATAAAGATGGTGGGTATGGAGCCAATGTAATTTGCAAAACTCGCTCGCTTCGCTCGTTCGTTTTGGCAAATATTACATTCGTCATGTAAAATTACTCTTTTCATAATTGGTTACGTAAATAACTATTACGTAATGAAATAACTGTTACGTAATAAAAAATGGTTGTTTTTTGAACATGCATATCGTCCATACCACTTGACTAATATGTGGTGCTCATTGGATGTAGAATTTTGTGTACTTTACTTTATAAAAGAGTAAATTTTTTTTAGAAGTGCATCCTTTAGGAGTTATTAGTGAAAAACTGAAAAAAGTCAGAAAATGTAGAGGTTTTTGGGGAGGTTTATACAACACAACCTGAAAATTGGTGCAAACTTCAAAAAACTCCTTTTACATGCAAATAAAGAGACGGCTCCCCCCTGGCTGCGCACCTGATAAGTTCATAAGTTAAGTTTTATATTCCTTTACGCGAAGCGTGGCTTGCCGTCCCTAGCATGTAAATCGCCTAAAGACGCAAGACATACGTCCCGTTTTGATACGTATTGCAGGCGTAATACCAAGCAACATATTATAATGACCAACATATGCGTAGACCTAGTATAACACGATTTCAGTGTCCACTGCCAAGATTTGTAGAGTATGAGGTTCCTTAATGCACAGCTTTTAGGCGAAGAAGTCAGTGCGGGGGTGAAAAGTCAGACTATCCTTGTTCTTCGAACGCGCAGTAGCGGCGCAGTTATCTCACTCTAGAAGAACCGTCCGTACTGGCCCGAAATATGGTCTGACGTATACTATGATCTGTAGTGTTACATTCTACAACTTATCCTCATTACCAGCATGCAGAACAGTGATTCAAAATGCGAGGATAATTACCTCCGACCTCAAAAGCGGGTCACTGCGAGCCCGTTCCAGTTACGAGTTCTTTGCTTAATTAATATTACACAAATTCTTACAATATTTTGAATAAGGCCCTGCATCTGGTGTGATTTCACACCAGATGTTCACCAGATGTTCATTGGCTAACGACATTTTTTGGTGGGGATCGTGAGTTATTAGGCCACCTCAAACTCTACCAATCTTGGTCCACTGCCACCCTGGATACCAGGGGTTATAGTCTAGGTGCATGCACATGACACTTAATCGAAATTTGAAAGTATTAACTTCAAGCGACTCGGAATTAAGATTATGCGGATTCCTATGTGACCTTGACGGAGGCGGATTAATTGATTGATTGATTTACCAACGTGCAGTAAGCATTTCTGCCACTCCCAAGGATTATACAGCTGGGCCTGCTACGTCCACGCTGGGTTGGACTAGGGTCATGCTTGTTGCCAGCAGTGAGTGCCACATGGCGCATGGTAAAGGAATGTGGGATGAGAAGCGTTACCGCATTGTATCGTGAAGGAGCGTTTAAGCTCCCTTTTTTGTGTTTTGGTTCGCCTTCTTTTTCTGAGTCTTCTGATTCCTCGGTTTCCGATGCTGGGTTAGATTTGGGTCATGCTTGTTGTCAGCACCGAGAGCCACATGACGCATGGTACAGGAGTATGGGGTGGGCAGTGTAGTTGTTTTTGAAATGCGTTGCCGCATTGTGTTCGTGATATTTAATGTTTATGCTCCTCTTTTTTGTGTTTCTGCTTCTACAGATTTTCTTCTTCTGAGTATTCTGATTCTTTCGTTTCTGCTTCTGGTAGAGTATATGTCTGTAGGATGTGAAATGCGTGGCCGCATTGTGTCATGATGTGGCATGTTTGTGCTCCTCTTTTTGTATTTCTGCTTCTACAAATCTTCTTCTTCTTCTAAGTCTTCTGATTCCTCGGTTTATGGTTCTGGTAGAGTACATATCACTGCGATTTTTTTTTGTGGAATTCATTTCATTTTTCTCCTTGCTTTTCTTTCCCAGTATGTTTGGTAGTTTGTTCATGATCTTCTCGGTTGTTGTTTTCTACATGTAACCTGGTCTCCCTGTTTTTAGTGTAAAATTTAATGTAGAATTTTTCACTTAGCAACGAGCACAATTTTGGCCTGAAAAACATCACTTCATAATTTATCTAAGAAAATATTTGAAATTAGATTTTCAACACTGTATTATAACACCCACAGCGCAAAGATCATGCAGTATCATAAAACACACTCCTGTTAAACCAGACACCAACAAAAGTCAAAGATCAACAATCTATCTGTGATGCTTCTCTTCCCTTCCATTCTATTCTCTTTTTGGCTTGTTCTATCGCATTACACCAAAAAGGCTGTACCTAGGTCTGGATTATGTCACCACTCACAAAATTGTCAATCGCACGTCCCGAGGTATGTATTACCCTTCAAACACCCATCACCCACCTGACAGCTCAAAATTTGTTATCACTGTTGTTTCCCTGCTTCCTGTACACAGTCTCAATTGGCGTGTTGTCGTCTTCTTGTTGGTTATTGAGCTGAAAAGTTATGATTTCGCCCTCCTCCTGGTGTATTAATTTTGTCCTCCTCTTCAAGTTTGCTGTTGCTGCTATCGTCTCCTGCCACCCCAGAAACCGTCTTTTCTCAGGTCTCCGATGAACGCCTCTGCCTTTTCCTTGTTGATGCTGTGTTGATTTTAACAGGGTTCCGGATCGTTGATGGATGCTAGCATGAACGGGGTGGAATAATCTATGTTGTTTTGTATATAGTCCAGTACTTGTTTTCGTTCATTTTTTGCTTTCTCTTCTTCCTCCAGTTTATCTCCACTGTTGCTGTGGTATGCCTCTTCTCGTGTATGTGTTATCATTTCTTCTGTATCCCCCCCCCCCCGCTTTGACGCCCCTGGCTCGTTCCCCCGTTTCTGTGCCTACCATGTGATCTTTCGATCCTACGTTCTGTCTTCGATCCATCATTCTTGTGTATTTCCTAGGAAAATCTGTGCATTTCCATTGAACTGCAAGAGGTTCAGCGCCCTGGCGTATTTTACCAATAGTACGCCTCTGCTTTGGTTGTCCGGTTGTCCATTTATTACCCAAGTCACGGCTTGTTTATCTAAGAAACCCTGTTTATCTTAAGGAATAATACACTTCAATAATGCCATAAATTTATAGTGACAGCTTGTTTCTTCATGCATAACACTGCACTGGTCGGTTCTGCCACCAAATAACTCTGTATTAGTTATTTTCAAATATTAATTCTATTTCAACGTTATTCTTTTGTTATCACATATCAATTTACGCGGAATGTTTTGGGCTATAAATTCACCTAAGTTTTATCAAATTTAGCGATCTTTTATCTAGTGTACTCGCGTTTAAATGGAAGCGTTTTTCGGACGCGTCCGCTCGCTCGGAAAGCACAATTCGAACTCCAATATATAGTAAAATAATAAAAATATTATCATAAATAAAGTTAACTTAATTTTATAATTCTAATATTAAAATTAATTAACGGCAAAATTTTATGACTAACTATCGCTTGGCCTTGGCGCGCTTAGATAATTGAGTGGGCACTGCCTACCCTGCCATCCCTGACGGGCCGCCGCTGGTAGCTACTTTCCGGTGTAATATTTGTCTCATTTTCAGTTAATGATGGTATTTTTGTCTACGCGATTCGCTTACAGGACCGAGATTTAAAATATTTACGCCTCCTAGTCTTTTATTCTATAATTCCACTATGATTGTTACTTTATGGCCAAAGGATAAGTATTATGACAAGTATAGAACATTACTTTGCGTATTCTGTAAAATATCGGAAGAAACTGACTGTGATATTTTACCCAGTAGAGTCTAAAGTTTAGAAAAAAACTTGTAAGAACTTCTTTATCCAAAATTTAATGCTGAACAATTTTTCTTAATAACTATTTTTCATAAAATCAATAGTTCAGCTAGATCTTCTAAATTTTTTAAAACAGCCGCCATTTTGAAACCGGAAGCCATTTTGATTTGGCGCTGCTCGGAAAAATAGTCGTTTTAATGACAGAAATCAGATTCAATTACAAAATTTGTTCACTAATAGCCGTTTTCTAACGATTTTTATTATGTTTGCCGCCATACTATATATTCCGTTGAAGGGTTAGGGGGTAAATGAGGGTAAATAGGTAAAGCAAGCAAGTCCGTAAAATTGGGATTTAGTGTATGTATCACCACTATCACCTCCATTTCCACCCCACTCCATTATTAAAGAGGGTAAGAAAAATAAAATTGTGATTTAGTGTATGTACAAGAACCAAAGGCCTCAACTTTTTTTTCGATCAGCCACCCCCACTTCCCCCCCCCCCAGGCGTAGATAAATTACACCAGTCGAATTAGACATAATAAAAAATTTTGCGTACTACGGACTTTTTTTTATGGAAGTTGTTTAAGAGGGCATAATAAGCAAGCACAGAAAATTACACCCTGCTACACCATGTGCGTCCCCTATTTTTAGGAGTTGAAACTTTGAAATTTTACTTATGTGTCCATATCTTTTTCCCTATTGTCCGTAGGGCTCTTTACCAAGTTACACTTTTTGAAGACTCAGCCCTCCTCTACATAATATATATAAATATATTACACATTTGCCGTAGGACAAACGATTTTGGCTGTACGCGGCCGGAAAGGTCGCGCTGTCCGAATTTGGGGGTCTTCTGTACAGGACAAACGGCTATTATTTCCAATCTACAATACTAAACATACTAATGCCCTTAATGAGGGATGATGATTTGTGAAAAAACTTTCATCGAATACCGCGCGGTTTTCATGATACGGGATGTTGAAATTTTAAAAAAAAAAAGTGAACCTACTTTTTTTCGCTCAATTTTTTTCATGTATGTACGACCCTAATATAAGAAAATTTATGTTGGTTTCATTTTAACACATTCATTCATTCATTAGGAGCTAGACATCAAAATATGCAAAAAATGGCTATTTTGGTATTTTTGCATTAAAAAAACCAATACCAGTATAATTCTGATAAATGTTTTTGTTTAACCTAAAAGTCCAATTCACTGAGTATAGAAAAGGTGTTTTTGTATTTAAATAGGATCAACACTTATTGTGTAATAACGATTTATGTCATGTGTTCTCCAGTCTCTCTTTCCACAATTTTTTTTGCGGCCTTATGGTTCATAGTAGGGCAGAAAGTAATATACACGTGGACAGGGCACATAATAGGGTGTTAATATGGGTCTCTTGTTAAAATGCGATTGGACGTACCGTTATCGAGTAAAACGCACTTGTTTGCAAAAGAATTACTTCTGATTACACTTTTCATCGACTGACTAGTAAATACTCACCCCTAACTACGAAAAAATACAACTACGTGTCGCTTCTTGCTTTTTCTGTTTATGAGGGACATTGCTAATGAAGGGACTCGGATCGAATAGGGGAGGGGATTCTCCCCCTATTTGAGGGTTCACGCTTGTCTGAAATCATCATTGCAACTTTTATTTTGTGTCTATAACAAAATTCACAGTAATTTTACCTTCCTCGAGAAACAGTTATTATATGTCCATTTTATCGAAAAATGATTTAAAAAAACAAACTCCTAGGAAAGAAAACACCAAAATGTAGAATTTATTTATCAGATCACAATTCAGAAAACAATAAAAACTCAAAGCAAACATAACCAAACAAGTGCGTTTTACTCGAAAACGGTACGTCCTATCGCATTTTAACAAGAGATCCATTTTAACACCCTATTATGTGCCCTATCCACGTGTATAATGCTTTCTGCCATACTATGATATAAGGCCGCAAAAAAAAAATTGTGAAAAAGGAGACTGGAGAACACATGACATAAATCTTTATTACACAATAGGTGTTGATCCTACTTAAATACAAAAACACATTTTCTATGCGCAATGAATTGGACTTTTAGGATAAACAAAAACACTTACCAGAATTATACTGGTTTTAGTTTTTTTAATGCAACAATACCAAAATAGCCATTTTTGGCATATTTTGCTGTCTAGCTCCTAAACCAATGAATGTATTAAAATGAAACCAACGTAAATTTTCTTATATTAGGGTCGCACATACATGAAAAAAAATGGGCGAAAAAAAGTAGGTTCACTTTTTTTTTAAAAAAGGAGTTTTCAAAATTTCAACATCCCGTATCATGAATACCGCGCGGTATTCGATGAAAGTTTTTTCACAAATCATCATCCTTCCTTAAGGGCATTAGTATGTGTAGTATTGTAGATTGGAAATAATAGCCGTTTGTCCTGTACAGAAGACCCCTAAATTCGGACAGCGTGACCTTTCCGGCCTCGTACAGCCAAAACCGCTTGTCCTACGGCAAATGTGTAATATATATATTATGTAGAGGAGGGATGAATCTTCAAAAAGTGTAACTTGGTAAAGAGACCTACAGGCAATAGGGAAACAGATATGGACACATAAGTAAAATTTCAAAGTTTCAACCCCTAAAAATAGGGGACGCACATGGTGTAGCAGGGTGTAGTTTTCTGTGCTTGCTTATTATGCCCTCTTAAACAACTTCCACAAAAAAAAGTCCGCAGTACGCAAAATTTTTTATGATGTCTAATTCGACTGGACTAAATTGTATTTTTGTGAATTATAATTTGTGTGCAGTTGTAAATGGGATAGTTCTTGTGTCATTAACTTCTTACTTAATTAATATTTGTTACTTGCGTTACCTCTACTCTATATTCGAGCTTAACTACCAAACCTTGACGCAGATAATCGTCTCATTTACGGTGTAACTGACCTTATATTTATAATAATATGAATATTATTAATCAGTTACGGAGTTCTTATTTTGTTGGGACAGATCGTCGCGTCGTGTCTTTGATGTTGACAAGATTGATAATTTTTTAAAAGTGTATTTATTAATTTTCATGATACTGTAAAATTATATAACGGTTTTTATCTAATTTACTGTGAAGAGTGTTCGTTAAGATTGTGAGATATTAAAAAAGAGCAAAAATTCAATCATGGTTAGAAAATTGACAAATTCTTATGGCATCGCTGCCGGAGAGCCTGTGCGAATTCCAGACTGTTATTTATAATACTGAACACAGATACTAGTGGAGTCGATTTAGTCAAGAAAATAGCCAGGTTGGGAAATTTTTTAAGATGGATGCTGACCCTGCGGAAATTGTTTGTCATGACGAGTATCTAAAATCTTGATTTCCAAAAGGGGTGGAACCGTGTTCTTTGTCCTAAAAGGGGTTTTTTGACATTTTAAGGGTCAAATTTGCCGTTTTAATTTTATTTTGACCACTTAAACAATTAGTTAAGGAACGAAAATGGTATCCTTTTATTCTCAATATTAAAGGAACCTGCAGTTTAAATTTGGTGAGGATCAAACCACCCTTCCTCCTGATACAGATATACAGGGTGCGGCAAAATGGATGGGTGTTTTTGAAATGGGAATAACTCGGCTATTTTTTAAGTAGGAAAAAAAAATTATTACGAAAAATGAAAGCTTACATGTTGCCATTAAACAACCAAAAAATGGAAAGCACGAAAAAATAATCATTTTTTAAAAATAAAAAAATCAAAAAATAAAAAATAATTAAAAACTTGTTCCGTCGAAGGGTTGGGGGGTAAATTGGGGTAAATTTGGGGTAAATGGGTAAATCAAGCAGGTAAGAGTCCATAAAATTGGTATTTAGTATGTACAAGAGAAGCTAAGGTCTCAAAAAAATTTTTGGCATTAGCCATTACCAACCCCCAGCCCTTTATTAAAGGGGATGAAAAAAATTGTGATTTAGTGTATGTAGAAGAACCAGAAACCTCAAAATATTTTTATACTTCATCCACCCCCCACTACCACCCCCTATCACCCCCTATCACCACCCTCACCCCACTACCGATGTGGGGTATCGTTTTACGGGTTTTTGGGGTAGAGGATTTCAAATATTATATTGTTAAAGTTCCATAAACAATTATTTCCACACACAAAGTTTTTTCGTTGTGAGTGACTTGTATAGAGAAACTGGTTGTGGAAGTAGTGATTCCTTGGGCAGCGGTTTTTAGTTTGTGTTAGCTTTGAATTTAATTTTTTTTTTGTACTAAAGAACTTAGTACCACTATACTGGTATTCGGTACATGATATAAAAAAAAAACCTTTGATACACCGACTACCACTATAGTGGCACGCTATAAAACTCCTTATCGGGTTCCATCAAGAACTCGGTTCTTGGGTGCAGGTGTCAAGGTGTTAAAATGTCCAAAAAAGCCCTTTTCGGCCAAAAAAACACGGTTCCACCCTTTTCTGGAAATCAAGATTTTAGGGTTTTGTTATACTCATCATGACAAACAATTTCCGCAGGGTCTGCATTCATCTTAAAAAATTTCCCAACCCTTTCCTAAACCGACTCCACTACACAGAAACATACTCTATTATTTCTTCTTTGTATAGTAAGATGTATAGTAGTCGAAGTCGCATTAATAGATCGACGGGTGAGACGCAAGACGCAAAACCCTTTGTACTCGTCGACTAATTCCTTTGTCGGCATACCCGGCGCTTTTGATATTTACTAAGAGAAAATATCTTATATCTATTACGGCAACTATAATATAAACTATAAAATTATGGGATCAATGAAATTTTGCGTAAATTGCGTAATTTTTTTTTTATTAGGGAGGCAAAGAGGGAGAATGTGTTTCTTGCAAATATCTTAAAAAATGGGCGTTTTAACGAAACATGTCTAAAAATATTTTTTAATTGTGAAAATTCCTTAGATTTGGAGTACACTTTGGATAAAAATTGGTCGAAATACAGCGTTTTCAAAATATGGCGTTTTTATCTTTCAAGTTTTTGCGCTTAATACAACAGCTACAGCATGTTTCTGTATGTCATTCATTTACCAATGTAACACCCATTTGAAGCTTGTAGGTGATCGAATAGAAGTCGAGTGATAGTCTGTGCTAGTGACCATTTTGGAAAATCGATGCCATCTTTGAATTCATTATCTCAAGAAATAATGGAAAATATGTTGAACTAAAGAAGATCTGATACATATTTGCATATGCATATTTGGCGATATAATGCTTCAGTTTTCTAGTAGATACGATTTGAAAGAGACTTGAAGTTTGACTTTTCTGGAACTAGTAGACCGATTTTTTTGTCCAGGAATAGGTGTTGTTTTGTGAACAGAGTGAAGATTGATCCACGTGTAGCGCGACGAATTCGTTCGAAACTCTTTGGTGACTTATCGAAGTAAGAATCAAATATTTATAGCAATTTTTGTCACTGTATTTGCTATAATATTACTCACATACGAATAATAATTCTCAAATGTTTTCAGACCTAACAGAAAAATTTTTCTAACGCAAGCCATGAAATTCAAAATACACCAAGTTGGAAGATTTGATAAGTTAGCTGAAGCAGAATGATACTATCCACTCTTACTAATAGTCCAAGATCCCAGAGCTGCCAGACCTACGTCATTTTAGCAAAGCTAATATTTTGACAACAAATAGTGTAATATCTTCGGCTAGACTTCGCCCTAGGTATTGTATTAATGTATAATACTGAAATAAAGGCAATTTATTATTATTATTATTATTATCTAGTTAAGAACGTATGCGTATTTGCTAGTTTGAAAGTGGGGCTCTTTTACAGAAAACAGGTACAAAAAGGTACATAAGAATTTTACTCAGTACGTTAAATTATGATAGCTGGATTATTTTACAAGTGACACGCTAACTACATGGTGTAAGCGTCAGCCTCCAAATCCGAAGGTCCGAGGTTCGATCCTGAGCGTTCTCAGCTTTTTTTTTTTCAACAAATATTAACTTAAGGTGGCGATTACCAAGAAAGAGACAACCGAAAGGGAAATATTTATTATTTTTGGCCATAACTTTTTTTCTTAGTACGTATATTTGAAAAAAAAACTGAGAACGCTCAGGGATCGAACCTCAGACCTTCGGATTTGGAGGCTGACGCTTACACCATGTAGTTAGCGTGTCACTTGTAAAATAATCCAGCTATCATAATTTAACGTACTGAGTAAAATTCTTACGTACCTTTTGTACCTGTTTTCTGCAAAAGGTCCCCACTTTCAAACTAGCAAATACGCATACGTTCTTAACTAGATATTACACTATCTGTTGTCAAAATATTAGCTTTGCTAAAATGACGTAGGTCTGGCGGCTCTGGGATCTCACGCTATAACAACCATTTGAAATAATGTGTTTTTAGTTGTCAACATTATTTCAAGTTTTGTTAAAGTGTTTTTCTACTACCGTCTATATAAATGACCTTTGTAATTCTAGAAACACGCGCGACAACGAAAGTAAACATTCGAGTTACCTGGTTGTCAAGGCGTTGCTAGCTACGAAAGTAGAACTTTCGTGGCCAGGACAGAAAAATAAAAAAAATGTTATTTACATTACTAAATGCGGAAGTGTACTTTTAGGTGTGAGGCGATTTTTCGGTGGCTGAGGCGAAGCCGAGACCTTTCAAAAAACACCGAACACCGAAAAGGGCTTTCGCATCGTGTAATGTATTATATTTTTTCTACTACCGAATGATATGAGATTTAATAATTTAAAACTAATTATTTGATGAAATTATTTGACGTTATTAATAAATTTTATAGTTTAGGCGGCTGTCTCTGAAAATTGTTTCCATGTCAACGAAACGTTTACTATCTGTCATCGAGGTGTATGTTAAACATATTAATTTCGGTGATTTCAAACTAAAATAACAAATATGTTTGGTGACGATGGAAATGGGATACAAGAAGCAGCCAATATTGCTTGTGCTTCGCTTTACCCCAAGAAATCAAAAGCAAGGTATATGAAAACTTATGAAGCGTTAAATTTTGTTTTTCTTTTTAAATTTTCTGTCCTGGTCACGAAAGTTCTACTTTCGTAGCTAGCAACGCCTTTTTTTTTTTTCGTGAGAGGGGAAATCCTCATGGACACCCGTCGCTTAGAGTCTATCGCGAACGGGTAGTGCTGGACTCCAACCAGCTAAAACCCCTCCATCTCTTCAGTGTTTCCTGTTGGCCTGGAACTGCTTTCGCTTTTCATCGGACCCACAGGTCATTTCAGATTCCTTGTGTTAATTGGCGTTTCTCCATGGGTTCAAACCCATCTCTCTTTCCTCCTCTTCCTTCTTTTTGATAATGCGGGTTATTGCCTCCTCCCCTCTGCTCCAGTTCTCTTCCGTTTCTAACATCCTCCCTACCATATCTTCTGGAGACAATAACGATGCCCCACCATCTCGTCTCTCTTCTCTCCATCTGTTGCATGCGAACACGGTGTGCTCCACGTCATCGACCTCTCCACAGTATCCGCACTCTTTGCTGTCAGTCTTGCCAATATCGTATAAGTACTCCATGAAGCACCCATGTCCGCTCAGGACTTGGGTGAGGTAATAGCCTACCTCACCATGCCTCCGTTCCATCCACGCTCTGATGTTCGGGATGAGGCGTCTCGTCCACCTTCCCTTGTTTACAGTGTCCCACTGCCTCTGCCATCTTTCAAACAGCCTGTCCCTGGCCTCTGCCTTCCCAGCTCCTTCAAAGATTTCCAGCCGTTCTTTGGCCATCAGACCAAAGGGGGGATCCCCGCCACTACCAACGCCGCCTCGTACGAAATCGTTTTGTATGCACTGCATACCTTTAGTGCGGCACATCGCTGGATCCTAGCCATCCTCCCTCTTGTTTTATCCACCTTCATCGTACTTTCCCAGACCGGAGCTGCATACAAGAGGATAGAGTGCACGACACTGCACAGCAGTCTCCTCTTGCTCGCTCTTGGTCCGTGGGTATTGGCCATAAGCCTCCCAATGGCTGTGGCTGCTTTTCCCGCCTTCTCGGCCGTCTTTGTGGCATGGACACCGAAGTTCAGCTTGGAGTCCAGCGAAACCCCTAGGTATTTCAGGTGGTTCCCTGAGGATATCTCCACCTGGCCCACCCTAACTTTCATGGGTGGAAGATTTCTTTTCCTCGTGATAACCAGGAGCTCCGTTTTCCCGGCAGCTAGCTCGAGCTGCATTTTTCCTAGCCACCTCTCAATATTTCTGATGGCCTCGTTGGCTGCTTCCATTATTTGGACAGTCCACCTTCCAGTCACCGTTATGGCCAAGTCGTCGGCATACCCGGATGACCTTTACACCCTCCTCCCAAGGTAATCGAAATATATCGTCAAACATCACATTCAGACCATGGTCGGACCGAGCACCGACCCACACGTGATGCTTTTCCAGGTTATCTCTCCCTCTGATTCGAATCCGATCATCCTGTCTTGGAAGTAGCTCATCATCACCCTGACGAGGTACGGAGCTCCTCCAGCTCCTCCTCCGTGAGTGGGGGGACCACATCCACTTTTACCGCTCTCCATCTGACTATATCCCTTTCTGGAAATAGGGCAGCCACGATTTCCGCCACTTTCTCTGCCGGCAAGGCAGGGGGGGATTTCTGATCTGTCGAGTCGCTATCTTGTAGCCATCTCCCCAGACATCTCCATCCACAGTGTCGCATAATTCCCTCCACCTCTCTCTCTTTGATCTTTTAATTGCCTCTCTAAGGTTTTTTTTGGCGTTCCGGTACTCCTGGAGAGATGGGTTTTCCCCAAGTCCTGCTCTCCTATTCTGCCTTATACCCTGCCGACGAATCGCGATACATTCCGTTCTGAGGGCTGCGATCTCCTCCGTCCACCAATAGACCTCCCTCCTGGTCTTTCTGCTTCCCTTCCTGGGCATTGACTCGTTGCAAGCTCTAGTAACCGCATCGGTGAGGGCCTCCTCCGTTTCAACCATGCCTCCTCGGAAGGAGCCAGCCAGACTTCTTTTGAAGGTATCCTTGTTCAGCCTACCAAGCTTCCATCCTCTGCCTTTTACCACCTGGGTGGCGCGGTTCTGTCCAATCTCATATGTAATATAGCGGTGGTCGCTTAATGTCTCCTCCTCTGTTAGGACTCTCCATCCGCTGGTGTTCCTGGTTGCCCCTTCCGAGCCTAGAGTAAGGTCCGGGATGGAGCCAGTGGTCCCTCTTACGAACGTATAAGCTGCTCCCTCGTTCAGTATTTGCAGGTCCTCAGGGGCTATCCACTCGCTGATTACCCTTCCCCTCCCATTCATCCGGTCCATTCCCCATTCTGGGGCGCTGCCATTGAGGTCGCCGGCTACTATCACCTCTCTTCCTCTGTTCCTACTTGCTCTAACGGCCCTTCCGAGCTCATCCAGGGAATGCAACGCCTTAGCAACCGAATGTTTACTTTCGTTATCGCGCGTGTTGCTATAGGATTGCAAAGGTCATTTCTATAGACGGTAGTAAAAAAACAAATGACCAGAATAAGAAAATAAAATAAAATAAACAGGGCCGGTTTTCTCACTAGGCCTCATAGGCCCGGGCCAAGGGGCGCTACCCTGCGGGGGGCGCCTTTGTCTTTCATCTTAGTGGTTAGTACCCATAAACTAATAGCGAGTATAGAGATTATAAGACATTTAACTTGTTCCTATTCCGGGGGGGCGCAAAATTGATCTGGGCCTAGGGGCAATTTATATCTAAAACCGGCACTGAAAATAAATATAGGTATTTATTAATGGTTTATGGCCAACATATTTTATAGAAATAATTATGACATACTGCAAATATGAAGTCTTTGCTAATTGTTGATTTAACGTATATGACGTATCTATATTGACAGTTTGTTTAAATTGTCTTTTAAATTAATATTTTAGAACGTGGTACATCATCAACGTGTAATTATTATACCAAAACCAATTTATTCCACTAGAACGTATATTTCACGTATTTTATACCAGCTAGTGTTTACTGGGCTTTTAGTGAAAAATATACAGGGCGGCCAGCCAAAAACATAATTAAGTAAGACCCGACTATGGAAAATAATATTTGGGATGTAGTTGACACTAGTGTCAACTAAGAAACAAGATATACTTTTAGTGAAAAATATACAGTAGAGAGCAAATCTTGAGGCTGCCTCTCGTGTTCTGCAAAATCTCATAGATGTGTTTGAAATTTACAAATTACTAAACTTCATTTGTCTCTTAAACTAAAAAAGCAAAAATGTCAGTAATCTAAAAAAATTGAATTTTCGTTTTTCTTTTCCAAATATATAAAATACTGTTTCTGCGGAAAATGCTGTTGTTGGTATGTTATATTCTTAATTACATTTTTTTAGTATAAATATTAACGTTTCAAGATGACATGCTCTCACTCTGTAAGTAAATTGAGTTCAATAAGAATTTCTAAAACAGTTTACGGTTTTAACTAAACGGAAAACTTAGATTAAGAATTCGTTGTTAAAAAATAATTCAAATATTTCAATTAACAACTTTAAAACAATAGAACTTTAATGAACAAATAACATTATTTTATCGGTAATGGTTAGTTGTGTGCCCAAAGCGTTGTAGACATAGAAAAACATTATGCGTCAATGTACTGCAAGGTTAATCCAAAATCTTCAATATTATTATATTTGTGAATCATAAACATTTTCAGACAATCTCTCATTATATGTTTATTATCAGAAGGTTCATTATTATTATTTAAATTCCGGAAAATATATATGGATCAAATGAGATATTCGAGTTTGAGCTATACAACAGTCACATTTGAACTTTACGACATTTAGGAAGAAATATTTTGAAAGAAAATGAATAAACATACAAAAATGATCATTTTTGAAGAGTTATCATCTTTATATTTCTCTTATTGACGAAAATGATCATGCATTTTGAAAACACCCTATTAGTAGGCGTCTATTAGATATAAAAATACTAAGGCCCGGTATCTTGATCTCCAGTTAAGTCTATTCTATAGATAGATCCCATGGAAACAATTATTGGCACAATCGTATCCAAAGAAATTATCTGGAGAATAGACTTAACTGGAGATGAAAGTACCCGGGTTAAGGGGAGTGATTAATCAAAAAAATACACATATTTTCAGTTTTTAACTTTGGGTGGTTAGAATTAAGATCGGCAGAGGTCCCACCAGCGGCGGCTGGTGAAATTTCAATATTTTTTTTCTCGTCTGTGGCGCATGGGACCCATACGAAATTTGGGAAATAACATCTAGAGAAGCACTTCTCTAATGACCCCTAAAAAATTTTGAAAAAGCAGTTTGCGAAAAAATTTTTGAAAATTTGCTAGCCTCCCCTGGGTCTAGGGACCCCTGTTTACTTTTTTTTTTTTTTGTCATATGCATTTGACTTTTCATAAAAATGCATCGACAGATTTTAGAGTTTGTGAAAATATTTTCATTACTAACTGAAATACAATGAACTGAAATTTTGTAATTTACAATTTAACAAATTACAATATTTCAATTCGTTGTATCTCAGTTAGTAAAGAAAATATTTTCACAAACTCCAAAATCTGTCGATGCATTTTTATGAAAAGTCAAATGCATATGACAAAAAAAAATAAAAGTAAACAGGGGTCCCTAGACCCAGGGGAGGCTAGCGAATTTTCAAAAATTTTTTCGCAAACTGCTTTTTCAAAATTTTTTAGGGGTCATTAGAGAAGTGCTTCTCTAGATGTTATTTCCCAAGTTTCGTATGGGTCCCATGCGCCACAGACGAGAAAAAAAATATTGAAATTTCACCAGCCGCCACTGGGTCCCACCTGTTTGGTGAATTGAACGAATGAAACCTATTGCAATGCCTTCTAAAAATAACAAGTTTTAAAGTTTACCCATTAAAAATGTGTGGTCTTCAATATTGATTTGATTTGATTTAGGCTACCAGCGTGCGGTAGACATTGCTGCCACTCCCGGGAAACATACCGCCGGGCCGGCTACGCCCACACTAGGTTGGATTAGGGTCATGCTTGTTGCCAGCAGCGACAGCCATATGGGGCATGGTAACGGAATGTGGGAGAGAAAATGTAGGTATTTTTTGAGTCCTCTGTTTCTTCCGTTTTTGATTCCGGCAGCACGTCTTAGAAGAGCTGGTTGAAGCCCATTGCATAGCCATTCATTTCTCAACAGTGGCAGACGCGTTTCGCCTTCCCAGGCTCATCAGTGCCACACAGTAGAGAAAGAATGAAAATACAAACGCTTCAACTAATAATCCGTAAAGGAGGAGGGTCCATAAGGCCGGTTTTCGGCCTAATTTATTTTTGAACAAAAAAAACTTAAAAACTTGTTTTTATTATTTACTATCAATATCGAATCGATTCCACCTCAAACGAAACTGTCCTCCACCCTCCCTTTTTACCCCCTATCACCTCCTCCTCCCATCTCTTCCAAAATCACGAAAATACACGTACAAAATCAAAAATATCCTTATTCAGCAACAGTCATGTTAAAATGTTTCAATTAGCTGCAAAAAATCAACTAAATGCTGGTTATTTAATCGTTTAGGGGGGTATAAAAGGGAAAAGTTTCGTTTGAGGTGAAATCGATTCGATACTGATAGTAAATAATAAAAACATGTTTTTGAGTTTTTTTTTATTAAAAAATAAATTAAGCCGAAAACCGGTCTTATGGACCGTCCTCCTTTCTAGTGAAGTGTGACCATTACAGACGGAGAGCTGGGCATGAAATTTCGATATGACTCAGGTTATGAAAAGTTTCCGTAACGATACGTCGTACACTAAGGGAGAACCTTGATTTGGGAATTTGCTGACAGCTCGAGCGGGGAGGGGCGCTGCCATATTGAAAAAATGGCGCACAAAAACAGTCTCTAGGAAATATCTCGCTTCGGGTGCCTCATATGGCAAAAAATGTTGTTATGAAAATAAAAGAGCATTAAATTTTCTACAAAATATTACCTATAGATTTTTTCGCTATGAATAGTTTCGGTGCGGCAGCCGAAATTATGATTGTTTGTAATTTCTCAATTTAGTGCGACTTTTATGAAGAAGTATTTTTGTGTTGAGACAAAATTTGTTTTCATACCTGAAGATCTTCAAATATAGTTGATTTTATATGTCTGCTATGCATAGCTCAATGTTCAATACTCGTTTCCACCTTGAGGTAGATTATATGGCGCGTTTTCTTTTACGTGGTTGTCACCTATAGGCCAAATCCACGACTAGCCTGCTTCTTGAGGCGTTTTAGGTGCTTGATGTCGAAGGTCCAGGTTCGTTGTAGTCTTCAACAATACTTTCTTCGGAAATTGCTTCCGTTGCGCTGTTCCCTGTAATTTGCAAATTTTGTAATGGACAAACCTGCGACAATGCACCAGCAATACTGCCCTGTTAAGCATATAAGTCGTAACTGACAAAATCGTCATTTTGAGATATTACCTAGTTTAGATAATTTGATATGCCATCGAACTTGATATTTTTAGTAATAATTAAATTTAATATATTATGATATGTTGTACATCAGAATCTAATACTTTGAGTCTTAACAAGGAAATAGATATACTTATTATCAAGTTGTAGATGTCATAAGCTCAAAATATTGAAAAATGTAGATACTTCTATGCTTAACAGGGCAGAATAGTCGACGAGCTTCATGACGACGAGGAAGTCGACTTTCCAGTCGAAACATTTCTCATAAGCATGGAGAACAATCAATACGTAGAATCAGTGAACAGCGCAACGGAAGCAATTTCCGAAGAAAGTATTGTTGAAGACTACAACGAACCTGGACCTTCGACATCAAGCACCTAAAACGCCTCAAGAAGCAGGCTAGTCGTGGATGTGGCCTATAGGGGACGTAAAAGTAAAAGAAAACGCGCCATATACTCTACTGCAAGGTGGTGTGGAAACGAGTATTGAACATTGGGCTATGCATAGCAGACAAGTAAAATCAACTATATTTGAAGATTTTCAGGTATGAAAACAAATTTTCTCTCAACACAAAAATATTTCTTCATAAAAGTCGCACTAAATTGAGAAATTACAAAAAATCATAATTTCGGCTGCTGCACCGAAACTATTCAGTTTAGCGAAAAAAATCTATAGGACATATTTTGTAGAAAATGTATTGCTCTTTTATTTTTATAAGAACTTTTTTTGCCGTGTGAGGCACCCGAAGCGAGATATTTCAAAGAGACTGTTTTTGTGCGCCATTTCTTCAATATGGCGGCGCCCCTCCCGGCTCGAGCTGTCAGCAAATTCCCAATCCCTTAGTGTATGACGTATTGTTACCAAAACTTTTCAGATGGCGCACTAGACTGTTCTGACTTTTTTCAGTCTGGTTATACTCCACACTGTTCAGTGCAACAAACCATAGAACTGAAAGTCGGGTACACCAAAGAAAGCTGCACTTTTTGATTGGAATGAGCCACTTTCTGTGGTCACGGTTGATGCCAAAAGGTAACTTTTCAGATAGGGAACCACTTGAAAATCCGTGCAGAACACCAAGATGGCGGCCATTGAAGATGGCCGCCATTAACCACACTAAATTTTTTTGTATCTCAGCTCCTAATGGTCCGATTTCAATTTTCTTTGTTTTTTTTTTGTTTAAGAAGAGGACACTTTTTGGTCTCTATACATTTATCACTACACCTTAAGCGTTCCGCGCAATTTTCAGAAAAACAAATAATTTATAATTTTCACGGACTTTTGGAGAATACTGTGATAGGGAATTCAAAAACAGAATTTTGAATGATGCAAACAGAATACACATTTCTTGGGATACTTACTCAAAAACCTGTCTGAAGAACCGTGTGAGAGATAAGAGAGGCCTTCGTCGCCAAGCACAAGAAAAGAAAATATGCTACCAAAAAATTGGAATGACTACCTCTGACTAAAACGGAAGTCTTCAAGTTACTTGCAGAACATACATTTTTGAAGTTTGATTGGGCTCACATCAGTACTGAGACTGATGGCATAATTCATTCGTCTCGGCCGGATGAAACTTCAATTGATGGAGTACAATGCAGGCAACAGGAAGAAGCAGACGGCAGGATTTTTCTCCACGTTAAAGACATTGTTGAATATGGAACAAAAAAAATAATTATTTTGCACAGTAGATACTGATGTAGCTGTTTTGGCTATCTCTTTCTTTCACATTCTCAAAATTGCAGGGCTTCAGGAGATGTGGATTCTCTTTTGTGCTGGGAAGGGTCAGAGATACATGAGCATTAATGCCATTTTTGAAAGTATGGATGAACATAAAGCTATTGGATTGAGAAGATTCCATATGCATTCACTGGAATCAGATGTAATGTCATCATTTGCAATGAAAGGGAAACAGACTACCTGGAAAGTGTGGAAATCATTTCCTGAAGCTGCTGAAGCCTTCCAAGCTATGTCTCGGCTACAACAGTCTATTGCTGATGAAACTTTTCAAGTTCTGGAGATGTTTAGGTACTGTTTTACTTTTCTACAAAGACGCAGAAGACTTCTCAGTCAATCATGTTAGAAAGCTTCTCTTTATATCAAAAAGTCGCAGTCTGCAAAGTCTGCCCCTACCAAAAGAGGCACTAAGGCAGCATTGTCTTCGATCAGCATACCAGGCATGACAAGTTTGGGGTCGTGCGCCTGTGTGCTCTGTGATGGATAGCATTCCAGGGCCAGAAGGATAGGAATGGAAAATGGTTGCTGGGGAGTGGACGCTGGTCTGGTCTTCTCTTCCTTCTATTAAGGCATCCTACAGAGAATCGGTTAAGTTTAGTTGCTCCGGATGCCGTACACGATGCTCCTGTTCAAAGACCAAGGTTCTATGCATGCTATTTTGTACGAACTGCATTGGGAGTCGGCAATGCAGCAATAAATACAATAGAAGGTATGCGTTTAAATGATTATTTGTAAATTCGTTGGACAGTTTCAAGATCATAATATGGCTTTGTTGATGCAATGCCTTAATATAATAATAATAATATATAATTATTTTGTTCCAAGGATGAATTGGAAGATGAAGATGATTGCGTGATCTAGAGTCATAAGAGCTGTATAGAAACAGTTAATTTACATGAGTATTTCTTAGTATTTAGTGTTTTTTGTTTGTAAAAATTTGTTTAATTAATGTAAAACCGCTGCCCAAGGAATCACTACTTCCACATCCAGATTTTTTATCTAAGTCACTCACAACGAAAAAAATTTGTATGTGGAAATAATTGTTTATGGAACTTTAATAATATAATATTTGAAATCCTCTACCCCAAAACCCATAAAACGATACCTCACATCGGTAGAGGGGTGGGGGTGGTGCTAGGGTGTGGTAGTGGGGGTGGATGAAGTAAAAAATCATTTCGAGGTTTCTGGTTCTTGTACACATCCTAAATCACAATTTTTTTCATCCCCTTTAATAATGGTGTGGGGGTGGTTATGGGGTGGCTAATGCCAAAATTTTTTTTGAGACTTCAGCTCTCTTGTATATACTAAATACCAATTTTATGGACTCTTACCTGCTTGATTTACCTATTTTCCCCAAATTTACCCCAATTTACCGGAACAAGATGAAAATATAATCTAGTTCTAGATCTCGTTAAAGTACATACGTGTACCAGATTTCAAGTCAATATCTCAAACGGTTCCAGAGTAAACGTGCGCACAAAAAAGTTACAGACAGACCGACAGACAGAATTTTTTTTTTTCGCTCAAACTTAAAATCTCGACGTTTCGTGACATTCTAAGCCTATTTGAACAATAAAAGTTTTTTAAATTTTTTTTGTCGTTACTATACTTCCACTGGATGTGGAAGTAATAAATATTTTCAAATTAATTAAAATCACACTGTTGTGTATGAAACAAATCTTTCTTGACATATTCAGAACCCCATAAACATAAACCCTTTTTTGTAGAGAAAAAAGGGATATTGAGCACAATTAAAAACTTACTTATCAATAAAATTCGTGAAAAAAGTGAAACTTTTTCTGATTTTTTAAAATTGCGCACAACTCTTAAGATGTAGTGATAAATGTATACAGACAAAAAAGTGTCCTCTTCACAAGAGCTTTCAAACAAAAAAAAAGTGGAAATCGGACCATTAAGAGCTGAGATACAAAAAAATATAGTGTGGCTAACGGCAGCCATCTTTATGGCCACCATTTTGGTGCCCTGCGCGGATTTTCAAGTGGCTCCCTATCCAGGGCTGGCTCCAGGTATTTTGCCGCCCCGGGCATAGTTTCATTTTGCCGCCCCTCTCTTATATAAATAACATTAGGGTCAGGCGGGGTAAAAATGAGACAAAATGACATCTTTCAATTTTTAGGTTGCTTAGAATCGAGTCATATTTAATGAAAAATAAACAGTGTCTCATTTTTACCCTCCAAGTGAGGTAAAAAAAAAACAGTGGAGGGCAAATGAAAGACACGTAATTTATTCCCATTCTTATTGACGTCGTACAAATGGAAGTGCAAAAATAAGAGAGAGGAGGGTTTTTCTTTTATGTATAATTTATTCAATTTTTTACTAAACAAGGAGGGGCTTGAAGAAGAGCTAGCTTCTCCTAAATTAGGAAGCTGAAATGTGCCTGCTTGAGTCTGCCCATTTGATCTCTTTATTCTCTTTTTTACCCCGCTTTTAATTTTTTCGTTAAAATCAAATTTTTCACGATTTAAAACTAGCAGATTAATAAACTGGGTCACAAAATGTGAAGTATGACACTTCTAGTTGACGTCTGCCAAATATGGACAATCTTTAAAAGTGAACTAAAGAGTTTACTGAATAATATTTTTTCTCGCATTAACAGTAGGCATAGGACCTGATTGGATAACATAAAACAGTTCTGAATGTACAAGACAAACTTGAATAAAAAAATTAAGTTTAATTTATTTCAATCTCGGTTGGATATCACGTCTTTTATTTACCCCGCTACCTGTCTGTCTCATTTTTACCTCTATCTTTTCAATCCATTATTTTTTATAACATTTTAAGAGTCACCTACTGAATAAGGGGCGAGCGTAGAGGCGAATTCAATGTGAATATCAGTCGATATTCCATTGAAGCAACGTCGAACGCGGTTAGTACTTGGATGGGGTCCCATCTTGGGAAATACAGCGTTCTCGTCCCACCTTCTAGCGGCTTGTATATCAGTGTATACGCGGAAGTTACGTAATTTCAAACGAGGATTACGTAGTGGATATACCATCCTTCGGAGGGGATGTAAAGCAGGCGATCCCTTGTCTATTAAATGTTAGGCAAGTAAAAGATCCCTACTCTTTTTAAGGGAAGAGGTTCGGTAAAATTTCCAGGTTGGGGGTAGCTCGTCTCCTGGCGTCGGTGATAGGCCCTGGTAGCGGAAATAGGCCGACGTTAAATAGTTAAAAAAAAAACCTACTGAATATTCTTGATGGTTTGTTTTTTTAGTTATAAGGTTTACAGCAATTTTTGGATTTTCAGCAATATGATTACTGTATTTAAAAGGGTAAAATAAAATAATTGAAAAAATTAACCGTATTGAAACTTAAAAAAAATACCACACCACAGAAATTAGACAAAAAATAAAATTACATATAAGAAACAAAATGTGTGTATGTAACCTACTTTATATACAAAAAAAAACTAACAATAACAAATTATTTATATAAAGTTAACATTATTATTACTATATTAGTGAAACAATTGTTTCCTAGCTTTTTATATTTTTTAGTAACTGTGGATTTGAGGAATTTGCCGCCCCTAGAATTTTGCCGCCCGCTTCGCCCCCCCCCCCTAGAGCCAGCCCTGTCCCTATCTGAAAAGTTACCTTTTGCCATCAACTATGACCACAGAAAGTGGCACATTCCAGTCAAAAAGTGCAGCTTTTTGGCTTTTCTAGCCATGTATCCGACGTGCTATTAAGGAGAGCTGGTTCATTTCTTAACAGTGGCAGACGCGTTTCGCCTTCCCAGGCTCATCAGTGCCACACGATAGAGAAAGAATGAAAATACAAACGCTTCAACCAATACTCCATAAATATTTTGTGGAGTGTGACCTTTAGCCAGGCCCCCAAAATCATGGGCCCGGTACCAAAATCTTTGGCGGGCCCTCGCTACGGGCCCCCGCGTTTAACAAATGATGAGCGGGTGACAGGGACCGAAATCCGCATCGTACTTACGACTCGTAAGTACACGACTTTAAAGTTCAAAAAACATGGTTGAAATTAAGGATTCAAATCTTTAAACCGTGATGTAGAAATACCAAATTATGTGGTAAAAACCATATCTAAGTCGATTCGTCCATTATAAAGATTATATAAGGTAAAAGGCAAGTAAAAAGCCAAAAACCGAAATCGAAACCAAAAACCGCACCGCAATTACTAATTTTTTCTAACAGAACCCGAATTGCCACGGATCTGTAAACCGAAACCATAACCGTTGCTTCCTTGACAATCGAAACCTTAAATGAAAACCAAATTTTCGCTACTATGAAAACTGAAATGGTATACGTTATTTAACCCTAACCGAAATTAATTTCGGTTTCTGAAAAATAAAGTATTGCCAAAATTTCTGCCGAAATCCCTCGAAAGCTAAGGGACCCTCGTGCTTAATAATTGATGAGCGCACAGTGTGGAATTTTCGTAATCTAGGCGGACAAAATACCATTTTGGCAAGTGTATGATATTTTAATAAATACCTTAATTCCTGAAAGCAAAATGATCAAACTTCATAAGCATATGTATTTTTACTTCCACATCCAGTGGTAGTATAGTAACGACAAAAATTTTTTTTAAAATTTTTATTGTTCAAATAGATTTAGAATGTCCGAGATTTCAAGTTTCAGCGAAAAAAAAATTCTGTCTGTCAGTCTGTAACTTTTTTTGTGCGCACGTTTACTCTGGAACCGTTTGAGATATTGACTTGAAATTTGGTACACATATGTACTTTAACGAGATCTAGAACTAGATTATATTTTCATCTTGTTCCGTCGAAGGGTTGAGGGGTACATTGGGGTAAATTTGGAGTAAATAGGTAAATTAAGCAGGTAAGAGTTCATAAAATTGATATTTAGTATAGACAAGAGAAGCTAAGGTCTCAAAAAAAATTTTGGCATTAGCCACCCCCATTACCACCCCCACCCCATTATTAAAGGGGATGAAAAAAAAACACACCATTAGTGTGTGTACAAGAACCAGAAACCTCAAAATATTTTTTTACTTTATCCACCCCCCACTCCCACCCCCTGTCACCACCCCCCACCCCACTACCGATGTGGCGTATCGTTTTATGGGTTTTTGGGGTAGAGGATTTCAAATATTATATTATTAAAGTTCCATAAACAATTATTTTCAGATACAAAATTTTTTCGTTGTGTGACTTGGTTAGAAAATCCGGATGTGGAAGTAGTGATTCCTTGGGCAGCGGTTTTTTTTATCAGCAACATTGAAAACATCCAAACAAGTGTCGTAAACTGTGGTGCTTTCTTGTTCACGCTATACCAAGTAAGGATAAACTTAATGGACACGCTTCAACTTCTTAGTTGAGTACAAGTCTTCCTGCGGTTTGTATGTGTTTTAGTGACAATATTATATTAAGGTATGTGGTCATATAATTTTTTTTTTGAAAAATTATTTTATAAGACTAAAAAACCGCTGCCCAAGGAATCACTACTTCCACATCCAGATTCTCTATCCAAGTCACTCACAACGAAAAAACTTTGTATGTGAAAATAATTGTTTATGGAACTTTAATAATATAATATTTGAAATCTTCTACCCCAAAAACCCATAAAACGATACCCCACATCGGTAGTGGGATGGGGGTGGTGATAGGGGGGTGGTAGTGGGGGGTGGACGAAGTAAAAAAATATTTTGAGGTTTCTGGTTCCTGTACATACACTAAATCACAATTTCTTTTCATCTCCTTTAATAAGGGGGTGGGGTGGTAATGGGGGTGGCTAATGCCATTTTTTTTTGAGACCTTAGCTTCTCTTGTATATACTAAATATCAATTTTGTGGACTCTTACCTGCTTGATTTACCCATCTACCCCAAATTTACCCCCATTTACACCCCAACCCTTCGACGGAACAAGATAAAAATATAATCTAGTTCTAGATCTCGTTAAAGTACATATGTGTACCAAATTTCAAGTCAATATCTTAAACGGTTCCAGAGTAAACGTGCGCACAAAAAAGTTACTGACAGACAGACCGACAGAAATTTTTTTTCGCTCAAACTGAAAATCTCGACGTTTCATGACATTTTAAGCCTATTTGGACAATAAAAATTTTTAAAAAATTTTTTGTCGTTACTATACCTACTTCCACTGCACGTGGAAGTAAAAGAAGATAAAAGTTTAAGTTTTAGATAACACGGAAAAATTATATTTTATAAATAAATAACTAAACTTTTAATTCGTACCTCTGCAGACTACCTTCAACTTCTGATATTCAAAAAAAAAATGTTAGTTTGTATACTTCTAATTTCAGAAAGAAAAAGTTGCGCGAGCTTGCGCTCTCACTAGTTTTTTTCTTAATTTCAGAATGAGTGTCGAAATTTCTCGATGATCAATTTTTGAAATATGGGCCTCCAATCCCAGGCAAAGCAAGTCAGAAGCCATAATGTCTTATATTTTACAAAAGTTAGGTAACCACTCATTCCCAAATAGTATTCTGAGCAACATTCATAAGTCAGTGGATCTTGTTTGCAGCAAGATAGGACAAAGATGGCTAAGTCGGATAAACATCAGGAGCGATTTTTAAAACATAATGGTTCTTGGCTTGTTTGTTGCTGCCTGACATTGTTTATCAAGCTATACCCTCTACTTCAAAGGAAAATATTACACCTGTTACATGCTGTAGGCCCCAAAAAAGATCTGAAGAGTCCAGTTACAAAAGTTAGAAACGTAAAATCCTTCATCTCGTTAATTCTACTTCTCACGAAGAACTATCGTTTGCAAGTGCAATAAAGTTACATAAGGTAAAAGGGATTCAGCGTCGATAGTTAAAGAACTTTCTAGTGCCCCAGCAAGGCAGGGCACATATATAAAAAAGGCCAAGGAAGCAATGTCAGGCAGCAACAAACTACCATCAAGCCAAGAACAATTATGTTTTAAAAATCGCTCCTGATATCTATCCGACTTAGCCCATCTTGCTGCAAACAGGGTCCACTGAATTACGAATGCTGCTCAGAATACTCAGAATACCTAACTTTTGCAAAATATAAGACATTATGGCATCTGGCTTGCTTTGCCTGGGATTGAAGATCCATTTTCAAAAATTCTGAAATTAAGAAAAAACTAGTGAGAGCGCAAGCTCGCACGACCTTTTCTTTCTGATATTAGAAGTACTACAACTAACCTTTTTTTTTTAATATAAAAAGTTGAGGGTAGTCTGCGGAGGCATGAATTAAAAGTTTAGTTATTTATTTATAAAATACAATTTTTCCATGTTATCTCATGCTTAAACTTTTATCTTATTTTTTAGTCTTATAGAAGAGTTTTAAAAAAAATTATATGGCCACTTAACCTTCAAATACCCTTAAAATAATATTGTCACTAAAACATATATAAACCACAGGAACACTTGTAAGTTGAAGCGTGGCAATTCAGTTTATCCCTACTTGATATAGCGGGAATAAGAAAACACGAGTTTAATACACTTGTTTTTATGTTTTAAACGTTGCTGATAAAAAATATATATATGCTTGTGAAGTTTGATCATTTTACTTTCAGGAATTAAGATGTTTATTAAAATATCGTACACTTGACAAAATGGTATTTTGTCCGCCTAGATTACGAAAATTCCACACTGTGGAGCGGGGGGAGAAATTTGAAAAAGAAATTTTTTCAAGATCTCTAGCAGGCCTCGCTACGGGCCCCTAAACTCAATATAGACCCCTCGCCATTAGCCATTACCATCTATGCAAGATGGTAAAGATTGGTCAGCTTTACAAAATTCGAGTATTTAAAGTCATCACAGAAACTGCGAATGCAGATTATTAAATTCTGATACAATCCAAGCGCAATGCTAGATATAAATAATAAATCTAGCGTACCATAGATAGCACACTAGACTGTTCTGAATGATTGGCTATGCAATCGCTAACAAAAGCCTCATGAACGAATAAAATTTGTTTTTTGCGTAAAAGTTATTTTTTTAAATGGCATCCACAAAACTGTTTCTGAAAAAAGCTACTAAATATTTGCTATGTTAAATTCATTAGTTGTAGTAATTATTGTGCAAATGTCTTTCGTGAACTAAGTTTAATCAAATGTGATTTAACTTAATTATCATTTCTGTGTTTAAAATTTGTTCCCGTTTATTGTTAGCTAATTAAAATAAATAATTTTGAAAACTGAATCCATAGGAACATTTGCAGTTTATGCAATGTGCAAATTCGAATATTTTACGAGAGACATGACATTAGAAAATTTTCTTGCCTTCCTATGTTTTCAAATACATACTTACATACGTTATTCATTACTGAAAGTAAGCATTTTGCAAATAATTTAGTAAATTAATATTTTTTTAGTTTTAGACAAACATACAGTGGTGCACGATGCACATCATTGGATGGGTAATTAAAGGACCTTGCACTAAACCTAAGGGAAAATAGGTCCAAGGACTAAACCTATCATGTCTTAAGTATTTTTGTGTGCTGAATCCGAATTTTCAATTTAAAAATTTGTAACCGCGTAGATTTCGAGTAAATCCCGATTTTTATCGTCAAAATACGGTTTTTTGACAATTTTTGACGTTTACTCGAAATTTACGCGTTAGAAAATTCTTTAAATTTAAAATTCGGATTCAGCACACAAAAATACTTAAGGCCTGATAGGTTTAGTCCTTGGAGCATAATTTTTTTTTTTGTAGACCTGTGTAATTGAAAGAGATATAAGCATTAGACCAGGCAAATCTCAGTGTAAAATGGGAACTATGTGGGGACAGTTATTTGTTTATCGCAATGGATAGCTCTATTAATATAGGATAAGCACATAAAGTCCCAAAAAATCCCGAAGTGGGCTAAAGCCGTCATTTGGAAAAAATGACCGCCAGAGATATTTTCACATTTTACAGAAAGTATGATTAAATATTTTACGATAAATTAAACGATAAAATTAGGAAATTAAAAAATAACTTAAAAATTACGGAAATTTAAACTTTTGTAAACTCGAGACGTTTGTACTGAAATTTCTAGTGAATTTTCGAAAAAATAATTTTAATAAAAGTTCTAGAGCACACAATTAGCTTTAATTTGTTTTTTGACCGATGTTCATAACTCAAATATTAACGGAGTAATAGTTATTTATATATAAAATTGCAATCATTTTTAATAATGTACATTAAGGTATAAAGGGTGTCCAGTTAGTGTTCTCTCGGAAGATTCTGCAAAACGGCTAACTTTATAGAAAAACTTTCTTAACAAAACTTTCAATGTTTCGTCTCCACTAAAACTTAAAATTATTTTCAATTATATAAGGTGCCACAAAAACGAGTCACACAAGAAAGTATAATTTTTTTTAAATAGAACAGCCTGTATTTCTTAAGCACCAGTTAAGCCTCCAAGGTCCTGTATTACACCCTAAAATATTTTAACAAAATCGGATGCAGCGTTGCCAAGTTATGATTTATTTCTGTTTTTTTTTGGGGGGCAATTTACAAATATTTTTTGACTGCCATATCTCCGCGAATTATTAATCGTTATTTCTAAAAATGTGGGATGTTATTTGATAATGATGTATTTACTGATATTTAATTATTTTTCTCAATTTTTTTAAATGGAATGCCTAGGTATACTTTTTTACATGAATGTATAAAGCATACAATTCACCACATTTTAATATCATAACTCTTTATTTTTATTTCAAACGGTTTTTGAAATATGATTATTTCAAATAATTTTTGCGTCAATTGAGTTTTAGCATTAAAATCTATATTTTGTTTTACATTTTTTTCAATTTTTTTAAATGGAATGCCTATAATTTTTTTAAATGGATGAGTAACGCATACAATTTCTCACAGTTTGATATCGTACACTTTCTTTTAATAATTGAGCAACAATTTTTTTCACGATATTGAAATGTCCACCGTTTTGATTCACGTAACACTGAAGTCTCTTGATAAATGAACGCCTTACACAGTATAACATATCAACATTTATATGATTGAAACACTGACGAATCCTTTCCATCATATCTTCTCGAGTCGTTGGTTCTACTTTATAAACAAACGTCTGACTTTACAAATCCCCAAAGGAAAAACCCATTGAAGTCAGGTCGGGTGACTTAGGCGGCCATGCTATGGGACCTAACATAATTTAATAAAATAATAAATTAGATATTATTTAACAATTTATTAAAATATCAGACCTCCTCTTCCATCTTTCAGGAAACTGGTTACTAATGACCTGACGAACATTTTTACTAAATGTGGTGGTGCACCATCAAGTTGTAACCACATATTATTTATTATTTGTAATGTAATCAGGAATATGCTCGATTATTTGTGGAAACGTATTTTGCGTAAAATCTAAGAAGACTACTCCATTCACATTTCCCTCAAAAAAGTAAGGATCAATAACATAATCATGTACAATTCCTCCCCAAACATTTAAACTCTGGTTCTGATTTTTCTGTGCAACATGAGGATTTTTTCTGTCATAATAATGGAAATTGTGCCTATTCACAAAACCATTGCTGTAAAACGTTGATTCATCCGTGAACAACACAAATTTAAAAAATTCTTCATTTTCTCCAATTTGGTTTTGAGCCAACTGGAAAAAATTTAATCTACGATTTAAATCCACATCCAAAAGCTCTTGATGCAGCTGTACTCGATAGGGGTGAAACTTATTTTTGCAAAGACTTAGGGAAACATTAGATTCACTGATCTCTAAATCGCTACTTAACTCCCGAATACTTGCCGTAGGATTTTCGATTACCGCTAAAGTTATAGCCAGCTCATTTTCTTCATTTAATACATTTCGTCGTCTCGCCTTCTTTTCATATGCAACATTTCCTGTACGTTCAAAACGTTCTTTTAAATTTTCTAGAGACCTCACATCAGGACATCTTTGACGATACATTCCTGATGCCAATAAACAATTTCCATCACATTCACCAATAACATAACATTTGCCAAATCTTATATCAGATATCAAATCTTATTGACAATAATTATAATTCGTATTTTTAAATATTAACAATATTAATTCAACTTAATCACGATAATCTTAAACACATTAGAGAAATGTCATAAAGTGAAAAACAAACGCAAAACTTATTTGATATAATCATATCTCAAAAACCGTTTGAAATAAAAAATAAGTGTATAATATTAGAATGTGGGGAATTTTATGTTTTATTCATTCATGTAAAAAAATATAGGTATTCGATTTAAAAATGTTGAGAAAAATACTAATCAAATATCACGAAATGTAAACAAATATTTTGGACACCCGGTATAATAATAATTTATTTCAAAAATGTTGTTCAGTAAATGCATCATTATCAAATAACATTCTACATTTTTGGAAAAAACAAATAATAAATCGTGGAGATATGGCAGTCAAAAAAATGTTTGTAAATCGCCAAAAAAACAGGAAAAAAATCATAACTTGGCAACGCTGCATCCGATTGGCAAAAAATTGTAAGGTGTAATACAGGACCCTTAGAGGCTTAACTGGCGCCAAAAAATTAGAGGATATTCCATTTAAAAAAATTATACTTTCTTGTGTAACTCCTCTTTGTGACACCTTGTATAATTGAAAATAATTTTATGTTGTAGTGGAGATGAATCATTGAAAGACTTGTTAAAAAAGTTTTTTTATAAAGTTAGCCGCTTTTGCACGATCTCCCGAGGAAGCATTAACTGGACACCTTGTATATTTCCAAGAACTTAAGTCTTATTTCCTTCAGTTATCCTCTATTTTATGGCCGAAGATTTAATAATACTTTCGATTGTACATAAAAAGGGGAAGAGAACGTTTTGTCTCCAAAATCGAAACAATGGTTACCGAAATATGTTCTTCTAAAAGAAACGGTTCTGGCGGCAATTTTTTCTAAATGGTGGCTTTATCTCATATTGGGATTTTTCGGGACTATTATATGCGGGTTCTACATTAATACAGCTTTCCAATTCGATAAAGAAATAGCTGTCCCCAGATAGTTCATACTCAAAACTGGATTTGCCTGCACTACATGGCCCTAGTCTCGTTGTCACCCAGTATATTGGTTTTTTAATTTTTTTTTTTTTTGAGGTTAATTTACCTATTTAATAAAGGTCTTTTATAAATAGCTCTGTTCAAAATTTTATTGTGAACAATCTCCATTTTTTATTTTTGCAATTCGACCAATGCAACTGGAAATGTTCGTAAAAATAAATTACCACTGCCCTGAAAACCGAAACCGTGAACAAAAACTGAAAATAGTGTGCTTTATGTAACCGAATCGAAATAAATTTCGGTTTCGGTCCCTGCTTTTTATCATTTAAGAATAAAGTGAATTTTTGTAATTTTTGCGTTATTCTTGCTACGAAATTGTGTACCTACAAAGAAAAGTATTTCGTCAATTATAATGGACTCCAAAACATATGGCTGCTAATTAACAACTGCATCCGACGAATATCATCTGTCGTTTACCAGTAACATAACTGTATTGCATATTTCAAATACGAAAGTAGTATCAGAACAAATTGAATTAATCCTGCTTAACAATAGTCCTACATTAATTATGTTTTAAAGTAAATGTCTCTTTCATTTACTATTTCGTATAACACTCGATGAGGATACAAACGTAGATAGATACAACAACTTTTCTTGAAATATTTAAATATTAATTAAAATGGCTAATAATTATGTGTCTGAACACAGCGTATCCAATTAAAAGTTAATACTGTAAAGTCAAAACAGTTTAAATTATATGTTTAATTAACTATGTATTATTTTTTATACACCACGATAATTTTTATAATTTACGAATCCTTGCTGCATTAATATTTCCATAAACCTATTCCTCAGAGATTTATTGGAAACCGACCCAAGAGTGTCCTATTATACAATACAATTATAATGTGTGATTCACAGATCAAGAAAATGCGCAAATATTGTAAATAACAATGTTTTGTATATAAGTTCTCGGGAGAGCATAAAATAAGGTATAAAGTGCCACTCGGTTGTGCCGTTGGCATAAAATTAACTTTTTTTAGATTTTCTCCTCAACACATTCCTAATACTCCAGTCGAATTAGACATAATAAAAAATTTTACGTACTGCGGACTTTTTTTTGTGGAAGTTGTTTAAGAGGGCATAGTAAGCAAGCACAGAAAACTACACCCTGCTACACCATGTGCGTCCCCTATTTTTGGGGGTTGAAACTTTGAAATTTTACTTATGTGCCCATATCTTTTTCCCTATTGCCCGTAGGGCTCTTTACCAAGTTACACTTTTTGAAGATTCATCCCTCCTCTACATACTATGTATATTACACATTTGCCGTAGGACAAACGGTTTTGGCTGTACGTGGCCGGAAAGGTCGCGCAGAGACGAACCCACGGGGGGTTATGGGGGGGTACGCTCCCCCCCCAATGTTGATTGAGTTGGGAAAATCACCAAAAATTTAAAAAAATCTTTATTGGGTATAATTGCAAAAAAACGAATAATGAGTTGATAAGAATTGAATGACACTGTCACTATGACCATTTTTTATAAATAATTTTAATTGATATTATTTATGACTAGATGCGACTGATGTGAGAGCCACCGAATAGTCGACGGACAACGCACAACGCCGACGGGCCTACGCGACGGACCAACAAAATAAACTCGTCAACTCGCGGAAATTCGACGTTCGACCCAGTAGACGGCACGGCCAGTGCATACAATTCACAAAGACTGTGTTACATTAGAATTATTAGAATATTACTCCTTTTTGCCTTTATCAATACAATGCTTTGTCCTAGCTATAAAGTCGTTGGTTGTTGGTTTATACTGGCTATCACTAATATCAGTTACCAACCTCTTAACGAGAGATAATAATAACAAATTGTTGTCGGTCAGAAATTGTTAAAATATTAAATTCTTAGAGGACACTGAATCAGAATCTGAGACTATTAAAGGGGTCTACAGACGATCCAGCTGCTGGGACCCGACATTGTTGGTACGCTTTGAAGATAATTAAAATTCCAGCGGACCAGTTCACTTTTACGAATGAGTTCAAAGCATGCCGACAAGGCTGGCTCCCTGCCGCTGGATCGTGCTACCTATTGCGTATCACAATGTGAAGTGGGAAGTGGCCGGTAGCCGTACTAGCGCGGACGTTCAC
Organism: Rutpela maculata; assembly: GCA_936432065.2. NCBI lineage: Eukaryota > Metazoa > Arthropoda > Insecta > Coleoptera > Cerambycidae > Rutpela > Rutpela maculata. The sequence goes on along the minus strand of OW386290.2, from coordinate 100,986,129 downwards.
GAGCTTGCGCCCCGACTTGCGCGTAATCGTATAGGAGGAATGCATAGGTTTAGTAAAATATTTCGCCGCCAGGCGGTTACCGATCGGATTTGGGTACACTATTCATTGTGTTCTCTGCTTTGTAGTTTTGATGTGTTGAAATAAGTTTGTTTATTTGAAACCTACGGAAAATGGATAGTTTAGGTGAATTAAAAGAAAAGCTTAGCATTTTTAAAGAAGTAGTAAACGAAGATACACAGAAAATGAGGTTATGTTGCAGTACCCAAACGCGACTCTGACGCCGCCTACATGCATTCAGTTTGAAATGTTTTGAACATACTAGATGGGCTTTTTTGTAATTTGAGAGAAACTATCCACTTTCTTCTAAAATTGCTGCATACTGGAAACTGGTGAAACTTTAAATGTTTATTTTTTCTATAATAGGAAGTGCATTGAGGCATACAACAATTGCTTGGCATTTTTAAAGAAGTAGTAAACAAAGATGCACAGAAAATGAGGTTATGTTGCAGTACCCAAACGCGACTCTGACGCCGCCTACATGCATTCGGTCTATTGTATCTTGTTTTTCTCCACGGTCATTAAACTATAATGGTTACCTCATCCAGTAGCTTCTAGACGAAGGAGAGCGCGGGGTCAACTTAGGTCTAGCGCCTACATCATGTAGTTTAGTTAAACTTCTTTTGCATAATATTTGTATCGCTAGGCTACTTATAGATTAAGTCTGAAATAAAAAAAAAACATAAGGAAATATAAGTTGTAAAAAAAAATGGGCAGTTGGCAAATTAGTTGTAGCTTTCCCCCCCCCCCCCAAAAAAATAGCTGGGTTCGTCTCTGAGGTCGCGCTGTTCGAATTTGGGGGGTCTTCTGTACAGGACAAACGGCTATTATTTCCAATCTACAATACTACATATACTAATGCCCTTAAGGAGGGATGATGATTTGTGAAAAAAATTTCATCGAATACCGCGCGGTTTCCATGATACGGGATGTTGAAATTTTGAAAACCCCTTTTTAAAAAAAAAGTGAACCTACTTTTTTTCGCTCATTTTTTTTTTCATGTATGTACGACCCTAATATAAGAAAATTTACGTTGGTTTCATTTTAATACATTCGTTGGTTTAGGAGCTAGACAGCAAAAGATGCCAAAAATGGCTATTTAGGTATTGTTGCATTAAAAAAACCAAAACCAGTATAATTCTGGTAAGTGTTTTTGTTTATCCTAAAAGTCCAATTCGTTGCGCATAGAAAATGTGTTTTTGTATTTAAATAGAATCAACACTTATTGTGTAATAACGATTTATGTCATGTGTTCTCCAGTCTCCTTTCTCACATTTTTTTGCGGCCTTATGGTTCATAGTAAGGCAGAAAGCAATGTATATCTGAACAGGGCACATATTGGGGTGTTAAAATGGATCTCTTGTTAAAATACGATAGGACGTACCGTTTTCGAGTAAAACGCACTTGTTTGCAAAACATTATTTCACATCACACTTTTCATCGACTGACTAGTAAATACGCACCGCTGACTACGAAAAAATAAAACTATGTGTCGCTTCTTGCTTTTTCTGTTTATGAGGGACATTGCTAATGAAAAAATGAAGGGACTCGGACGGAATAGAAGGTTCTCACTCCCCTATTTGAAGGTTCACGCTTGTCTCATCATCATTGCAACTTACTTTGTGTCTATAACAAAATCCACAGTAATTTTACCTTCCTCTAGAAACAGCTATTATATGTCCATTTCATCGGAAAATTATTTAAAAAAACAAACTCCTAAGAAAGAAAGAAAACACCAAAATGTAGAATTTATTTATCAGATCACAATTCAGAACACAATGAAAACTCAAAGCAAACATAATCAAACAAGTGCGTTTTACTCGAAAACGGTACGTCTTATCGCATTTTAACAAGAGACCCATTTTAACACCCTATTATGTGCCCTGTCCACGTGTATAATGCTTTCTGCCCTACTATGAACAAGGCCGCAAAAAAAAATGTGAAAAGGGAGACTGGAGAACACATGCCATAAATCGTTATTACACAATAAGTGTTGATCCTACTTAAATACAAAAACACATTTTCTATGCGCAACGAACTGGACTTTTAGGATAAACAAAAACATTTACCAGAATTATACTGGTTTTGGGTTTTTTAATGCAACAATACCAAAATAGCCATTTTTGGCATATTTTGCTGTCTAGCTCCTAAACCAACGATTGTATTAAAATGAAACCAACGTAAATTTTCTTATAATAGGGTCGTACATAAATGAAAGAAAAATGAGCGAAAAAAAGTAGGTTCACTTTTTTAAAAAAAGGGGGGGTTTTCAAAATTTCAACATCCCGTATCATGGAAACCGCGCGGTATTCGATGAAAGTTTCACAAATCATCATCCCTCATTAAGGGCATTAGTAGGTATGTGTAGTATTGTAGATTGGAAATAATAGCCGTTTGTCCTGTACAGAAGACCCCCAAATTCGGACAGCGCGACATTTCCGGCCTCGTACAGCCAAAACCGTTTGTCCTACGGCAAATGTGTAATATATATATTATGTAGAGGAGGGATGAGTCTTCAAAAAGTGTAACTTGGTAAAGAGCCCTACGGGCAATAGGGAAACAGATAAGGACACATAAGTAAAATTTCAAAGTTTCAACCCGTAAAAATAGGGGACGCACATGGTGTAGCAGGGTGTAGTTTTCTGTGCTTGCTTATAATAAATAATAAATAAATAAATAACTTCCACAAAAAAAAGTCCGCAGTACGCAAAATTTTTCATGATGTCTAATTCGACTGGACTATAAAGAGGAAAATTCTCTTTTCCTCAATGTCCTCTATAACCCTTTCCTTGACTGGGCTATAAACCCATATAATATTTTAACTTTGTTTATTGAATATTTTTATTACTTTTACTACGAATTTCGCAGTTTTCTTTAATATATCGAGTATTGCATGATTTTGGTCTTAAGTTCGGCCATTTTGGATCCATCATCCTGTATTTTTTTGACATCGCTTAAGTTGTTAAAAGTATTAAAAATACTTATGCCAGAATATTTTAACTCTGATATAAAATATTTATTAATACTTATAGAATCTTTCATGACTTTGCACAGTGGTCCGAAAATTTCAAAAAGTGCCCAAAAATGCTTTTTTTCAACTTTAGAATTTCGCTTTGATACTTTGGCGGCAGTTAAAAGAATGATCAATGCATCTTTTCCAAGAATACAAAGGCCATTAGGCGATATCTCTACCTGCTAGGGGCTCGCAAACACGACCCTTTATATAGCACCGTTTCACCGGTATTACGTCTCTCCCACCCGATGTTCCACCCCCACGGAAGAGACATGACGATCACCCAACCACCCACCCAAGACCCCGCGGGTACCGGACAAAAGACCGTCCAGTACTCGTAGTCACCCTGGCTCCGGGCAGACCAAAAATGCTACCAAAGCAGTTAGGTCTGCCCTTCTTCGAGCTACACAGCTCATCCTTATCCTACCGATGATCCGGATGACAGGATGCCTCTTGGCATCTTGTGTACCGGCAGTCACTCCCGCCACAAACCCAAAACACCCAACTGACAGATGACTACCCCCCGGGGGGCAAACAAGCTGGCGAAGAGCAGAAGACGAAGAAAGAAGAACGCCAGAAGAGGCCTTAGCCAGCAAGGTCCAACGAGCCAGGACCCAGGGAAGTGGACCGAAATCGTCTGCACCGCTCACATTTGTGAGTGGGGCCGACGTAAAGTAAGTTCGCCCGCCCTGCACGAGGTTGGTCCCCGGTCTACAGCGATGCATTGGGGTAAAGGGCAATTGTCCTGCCCGGCCCCAGTCATCCGAGACCGACATCTTTAGCCAAGAATATTGGCGTATTACGTCTCATTTAATCACCAACTTTTGAAGAAGAGAGAGTGTGTGCCTAAAACGTGATAATTCAAAGTGAAATTTTTACAGCAGCTTTTTTGAAGTATGTACTTTATTTTAATATATTGCATAAAGAAAGTTTTGAATTTAAAAACAGATAGAAGGTTGTTATAGGGTCTTTATCAGAAACTTTTACGGGTAGATTCAGATTTGTGTAGAGCTACGAAACAAATCTTACGTTATCATGCCTTGGAAAAATACGTAAAAATGCCTTAGACATTCCTTTATAACAAACAACAAGAAATTAGGCAATCTCAAGCGGATTTTCGAAATTTTGGATTTTTTATAAAATGCGACATGTATTCCGCGAGTACCGCCAGCATCGATCACTTGACGCAAGAGGATGCGGAATCAATTATTGTTAAATAACTTTTTATATTTATAATATCCTTTTTTAATCAGTATTTATTATCAATAAAAATGGTCGTCCAAGGAATGTTTCAAAAAAAATTCAGTTCTATAGTTATTATACGTATTTGATTTAATCAAATAGATGTATTATAACCGGACCATAATTACTTCCACATCCAGTGGTAGTAACGACAAAAAAATTTTTTAAAATTTTTATTGTTCAAATATGCTTAGAATGTCATGAAACGTCGAGATTTCAAGTTTGAGCGAGAAAAAAAATTCTGTGTCGGTCTGTCGGTCTGTCTGTCGGTCGGTTTTTTTGTGCGCACGTTTACTCTGGAACCGTTTGAGATATTGACTTGAAATTTGGTACACATATGTACTTTAACGAGATCTAGAACTAGATTATATTTTCATCTTGTTCTGTCGAAGGGTTGGGGGGTAAATTGGGGTAAATTTGGAGTAAATAGGTAAATCAAGCAGGTAAGAGTTCATAAAATTGATATCTAGTATAGACAAGAGAAGCTAAGGTCTCAAAAAAAATTTTGGCATTAGCCACCCCCATTACCACCCCCACCCCATTATTAAAGGGGATGAAAAAAAAATGTGATATTTTTTTACTTTATCCACCCCCCACTCCCCAACCCCCATTACCACCCCCACCCCACTACCGATGTGGGGTACCGTTTTATGGGTTATTGGGGTAGAGGATTTCAAATATTATATTATTAAAGTTCCATAAACAATTATTTTCAGATACAAAATTTTTTCGTTGTGTGACATGGATAGAAAATCCGGATGTGGAAGTAGTGATTCCTTGGGCTGCGGTTTTTTTAATAATAATTGTAGAAAAAAAATGGTGTATGGAAATCCGTTTCATAATAGGCTGAATTCAAATATCGAAGAAAAAAATGTCTGCGGGTCTGTATGTATGAGTGTATGTGTGCGTGTGTGTATGTGGGGGGTGTATGTATGTGGGGGTGTATGTATGTGTGTAGCCCGTTTCTTGTAAACACGATAACTTCCGTTAGACTTAATATTCTTGTTTCAAATTTGGCACATATGTAAAATAGCATGGTATAATACTCTCTATTGAAATTCAACAATATCCGTCATACAGGGTGATCTTCAGAGACGTATAAACTATGCTTTATTATAATTTTAGAGCAAAATGTTACTATTCTGTCTCTTAAATAAACGATTGTCTATAACTGAAATAAAGCAAAAATGTGCCATTTTATATACTCTTACAACCCCTAAAAATCGCCCCTGTTTGTAAATATTTGTTTATATATTTTTTCTGGGTTAATTAAGCGGTTTTTTATAACGTTAAACTGAAAAAAAATAATTAATATGCCAATTTTTACACTAACAACCCCTAAAAGCAACCCCCGATGGTAAATATATTTTTAATTGGGTTGTCTGTCTTATTTAAACGGTTTGCTATAACGTCCAACCGAAAAAAACTGAAATACACAATTTTTCAGAAAAACAACCCCTAAAATCCACCAGGATATTTATTTTTTAAATTATTTTCCCCTCATTACATATGTGATTGTTAATCGATCTATAACAAAATTGGATTTTGGACACTTTTGGAAATTTTCGGACCACTGTGGTCTGAAAATCGGCCATTTTGGAGCCGCCATTTTATTTATTAATTCTTTAATTACCAGATTCAGCGACATATTAAACCTCGTTGACCAGATTCGTAATCAGCGACCTCGAGAACCTCGAAGTGAATATTTTCAGGCCAATGTAATTGAAATTTTTCGAGTCTTTTAGACAAATTCATTGGTCCGATTGATTTTCCAATATCTTACTTTTTCGCCACTCCACTAATGAAATTACTTTAAATTCATTTAAATTTTACTTTTTTAATATAGTATTTTCCTCTTCAGATAAAATTCAAATGATATGAGCAAGAATTCACAATTCAGAAGAAGAATGTCAATAAATAAGTTCAATAATCGTCCTCCATTTAACCTAAAAAAAATTGACGGATCCACATCTACAGGGGATCGGGGCAAAAGAATAGCCGGCACACAGAGAGACTGTTGCGATGGTCAAGATTTAAACGGTAAAACCTTTGGAAAGTACTTGGAAAAAATTGATGATCAATATAGAAAAGCCATGAAGAACAAAAATAAAAACATTATCCCAAAAGTCATTGAAAGTTTCCAAAGAGTTACTCCGAAGAGACGACCCAGAATAGTAAGGGGCAGGCAAAAGTCTGAATCTTTACATACTCTTTACAGGAAGAATGACACTAACTTTGGGAAAAATATACCAGATCACAAATTGATGAAAAAATTACTAAAAGACTTTGATAACGAGGAAATAGAAATGCATGGCGAGGACTATGACTATGAAAACGAAGATGAAATTCCTAGTAGAGATACGAACAGAAGTTTTAGCAATAACCTTACTGAGATTAATCTTACAAGAAGAGTTGATAAAATGACTAGCACCACTGGGTTACACTGGCCAATACATCCAGAACCCAAATCTACACATCAAGTTGATTTAAAGTCTTCAAGAATGAACATTTCAAATAGGAACATCGATAGGACCAGGACACGAATCCCACAAAAAAGGACCAGCGTGGAGAACGTTGACTCGGGAACGAAATCCAACAAATTTACAAATCGAGACAATATTAGAAATTGTAATGAAAGTAGCTATGAACTGGAATATTTTCCTACCAAAGAAGTTCCGAATTTGCAACATAGAAAGTCTGATGGCTCTTCAAAAATTCCCACCAAACAAAGCGTTCACTTAGTTTCTGGTTTAAATAAATTGAATTTGAACAAGGAGTTTCCAAAATACAAATTTAACTCAGAGCACAATGATTTAAATGAAGAACACTCTTACATGCAAATGCACAACAAAAATAGACACAGTGATGAAATAATAGGAAGAAGGAAAAGGGAAAAAAGCTTTGTTCGATTGCAGATTGAAAAATATAACAGAATACATAACAAGAAACACATTCACCAAAAGTCCCATTCACCTGCAAATAACAACGTGAAAAATTTCCATGAAATGAAAAAAAATATTAACAAAAACTATATAAACATCATGAGTACTATGCGAGAAAATTTACCGCAAATGGGAGGGGAACTGACTGCTGAATCTAGAGATGGTAAGAATAATGAAAGTTTTACTTAATTTAAAATCAAAATATATTTTCTTCGAAAACGGATTGTTTTATCGGTATCAAACAAAGGAAACTGTTTAAGGAATTAAAAATTTTTACTTTAAGTTATAAGGTTCCTGGTTCCCTACATAACATAAGAAATAGTTATGATAAAATTTCATAAACACAAATATGCCCTCTTTTTCTGATATATCATACTTTATTAATATTTTATAAAAGAAATATACACAGATAAGCGCGCGCACAGACGCAATCACGCACAGGGCCGGATTATCCATAAGGCTAAATAGGCTATAGCCTAGGGGCGCCGAACTCAGAGGGGGCGCTTCGGCGCTAACTAATTTTATCTCCCGATGGCCGACGGATGACATTTACTAGTTACCATTAACCTTTGAAAATAAAATGTATTGTAGCGTCATATAATGCATAAGGGCTGGCGAAAAAAACAGCCAGAAAATATTGTTGGGATAATGAGCGTAAAAAATTGTTTGTTTAATACACTAGTTCACAAGTTCAAAACCGTGTTAATTCTTGATAAAGCTCGTAAAAATATGAGTGAGGGCTCATTGGATTCGGAATGAAGTCTAGAAAAATGTTCAAAATTTTCAAACCCGCACATAAACAATTGCAAAAGTTATAAACAAATGAAGATTGAAACAAGCTAAAAACGTACTCTTCGCCTGTTCACTGAACTTTTTATATAATTGTTACTCATTCTATAGGATACTCTTCGCAGTTTTTTGTAAATAATGTTAGTTTTAGACATTTTGAATTTTATAGTACGAACTTAGTTGGTAAAAGAGTCAGTGTAAAATAAAGTAAAAATAAAAAAAACATACCAAACCTCATTTGGGTTTCGAACCCGGGACCCTTGGATTCCGAGTCAATTTCAATTAAAGGCGTAAGAACTACACTACCACCTTACACGTAAAAAAATGTAAATTTTTACATTATAAGACACGAGCTAAAATCATATTTTCACGGTTGTATATTACATTATGAAATGTATATTTGTAAAATATATAAATATTTAGATATTAAAACGAAATATCAATCCACCAAATTTCTATTCAATTACAAAAACAAAAATCAAAAATTTTTTGTTCAAATTTAAATCATTAATAACATTTTTATTTACCGATCGATTTTATTCAAAAACAATAGGGTTCTTCCTCTAGCTAACACTAACTTACTGTCCAAATTTCAATACAATCGGATTTTTTTTTCTTGAGTTATCGTGCTTACAAGAAACGGACGGACGTGACAGACGGACATTTTGAAAGTTGTTCAGAATTCGTTCACTAACACAATGATATGAACATTTTTTGTCTGTGAGCGATATTTACGGTTTTAGAAATATGCCGATCAAATACAATATACTCTTCGTTATCGTATTTGCGAAGAGTATAAAAACTAGAGGAAGCATTATACTCTTCGCCGATTTACTGAGCTTTTTATATAATTGTTACACATTCTATTAATAGGATACTTTTCGCATTTTTCTTGTAAATAATGTTAGTTTTTGGATATTCTAAATTTTGTGATACTTACCACCTTTGTTGTGAAAAAAAAATATATATGAGAAAAAAGTCACGATGTGAGGGATCGAACCCGGGACCAAAAATTGCCAAATTACATTTCTTTATTTTATTTAAATGTGGCGAACATGTCATTATTAATTTCATTATTTCATTGTACAGTCAAGATAAATAAACATTGCGTCACATACTCGCGACTGATCGCGAGAAGTGCCACAACGGCCAGGTGCTTCGGCAAAAGAAATTCAAGCTCATGTTACTGTAGTATATTAGACGATTTCAATTAGCACAATCGTATTTTAGCGTGATTATATCAAAGATTTTATATTAATAAAATGAATTTACTTTTTAATGAGAGATGAAAGTAATAGTTCTGGAAATGCAGGGAAAATAAAATGAAAAACCCTGCTTTAGGTGTCCGTTGGATTGCGAGACGAAACTCTTGCCGCTGCACCACCATTTCTTATTACTAAAATTTTTAATGAGTGTAATATATACCATTGTGATTATTAGGAAACACACATTAGTAAAATGTATTAAAAAAAATAGTGATAGGAAATAACATTTCGCAAGGTTTCTATTTATTACAAACCATAAAAAAATGTAAAAAATATTTTTTTAAATTTTAAATTACTAATAACTTTTTTATTTACCAATCTATTTTGTTAAAAAACAATAGGGTTCTTCCTCTAGCTAACACTAAGTTACTCTCCAAATTTATTTATTATAATATATATTAATACAATCGGATTGTTCTTTCTTGAGTTATCGTGCTTACAAGAAACGTGACGGACGGACGGACGGACGGACGGACGGACGGACATTTTGAAAGTTGTTCAGAATTCGTTCACTAACATAACGATATAAAAATTTTTTCTCTACGAGCGATATTTACTGATTTAGAAATGTGCCGATCAAATACAATATACTCTTCGTTTTTGCGAAGAGTATAATAACGAGTTTTGTTTTTTGTAAATAACTCGAAAACTAATAGTATCTAAAAAATTTTAAAGAATGATTCTTAAAGAGGAAGAAATTTCCAATAAAAAAAGTCCTGACTCCCGACTTAATTTAACGTTGAAAATAGAGCTCCGCGCGACCAACACTAAGACGTTACCATGCTCTGAAATCGACCGTAATAAGTAAAAATATTTTTTTATGTTATTAAAAAATATTAATTTAAAACTTTTTAAAAATTGTGGTATTATTTAGACACTTAAAGGAACAATATCCAGTTGTAAAAAAATTTTTTCACCGATTTTTCATAAAATGAGCCTATTGTTAATTAACAAATTTTATTACAGTTTGCGTTTATATTTCAAGTCGGATAATTATTAAACAAAAGTCACTAAAATTATTTCGCTTCGTGTCAACTATACTTTATGGGATTATGACATTGAGATGTTTTTAATTGGTATAGTCTATTAGTTATTAATTATTTAATCTAATAACAAACTAAAAAATGAAAAAGAAAGGTTGACATTTTTTTTTTAATTAGTTTTAATTATTATTACTGTTTTTATATTCAAAAGTACTATAAGATCACATAAACTTTAAATTTCCATTGCTAATTGTGTAAACAAATTTTATAAACAAATAGATAAGTTACGTATTTTTGGAAAAAAAATTTTTGCCATTTTTTGGTTATAAAATATTATGATTAAAAAAAAATTGTTTTTAAAAAATTTTTCTAATTGTCTATAATATTTTTTTCATTTTTTCAATATTTAAACAAATAATTAAGAAAAAGATTTATTCTTAAAATTTATTATTTGCAATTTTCTATAAGAAAAATTTTTGTTGTTAATTTATTTGTTTATTTAATAAACAATTTGTTATCAACAATCGCCGAATGTGTTTATATTTTTTATAGATAGAAAACAACTGTATACATAAACATGCCAAAAAAAATTTTTAATATTTTTTATAGAATTTTAAATTTAATATTTTTTTGACATGTTTATGTATACGGTTGTTTTTATTATTTTTTTTCTATCTAAAAAAAAATATAAACCCATTCAGCGATTGTTAATAACAAATTGTTTATTAAATAAACAAATAAATTAACAACAAAAAAATTTTTTCATTTTTCCAGCTTGTAGAGAATTGCAAATAATAAATTTTAAGAATAACATTTTTTCTTAATAATTTGATTAAATATTGAAAAAAGGAAAAAAATTATTATAGACAATTAAAAAAATTGTTTAAGAAAATTTTTTTTTCTTTTGATCATAATATTTTATAACCAATAAAATGGCAATTTTTTTTTTCAAAAATACGTAATTTATCTATTTATAAAAGTTTAAACAATTAGCAATGAAAATTTAAAGTTTATGTGATCTTATAGTACTTTTGAATATAAAAACCTCCCCTCACCTCATCAATTTTGAAACCGATATCGTCAACTATTTACCAAATATTATTTTTCTCCGTCAAATAGACTTGTAGATATAACGCCAAGACATAGAAGGAATTGAAAAATCTTAATTTTCCCAATATGTTTAGTCTGAAGCGTGAAAACGAGAGAAAATTTCGGAGTGCTTTTTAATTTTTACAATACTTCGAACTTGTCTTCAGTAAGCGAGGGGAATAAAATATAAAGATGATAGACCATTTACCACTTATCATTTTTTTTTATTATGAATAAGAGGGCGCAAGTACATGATTAGCCTAGGGGCGCGCTGATCCTTAATCCGGCCCTGATCACGCACGTACACGCATAATTCAGCGCTCTCTCAACTTGCTAAAAAATATAGTTTTTAATGGGGATGTAAAAGTACTCCAGCTTCAACTCTCTCTACTCCCTATTCTAGTATTTTAGTCCATGCTAAGCAACTATCAGAAAACAGTCTGGGAAAGTTACTTTCCCGGCATAGAATGAAAGTAGTAGCACTAGAATAGCGTATTTTGGAATCTGAAATTGCGCCGAGAAAGTAGACATTCTTGACCGATTTCAGAAAAAAATATTTTTATTCAGTACACACATTATGTGGTTTTGGGCGCTGCCACGTTTAAATTCGCAGGCAACGTCGACACCACTACGACTCCCGCGGAGACAATTTTGTCTTTTATACATTGAAGCGCTTGATGAACCAATATAAATTATTTTTATGAAATTAGTGGGCGAAAATATATAGCTTATCTACACTTGTCCTATGACCAAGGCTCGGGAGATTTATCCTGTGGCGGTTAAATCAGGGTTGGCTCTAGGTCAGCGCGGAATGATTTGTATGCAAGTATGACACAATATATCTTACCTTGTACTTTTTTTAGAGAATTCTGTAATATCCAAAGTTAATATGGTCATAAACTTTACGATATTATGAAATTCGCTAAAAAAAGTACAAGGTAATATATATTGTGTCATACTTGCATAGAAATCTTTCCGCGCTAACCTAGAGCCAACCCTGGTTTTTTACGTCACAGAGATAAATCTCCCGAGCCTTGCCTATGACACGGACATTGTCGATTAACATATATAAATAGTATGTGTACCTCGTAGTAAAAGCAGATTCCCGGACTTCAATGCTTGTTTTCTCCGGCTTAACGCCTCGGCCAACAATTTACAGCGTTGCACGATGGCCCCAAAATAACTTTTTTTTTCAAATTAGTTTGCAGGTCTTAATACTTAAGCAATCGGAAAGTTTTTTTTTTTTTTTGAAATCTTCGTTTTTTATTTGCCTATCGATCTGTTAAGCCAGATTTTCGATAGTTGTCCCTGACTTTTCAATATTTTCCTAAGTTTGAATTTTCATAAAAAATGTTGAAAAATCAGAGACAAAAATCGAAAATCTGGCTTGACAGATCGATTAAAAATCTTATTACTTAAGTAATCAAAAAGTTTTTTTGTTGAAATCTTCGTTTTTTAATTTCCGATAGATCTGTCAAGCCAGATTTTCGATTTATGTTCCTGATTTTTAAAAATTTTGTATGACAATTCAAACTTCTTCGAAAAATTTTGAAAAATCATGTATTTTGATCTTATATTTTATCAGATCTTCCGTTTTTGATACGATTAAAATGAATGCTATTTTGTAAATATGCTCCCAAAATGTGACAACGAAATGCGCCTTCCGTAGATCGTAAACCTCTAAGCCTCACAGTTATCCTCAACGACCGAAAAGTTGGGACAAAATGACGACAAAAGGGACTTGGGGTATTGTTTGTCATCTTGAAACATAAAAATCCATATCAATAAACTTTCTTATTCTTAGCTTTCAGAGCATTCACAAAACGCAACACTCCTAGTTCTCAAACTTCATTACATACTGCTGAGTCAAATAGCTTCTTCTTTGAGAAGTTTCCAACAAGCGTTTCCTTCAAATATATCGCCGTGGTAATTTTTCGGAATTACTTTCAAATTTCTTGTCCAACCGAGAGCCTTTCCACGTTCTACTAAAGGCACTAGTCAAAAAGATGATTTAAAAAATAGTATATTATGTAACAAGTTTTATAAACGTCATTTTAGTCACGAGTTTTATTAATCGCGAGCGACGCGTAGCGGAGCGAGTGTTTAATAAAATGAGTGACTAACAAGTTTATAAAACGTGTTGCATACTATTATTAGTGGAAGACCAGACCCTCTGAATTCGACACCCTCTATACAACTCGCGAACACCCACCTAAAAAATAGGTAATCTGATGTAAAATAACCTGCTAAACTTGATTTTTGAATTCGCCCACTGATTTGAGATTGCCAAAATGACCAAATTGGCAATTTTCTAAAGAAAATAAAAATTATGTGTTATTTTTTGTTTTTCATGTAACACGTCATATATTTTTTATTTTACTTTAGAATAATTTAAATTTTTTACATAATATTCTCTAACTATTCTTTGATATGTTGCAAGTAAAAAACTTTACCTAAAAAATAATTAGTTGGCAAAAAAAATAACAACTTTTCTTTGACGCAAAATCTTTAAAATTTGCAGAGTAAAATGTCCGATCGAGGTATCTTTTTTATTTTTAAAGTTAGGTGCCTACTGTAATCGAAGAAAATGTTCCGAATGAACTAAATCAAATCTTTTATAAGAAGTTTTTTTTGAAATTTTACTCCCTTATCGAAATATTCATTAATTGTTTCAGCGTCCGAACGAATGCGCGCTACTATGAATCACCTAGAGCTAACGCAGGCACGTGCCGGGTGATTATTATTTTCCAGTGTCCATTTATGTTACGTTGAAAGTTTTTGTCCCAGTCCTTATATTTAGTGCATTATAAACACATAGTTTGGCATAATAAATTATAATTACTCGGATAGGAAATCAAAGGAAACAAGCTAAAAACGTACTCTTCGCCTGTTCACTGGATTTTTATATAATTGTTATACATTCTATAGGATACTCTTCGCAGTTTTCTTCTAAATAATGTTAGTTTTTGGACATTTTTAATTTTATAGTAAGAACTTAGTTGGTAAAAAACTCAGTGTGAAATTAAGTAAAAATTAAAAAAAAAGTATACCAAACCCCATTTGGGTTTCGAACCCGGGACCCTTGGATTCCGAGTCAAAAGCGTAAGAACTACACCACCACCTTACACGTAAAAAATGTAAATTTTTACATTATAAGACACGAGCTAAAATCATATTTTCACGGTTGTATATTACATTATGAAATGTATATTTGTAAAATATATAAATATTTAGATATTAAAATGAAATATCATTTTACCAGATTTCTATTCAATTACAAAAACAGAAAAATCAAAAAAAAAATTATTTTTCAAATTTAAATCATTAATAAAATTTTTATTTACCGATCGAATACAATAGGGTTTTTTCTCTAGCTAACACTAATTTACTGTCCAAATTTCAGTACAATCGGAATTTTCTTTCTTCAGTTATCGTGCTTACAAGAAACGTAACGGACGGACAGACATTTTGAAAGTTGTTCAGAATTCGTTCACTAACACAATGGTACGAAAATTTTTTTTTCTGTGAGCGATATTTACGGTTTTAGAAATGTACCGATCAAATGCAATACACTTCGTTTTCGTATTTGCGAAGAGTATAATAAGTAATTACTTTTTTTCATACGAGCAATAGAGTCATATAATATAGAGAATATGTATCGACAATTAAGTTTTGAACAATGTATTTTGTGCCAGAGAAGGAGTTGTGAAACAGTTCAAGTTGTCACAGCAGATGCATTCCACTATTTATTGCAAGCAGCGTCCGAAAAATCCGATGACATTTCTGTGGCTTTAAAACAATATTTAGAACAGAAAGATTTATTTTTATCACTAAATCCAGTTTACCATGCACAATATAGAAGATCGTATACCCGAACTGCTAATAAAAGAAAATTAGAAATTGTAAATCCTAGTACAGAGAATACAAGTAAAAAGGACATTTCTGCAATGTGCTGTTACAAAACAGCCTATCAAATTAAACCCAGAATTCCAAATGTTTTAGATTTTGGATGGTACCTAAAGGAGGAAATCTTATTTCCAAAGATGGTTTCAAAAAGCCCAAAACCCAATTTTATTGAGTTAACTCCATTTTGTAAATGTAAATTATATAACTGTACTACAAGCTGCAAGTGTAGCAAAACAAACGTATAATCGTTGATTGAAGGTAGACTTTTCACTCAACGGTATAATGTAACATAAGTTGTTTATGCGAAGGAAAATGTAATCTTTAGTACCCACTTGCTTTATAATTAATGAAAACATATTTTTTAATGTGTATGTTTCGAGATTATCTACATAATTTTATAACATTTAATTGCAAATAGAAACCAAATAATCCGTAGACTCACTTGATCGCTTAAATGACACCACAGACGGGCGATGTTAACAGAAGTTATGCTTTAATTAATGCGGACGATTTGCGCGGCCGCATTCAACAGCGTCATCTCGTTACATGAGCCGAATTTCAAAAAAATCTCTTTATAAAAAAGTTTGTTTACAGTATATGGAACATTTTTCTCGTTTATACTATAACTCTCTTTAAAAATAAAAAAGTTACCTCGATCGGGTATTTTTCAATGCAAATTTTAAAAAACCACGACAATACAGGGTAATTATATTTTTTTTATGCACTATGTTATTAGTTACACTATATTCTTTGCCGTCAGCCTGTCCAAGAATATTGGAGGGATAATGTGTAAAATATTTGTCTAAATCGGAATTAAAATAAAAAAGATATGATGTGTTATGTGCAAAACAAAAATTAACACATAATTTTAAAATTTTTCAAAAAATTTGCGAATTGACTGATTTGGCAATCTCAAATTAACGGGCGAACTCAAAAATCAAATCTAGAAGGTCATTTTATACAATATCATTTGTTTTTTAGGTGGGTGTTCGAGAGTTGTATAGACTACTTTTAAAATGCTTCCTACAGATTGGCTGCTCTCCGACTATATACTTTTTCTACGACAGCAAATATCTAAATAAAAAATTTGGAAGTTATTTTAATATTTCATTTATTAACGTATCAATAACATGGTAACAGTAAAAAATTACTAAACTATTGTTCTACTTATTGTGTATATTAATGGTTACATTGGAAACATTTTGGCAATTGCTAAAAAAACTAAGTGATTTTCCTAAATGCGTTCCATCGAACTGTGTTAAATTTGCTTCATGATTTGAATTGAAGCTAATACTTGGTCCACTTTCATTTTTATCAATGCTTGAACTTTGAGCAATTGCAATATCAATATTCTCTTTATTTTTTTGCATTGCATTATTTTGAACAGTGTTCATGATTTTAGTAGGGGTCTCAATTTTATTGTTTAACGAGTGGTCAATATAACTCTCTGCAACAGCTGTGGATCGCCACCCTCCATGACGCTTTAATGCTGTGATGTCCGCACCCGAGTCCACCAAAATCGTCGCTGAAGACCTTCTTAGGCAATGACCAGTATAAGCAGCAGGGTCAGGTAATTTTAAGAATTTTGCTACTACGCTAGAGAGGCTGCCAAATTTATTAATTCCAATTGGCTGTTTTCTACATTTTCCTCGCTGGTAGTTTAAGAAAAATCGGGTAGTACTTGTCAGGTTTGGAGGTCGAAGTTCCATGTATTTCTTGCATGTATGATAGAAATTACCTCCAATAACAAACTGACGTTCCGTTTTTATTTTCGTGTCAGGAATGTGAACTAAAAGGGCCGTGTTAAGGTCTTCAACATCACTTGTTTGAATTTTCGTCAATTCTTCCCGCCGACAAGCTCCCATTATTCCAAAAAGTAACCCTACCTAAAATATTTATAATTTTGTTTATTTTTATTTAATTTGGTTTTATACTATTACCTTTGTAAATAGGTATTCTTCGTCTGGAGCAGACGATAAGAATTCTCTAATTTGCTGGGATGTCAATATTTTCGACTTTTTAGGTCTGTAACCGTCTGATTTACGCTTCAGAAATGCGCACAATTTGGGGTACTTGCTAATATCAACATTGTTTTTTAGATTAATTGTCGTCCGCAGCATTGAATAGATTGCCCACAAAGAGGACGGTTTCATCTTTTTCGACAAATTTTGGATATAAGCAAGTAATACATTCTCAGAAAATGAATTTGTTTGGTTTTCTTGACGCCAATCTTGGAAAAGTTTATATGCACGTTCGTATTGACTTTTAGATTTTTCTGGCAGCAAACTAGCAGTTGCCGATGCCGCTGCTTGAGTAATTTCGGGCGGAGTACCAATGAAAACATCTTCTTCACTTTCACTGTCGTTTAGGCTCATTTTTTTCCAAAAAAATACAAAATTACTTGTCTCTTGTCACAACGCGTCGATTTATTTTGACAGATTGATGACAAGAATTACGGAAAACTAACTTGATTTTTGCCATTAAAATATCTAGAATTAACCTCAGCCGTGACTAATATCTCGTTGCTAAGTTCAGCCTGTGACTAAAATGCACGAAGTCACGGTTTGTCGAAAGCGTGTTTAAAGGATTATTTAGCGTCATGGAAACGTATACGATAAACGCCATTTTAAAGATGGAAGTAGAAAAAAGATATTATGATTGCTTAATTATTAAGACCTGCAGACAGATTTTAAAAAAAAAGTCATTTTGGAGCCACTGTGCGTAGTCCGGGAATGTATTGCTTTTACTACTAGATACACAATATACTATTCCAAAGAACTATTTTTTATTACTTGTTAAAACATATACTACTCGGAAAATATAATGACATATGACATGGCCCAGGGACGAAAAAGGGCCCTTGTCTACCCTTGTCCTTTTACTGTAACACGCGATTAGTCGGCCAAGTCAAAAAAATAGGGTTAACTTATAATTCATAGCATATTTATACTGCACATAAAAAAAAATCTGCCGACTGAGTCTATGTAAGAGAAGACCGGGGCATGCTTTATTTTTCTACAGTATATTAAACTAGTGGAAGCATTATACTCTTCGTCGATTTACTCAGCTTTTTATATAATTGTTACACATTCTACAGAATACTCTTCGCATTTTTCTTGTAAATAATGTTAGTTTTTGGACATTCTAAATTTTGTGATACCAATTTTGTTGTGAAAAAAAAAAAATATATATATATATATATATGAAAAAAAAATCACCATGTGAGGGATCGAACAAAAGACCTTTGACCTTGAATTGCAAGGCAAGCAAGCAATAACAAGTTTATTAGCATTAACAAGTTTATTAACATTAGGGGTACATGTATATGCCTCCCCGGAGTCTGGCCCGGAGCCAGCCAGATAACTACGACGTGCAGCGCCGTGGTGGGTGTCGGGCTGGGCGAGGCAGGTCCAGTTTGGCTAAAGCCTAAGAATAAAACTTAAAATTAACAATTTGGATCAATAATAGTACACAAGGCAAATGCTTTAGCTATTGGGCCATCTCACTTTACCAGAAAACTTGAATGAATATCGTTCAAGAATTATATTTCAACGGATTAGATACATTTTTATGAAATATATTGGTAAAATGTAAAAACAAAAAAAAATTATAGAGAATAACATTTCGCAAGATTTATATTTAAGTACAAATGACAGAAATTATGAAAAAAAAATTTTTTATTTAAATGGTTAATAACTTTTTTATTTACTGATTGATGAATAGGGTTCTTCTTCTAGCTAACGCAAACTTACTTTCCAAATTTCAATACAATCGAACTTTTCTTTCTTAAGTTATCATGCTTACAAGAAACGTGACGGACGGACGGACAGACGGACATTTTGAAAGTTGTTCAGAATTCGTTCACTAACATAATAATACGAATTTTTTTTCTCTACGAGCGATATTTACTGATTTAGAAATGTGCTGATCAAATACAATCTTTCTTTCTCTTCGTTTTTGCGAAGAGTATAATAATAAATGTAATGTATTATATTACTACAGATAAAACATCATTACTCTTATTAGTCCAGTGCATTTATATTAGATGAAAAAAGTGCGTTATTACGGAAATACTTTGAATTCAGGGGCGTAGCGTTGAAGGGGGGACGTACCCCCCCCCCCCCCCCTCCAACTTTGTTATTGAATTTTTTTTTAATTTTCTTCCCCCCGCTCATCAGTTTTTATTCCGGCGGAACTTGGCAAAAGTTGGGTAAAAGTTGGAAATTTGAGACGTAAGTTGGCAATTTTTATTGAAAATTTTTTTTTTAGAAATTTACGGAGTTGGCTTTTAAGTTTGTGAAGTTGGCAAATTTGAAAAATAACCCCCAAAAAAAGTTGGTTCGCTACGCCCCTGTTTGAACTTAAAGAATTTGAACGAAACCTTTTGCAACATACTCTAAAAATTACCAATTTAAAAGTTTACCCATACCCAAAATTGTGCAAATAATCCAATTAATCCAAAAAATCAATATTTCATCATAAAATGTTTTACAGTTGATATAACTCAAACAATTTAAATAACAAAATTTCGAAAAAAATCCCTGATAGCACATGGATATCCTATGGATGTCCAATGGACGTCCTATGTATGTCCCAGGGATGCCCAAATGTCACAACTTTGGATAATTTGTGGATGTCCAATGTTGGACCTTTAACGATGGTCCAAGATGGACATTATTTGGACCAATTAAACTAACATACATTTTCTGTACAAATGCCTTCCAGTGTTGGACCTTAAATGATAGTCCATGGTGGACATTATTTGGACCAATAAAAATTGTCTTTATTTGGACCAATAATGGGTGTCTCTAAAGTCTTAAGCCATTTTGGAAAAAAACATATATTAGTGAACAAACACAAAATCTATAAAGCATTTTAATATAAATATTCTTATCTTGGAAACTGTGACATTCTAGGAATCAATATTTAGTTTGCTGTAACATCGATGCAATGTCCACGCGACAATATTGCATTGCAATGTCACATATCGCAAGGAACAAATCGCAGGAACAAATAATTTATTTTCATGTAATGTTTAATTATTTACTTACTGAAATATTCTAATGAAGCTTATCTTCAAGTTACAAATATAACTCATAGAGTGTCTGCCAAAAATCTGTATGGGAAACTCTGCTGTTATTGACTTTCTGAAGATGTTTATTTTTAATAAAAGTTAGTGCATGTTCTCAAGTGAAAAAGTGACTGCAAAAATGTGTTAGTCCTGGTGCTTAAGTTGGAAAATTAAATTTTTTGAAATTGGTTCAATAGTACACCACCCTTATTTTTAAAGATATCGAAAAATTTTATTTTAAGAAGTTATTTATAATGTACATTGGATTCTTCTAGTTTAAAAATAAAAATTGTCCACTCTTTTATAATTAATTCCTGAAAAAGTTAAAACTGGAAAAGAGAGAACAACTCTGCAAAATACAGCGTTTTTTCCAAAATATCTATTTGGTAAAAAAGTACTCTTAAAATTTCTTGACGATTTTAGTCCATTACTTAATCTGAAACTATTAAAGAGAGAGAATTATTGATAACAAAAAAATATCAAAATATATAGTTCAGGAATTATGGGTAAAAAAGTAGAAAATTTTTATTTTTAAAATAGAACAGCCAAATTTGACATTTAACATGTAACTTCATATTGTAACCAACTTCTTGAAATAACATTTTTCGATATCTTCAGAGAATATTCACTAACTTTTATCAAAAGTGAAATTTTTCAGAAAGTAAACAACAACAGAGTTTCTGATATGGTGCAGATTTTTTGGCGGACACTGTATAAACCGAGGTATAATCTTGTAAACTCTCTATAAGTTTACTATAAGATGATCTTTGAAAAAAATACGCGAAATGATCACTAGTGCCTTCACTGTTTTACCATATGTACAGATCGAAACAATTATGTATGTCACTTCATAATGAAATAGAAAAAAAGGGCAGCGGACAGAATAAAGTCTTTACAGTCTCCGACGTATTTAACAGAAAGAACTCAGGACATTAATAGTTCTATTGGCTGTCCCCTTTTCTATTTCAAAGTATTATATAGGTATTGTTTCTTATTTGTATATATGGAAAAATGGCGATCGGTCTCTAGTGGAGACCTTATCGACAATTTTTTTAAAAAACAGTTTTATAGCAAACTCCTAGTAATGTATATATAAATTTTGCCTATTGATTTTAAGTTTAGTATAGTAAACGTAGCATATCTAATTTAGAAAATAAAATACGAACGCTTTATGTATTAAAAAAATATTTATTTATCAAATAATAATAAATAGATGGCTATATTATTAAGTTATTAGAAATACTTATTTAATAATAAACAATATCATTTGGTAATTAGGTATCCTCTATTTTTCAACCAAAAATCAATGTTTGCCTCTCATATGCCTGGTTTTGGCGTACTGGAACTAATTCATAGAAAATCCATGTATCTGAAGTTTCGAACGTTCACTCGAACGAATTTCATATGAAAAGGAGAAATTAATAAAAAGTACAAATCGTAGGCGTACCATTTTTCTGCTAATATTTGCTAGCAACGATACTATCGTTGTCAGTAAATATTACCAGCAAAATTGTGCGCCTAAGTCGATTAATTGGAATTTTTCATATGAGATTCGTTTAAGTGAACGTTCGAAACTTCAGGTACATGAAAATCCCTCGAAATGATCATCAGACTTTGAAAGAGACGCCCGTGCTGCGGCTAAAAAATGTTACCGTTATTTACACTAACTCTGTTGTGCACTAAATATTTTAAAACAGTGTGTTTGAAATTCTATTTTAATTTTTTTGGAATGAGTGAAATAATATACTATACAATAATTCAAATTTTCAAAATAGGTCACACATAAAAACTACAGGCAACTGAAGGCTTAAAGTGACTTTGTGCAAGAGAGGGCTATGTTTAAAAGCAAAAGACATGCACTTGGTGTCCGGGTATACTAGGATTAACTAGAGAAATATTTAGTAGTAATTACAGGTAATAAACATACTTGAAGTTTTTCATTAGTCCTCGAAAATATATAACCTAACCTCAAACTTACCGTTTTGTGCACTTTCTCATTTTTTATATTTAAAAATCCACCACAAAGACATCATGCAAATAAAGACATACATGGATAATTTGGCGGTAGCTATATATAGATATTTTACACTTCACTTCGCACTTTTTTCTTCAACTCTAAAAATTATTAAATATCTCCTTCTTCCTTCTTTACTATGAAAGAAATAGTAATGGGATCACTCGAGTGAAAAATAACCGAATGTTAAACAGTTATTGAAGTAGTCATATCAACTCTCTCTCTCTCTCAAATAAGTTAAATGTTAACTCGTATCGCATATATAATAAACGAGTGAACCTCATTACTAACCTAGGTTTCTAAAACAAATATTAGGTATATGAATTCGAACCGATTGACAGGGGCGGCTTTAGAAGTGGGGCCATGGGGGCCATGCCCCCCTCCCCTCTAACAAGTGGCATTTTAAAAATTTTTTGAAACAAAAAAAAAATCAGAAAAATATGAGAATACCTATTTACATTTGACAATAAATCACGACGCAACATTACGAGTGCTTTATTATCACTTAAGACACTCGTATGGGATAGACGAGACACCAGTTCTGCCTTACGCTCCGGGGGATATTGAGTCCGTTGTGCCCAGACAGCACAAGTATATCCTATGTACGTCCTGTGGATATCCGCATTGGACATGAAGGACCTAAAGCGGATATCCTTAAGGATCACATATGGACTACATAGGATATCCCATGGATATTCTTTTGTCACAACTTTAGACGTCCATAAGATATCCATCGTAAATCCTTAGGGATATCCACTGGACATACATAGGACGTATTTGTTATACAGTAAATGGACATAAAGCGGATATCCTTATGGATCACATATGGACCACATGGGATATCCACTGGATATTCTTTTGTCACAACTTTGGACGTCCATAAGATATCCATCGTAAATCCTTAGGGATATCCACTGGACATACATAGGACGTATTTGTTATACAGTAAATGGACATAAAGCGGATATCCTTATGGATCACATATGGACCACATGGGATATCCAGTGGATATTCTTTTGTCACAACTTTGGACGTCCATAAGATATCCATCGTAAATCCTTAGGGATATCCACTGTATGTCCATAGACCATACGTTTGTCACAAATTGGGACGTCCATAGGTAACACATTTTGTGTCCGCTTGTGGACATCCACTGGCCATCCCGTGGACGTCCATTAACTGCAGGTCACTCAAAATAGTTTTGTTGATCAGAATTTACTTATTTAGTCAACATCAGCCTTAACAATTAATTTATAGGTTTAGGATTGACTATATAATTTTTGCCTTTTGCACCAAGTATATAGTCAATTATTCTTTGCTAAAAAAATTAATCGTTAAGGCCAATTCTGACTAAATAAACAGGATACTCATCAGCAAAGCCCTTTTGGCTGACCTCTACATTTAATGGATATGTCTCACAATATGTGCACTAATTTCATTATTTAAATATCAAATAGCAAAAGCAATATTTCGTATATGGTGCTAAAGGAGAACTTACCATATGCATCATACCTATGCCAACGTTGTTTATAACTTATTTCAAATTGGCTTTAAATCCGTTAAAACTACTACTTTCAAATCAAATAAAAATAAATAGGTGGATAAATAGATTTTATAAATTTTATGTATTTATAAAAACAATCAATTCAAATAACTGCAACACTTTTGACTGTTGATTAGATGTTGTTGTTATATATTGATATATGTATGTTAAAATGTAAAAAAAAACGTTTTATTCTAAAATTAAATTATTTATACATCAGTTCCATTATGTTATCATATATTTTATCCTATTCTATCTCTCCTCATGTTTTGTCTCTCCTTGGCTCAACTTAATCAATTTTTTATTGCATCCACAGTGCCAGCGTTACGATGTATTTCTGCCGCACCTAAAAATTGTAAATTATGTAGGAAAATCTGCTTAATTTCTGCATGATTATACTCATAGACAAAACTAGATATGTTTTTCAAATAATATCAATTTTCTATTTTTAACTTAAATTTATATTTGTTTACATATACAGGGTGAACCAAATTAGAAGGGATTTGGGGTTTTCTCTAAAACTATGGCAGATAGACAAAAACCAATATAGGTGTCCTGAGCTCGATTTTCGAGAAACAAACAATGGCGTAAACCGCGATCGTCTATCTTTTTTCGACTATCAAGCCACAGAGTGTTTTTGGAAAATTGGCATTTTTGGATGACCTCTATCTCCTTTACCAAGTGTCGAATCGAAAATCGAGTAATAGAACAAAATTATTAAAAAAACACAAATTATGTCTATACCTCGAAAACTGAGGCATGCATAATTTTCTTCTTATCAGCAACGGATTCTACTCAAAAAAAATCGATTTTTGATTCGACACTTGGTAATTGAGATAGAAATCATCCAAAAATGACAATTTTTCAAAAACGCTCTGTAGCTCGGTAGTCGAAAAAGACAGACGATCGCGGTTTGGCCATTATTTGTTTCTCGAAAATCAAGACACCCATCTATCTATCTGCCATATAGTTTTAGAGAAAATCCCAAATCTCATCTAATTTGGTCCACCCTGTACAGGAATGTAAAAGTTATCAATAAGCTACTCCTCTAAATCCCTAAAAAAATCATAGCAATTCAAGAGCACTCATGCCAAATGTATCACCAGATTCAATCATGGTAGGGCAACTCATTACCTGCCGAAGTGCCGAAACGTGCGGGGATGGCAGTTTCAAAATTATATAAACAAGTACGATTTCTAAAATCTATTTATTTTCTGCAACAAACATTAAGTGTGTCATACGAACTTTTTTGGAGATTTTTATTCTGCTTAATTTTTATTTAAGACATTTTTTAAGGGGGGTGGGAGGGGTTCATCTAATTGACAGTGATTTTTCAGGGGTTCATATAGTTCATACTCATAACTGAAAGAAACAATTCATGAAAGATGACTCCTAATACTTACATAATAAAATTGAATTTGAATTATTGTTTGCTGCAAGCATCGATGTATCGAATCGTATTCCGCCCGGTTGTATTAAGTCCTTAATCTAAAAAAATGTAAAAACAATAAAAAAAAATAGAGTAAACAAATTAAACTGGCAACTAAGTACTTTTTGGAAGAAAGCGAGCCAATTCGCGTTATTAGATAACTGTATGTATTTGCTGTTAAAGAGTCTGATAAAGTTTATGTATATCGGATTTTTCACATTTTCTAAAAAGTAATATAATAGTATAAATATGATACTTAGAGTACATTTACGAAAAAAAATTTTATGCAATTAAGCAGAAAAAAATGAGAAAGTTACGGGACCGAGGAGCAACAGTAACTTTTCCAACGGTGCATAAATGTGATTTTGCTTAAAAAGTGGGGTTAGCTGGTAAACATTTTAAGCCGGCGATATATGTGAAATATAATTTTATATAAACAGGTTGGAAGGTTACATAGGTAAATATAAACACATTTTCATAGATAAATGGAGATAAATTCAACTTACCACCAGTAGATTCAGGTTTTAAACTAGATAAATTGAAATCAGAGCTGCTTCTATTTGTTGAAGCCAAATTTTCTGTCTGCAGATGGAATCTTGGTATTTCACCATCAGCAGTTTGCACTTTTAATGTACGTGTTCCTTGTACATCACTATTATTATTGTCGTTTAAGCCACCAGATATTCCTATATTATGTAGAACAGAGCTAAACAAACACTTAGAACTGGAAGCATTGACATACAATAGGTCGATGACTGGAAGCCATTTGTAAACGTGACTAATGGGAGAGAAGTCGCTGGTCGCTGTTCATTGGTTCAGTTGACCAACTTGAGCCAATCAAATTATAATTTCCGATTACAAAGCGCGCGGTTTTTAAACATACGTGAGTTATACAAATACATAAATATGGTAAGAAGTTAATGGCTTTGATTGAAATATTCCAATTAAGGGTAAACAGTTCGGCCATTTTGGCCCGTGAAGAATAGTTAGCAATAGTTAGCATATAGCATAGTTAGCATGTGGTAATACTTAAATTCATACCAATTCTTGCAATCCAGATAGACAATGAAACAAATTAATAAAATTGAAATTTGACTATATCTTAAAAAAATTAATAAAACATAATATTTCTTCAAATATAAAGTCCAAGTTGCTATATAACTTGTTTAAGTAGGTATGGCTTTTTGGTGGATATCCACTGTATGTCCAGTGGATGTCCAAAGAAAAATATCAAAGTTAATCCACAAGCAGACATCCAGTGGATATCCGTTTGTGGTACACGGACTTTCAGGACTTCATATGGACTTAATATGGACATCCAGTGGGTGTTATGTGCTGTCTGGAATCGACAATTTACGGATATATGTTGATGGATAAAAACGGATATCCAGTGGATATCTCTCGATGGACAAAGTACGGATATTTGTTGATGGATCACAAACGAGCATCCAATGTATATCCCTTAATGGACAATGTATGGATATTTGTTGATGGATAAAAACGGATATCCAGCGGATATTTTTCGATGGACAATGTACAGATATTTGTAGATGGATCAGAAACGAGCATCCGATGTATATCCCTTAATGGACAATGCATGGATATTCGTTGATGGATAAGAACGGATATCCACTGGATGTCTCTCCATGGACAATATACAGATAGTAATAAAAGGATCAGAAACGGGCATCCAATATATACCCCTTAATGGACGATGAATAGGAATATTAGTAAATGGATAATAAATGGACATCTAGTGGATATCCCCCCATGGATAATATATGGATATCCATGTACGGACATAAAACAGACGTCCATAGGATATCCATACTATGTCCTTGGACATGCGGACATGATATGGACAAGAAATGGATGCCGTATGGATATCCTGTGCTGTCTGGGTGGGAAACGAGAAGTGCCTAATTTACTGGAACTACTCGTTTCCCACCAGGCAAATACAAGCCAACAAGCCTGACGTAGTCCTCCTCGACTACCAACTCAAGACAATGTTTTTCGTGGAGTTCTCGGCTCCCGCGGAGACTAACATTGTCTTGAAGGAGGAGGAAAAAACGGACGAAATATCGAGATTTACTCTTCGACCTCCGCAGGCTTTACCCTGACCATACTGTTAAGCTAGTGGTCTTGATTATAGGAGCCCTCGGTGGAACGAGACACATACTGCTTTCAGAACTAAGAATCATACCGGCATGCCGAAACTCGGTAGAGATCTTAGCCGGCAGAATGCAGAAGGCCACCATCCTCAGCTCATTACGTCTGCTCAGGGCACACGATTCTCGGACCCAGTAGTCATTCACCCTACGGGCGTGGGGAGTGGCTGTGGTACTAGCAGCTCCCCTCTGTGAGTGTCGGAGACACAGAGTTTAAAGGGTGATTGGCTTTTACAAAAAAAAAAAAAATAATATTAATATCTGGCCTGGCGTCGGAGACAGAAAGAGGGCCGACTGGCTTAAAAAAATAATAATACCCTTAATTAAAATAAATGCCTCCCCCCCCCCCTTTGAAAGTTTCTAAAGCCGCCCCTGCCGATTGATGTAGTAATCAGTATCCATAAACTTACCTATTATTTATAATTATTTTATTTACAATATTTATATTTATTATGTCAAAAATAATCAAACTGTATGCAATTTTATGAAGAATATCGTTTTATCCTGTAGACATAGTCCAATTAAATAAATCGGCAAATCAAAATTTTGAGGTAAATATTTGAATTTTTGATATAACTTACTTTGATGTATTAGAACACGATTAATGAAAGAAATGTTTTTCTGAACCCCCGGGAAGGGTTGAAAAAAAATAAAATAAAGGGTTTTTTCAAAATTATTCAAAATGTGTTAAAGCTAGTAAAAAAAAGTTTCAAACAAAAATTGTAAAGCATGAAATTTTATATAAAAATGATCTCTAGACTTTTTTTGGTATTACTAAAATTAACGGAGTTAGGCTGGTTAGAAATTAAGGGCTGATATGTACAACTTTAAAAAATCATAGCGTGCAGAAAAGTTAATGAATTTAATATTTTTTTTTTCTATTTATTCAGAAAAATATAAACATTCGTTTCAGAGAAATGGATTTTTTTTTAAATTGTTAATAAAAAAGTTATAAAAATTTTAATTTTTTTATTTTCAATTAAAACCACCTTGAACGGTGAAACGAATTTTTTTTTACACCATTCTGTTCATTATTTAATATATTGAACATTTGCTTTTGAAATTTTTTTTTACCCTTCATTTTCAAGAAGGTATGAATTTATTTACTTGCTTATTTTTTTTCCAAACGTAAGACACTGCTCTTGTGTCGTCACGATAACTGAAAAGAAATAAAGAATGCATACGACAAAGATAAAATTGTTTCGTAGCTGCTGCGTTGCCTACAAGACGCGCATGCGTCACTTCTATAGAGCATCTGCGCGTGACGTCACAGCTAACCTCAAAAATATGTGTTTCTTAAGATTTAAGAGTATTACGCAGCTATTATTAAAATTTCTGCCTGGTTCCCGTATTTTCAACTAAAATCTAGTTCAGTGTAATGTTTATGAAGTTCTAAACAATTTGTACTAATAAAATAGGCCTCTTTTTGTAGGTTGGAAATCTAACCTGTAATTAGCAGTCTATTTCTATTAGTCAAGAATATTGAAAAATTATTTACGTGAATTTTTAAATATTTGCTTGGAGCCAGTACCGGCTCCAAGCTAAAAATGCGTACACAAACATTAAAAATGAGAATAAACTTGAAAAACTTAAAATTTAAGGTTATGTTAGGTATATGATGCAGATGCAGACTAGTTTACAAATTCATGGCCGTGTTAATGCTTGATAAAGCTCGTAAAAATATTAGTGAGGGCTCATTGAATTCGGAATGACGTCTAGAAAAAGTGAAAAAGTTTCACACCCGCACATAAACAGTTGCAAAAGTTATAAACAAATGAAGATTGAAAATATAACGAGTTTCGTCTTTTGCAAATAACTCGAAAACTATTAATATTTAAGAAAATTGAAAGAACGATTCTTAAAGAGGAATGAATTTCCAATAAAAAAGCCGAACTCCCGAAACTCTGTCTCTCAGCGCCCTGCGCGGTGAACACTAAGCCGTTACGATGCTCTGAAATCGGCCGTAATAAGTAAAAATATTTTTTTATGTTAATAAATATTCATTTAAAAATTTTAAAAAATTATGGTATTATTTAGACATTTAACGGAACAATATCCCGTTGAAAAAAAATTGTTTCACCGATTTTTCATAAAATGAGCCTATTGTTAATCAACAAATTTTTTTACGTTTATATTTCAAGTCGGATAATTGTTAAACAGAAGCCACTAAAATTATTTCGCTTCATGGAGACCTTATAAAATTTTTTTGCCAATTTATTACAAAAATTAAAAAAATTTCTTAAATTTTTTTTTAATTGTTTATAATGTTTTTCTTTTTTTTATTATTTAAACAAATTATTAAGAAAAAAATGTATTCTTAAAATTTATTATTTGCAATTCTCTACAAGACGAAAAACAGAAAAAATTTTGTTGTTAATGTATTTGTTTATTTAATAAACAATTTGTTACTAACAATCGCCGAATGTCTTTAGATAGAAAAAAAAAACAGAAACAACCGTATACATAAACATGTAAAAAGAAAATTAAATTTTACATGTTTATGTATATGGTTGTTTTTGTTATTATACTCTTCGCAAAAACGAAGAGTATATTGTATTTGATCGGCACATTTCTAAATCAGTAAATATCGCTCGTAGAGAAAAAATTTTTATATCGTTATGTTAGTGAACGAATTCTGAACAACTTTCAAAATGTCCGTCTGTCCGTCTGTCCGTCTGTCCGTCTGTCCGTCTGTCCGTCCGTCACGTTTCTTGTAAGCACGATAACTCAAGAAAGAAAAATCCGATAGTATTGAAATTTGGAGAGTAACTTAGTGTTAGCTAGATGAAGAACCCTATTGTTTTTAACAAAATAGATTGGTAAATAAAAAAGTTATTAGTAATTTAAAATCTAAAAAAACATTTTTTACATTTTTTTATGGTTTGTAATAAATAGAAACCTTGCGAAATGTTATTTCCTATCACTATTTTTTTTTTAAACATTTTACTAATGTGTGTTTCCTAATAATGACAATAAATTTTCTAAT
The DNA here is from genome assembly GCA_936432065.2 of Rutpela maculata. Classification (NCBI taxonomy): domain Eukaryota; kingdom Metazoa; phylum Arthropoda; class Insecta; order Coleoptera; family Cerambycidae; genus Rutpela; species Rutpela maculata. Next base: position 100,955,632 of record OW386290.2, on the reverse strand, counting down.
GATATATATTACACTCATTAACAATTTTAGTAATAAGAAATGGTGGTGTAGCGGCAAGAGTTTCCAAGAGTCCCGGGTTCGATCCCTCACATCGTGATTTTTTTTTCATATATTTTTTTTCACAACAAAGTTGGTATCACAAAATTTAGAATGTCCAAAAACTAACATTATTTGCAAGAAAAATGCGAAGAGTGTCCTATAGAATGTGTAACAATTATATAAAAAGCTCAGTAAATCGGCGTAGAGTATAATGCTTCCTCTAGTTTTTTTTCTATCTAAAAAGATATAAACACATTCGGCGATTGTTAATAACAAATTGTTTATTAAATAAACAAATAAATTAACAACAATTTTTTTTCTTTTTTCCATCTTGCAGAGAATTGCAAATAATAAAGTTTAAGAATAATTTTTTTTCTTAATAATTTGTTTAAATAATGAAACAATAGAACAAAATATTACAAACAATTAAAAAAAAATTTTAAAGAAAATTTTTTAATTTTTAATCACAATATTTTTAGGCTATTGTCTATGTCCAAAAAAAGGGGTTGAAAGGAACTAAAACGTTAAAGGGTTTTTATTGTTTCTTAAGTTCAGTTGACCCCAAAATATGAGAAAACCTCTGAGTGCTACCATTTAAAGGGGAGCGTTTTTGAGATCGAAGTACAAAGGTCCACTTTTCACATTTTTGAGTTTTACTGGAAAACTATGCATTTTTCCTATACACACGTCAATAGTTGTAGAGAATTAAATTTCCTTCCTTCAGAAGTAATTTTTTTTTACAAAAATACACCCAGAAAACAAAACAAAAAAAAACAGAAAAATGCATTTTTTTTTTTAATTTAAGCCTGTAACTTTTTTTCGGGTACATTTAGGCATAGATATTTTGCATAAAAAAAGCTGACGTTTTACCTGTTAATAATCATTTTAACGGTAAAACGCCACCTTTTTTTATACAGCAATATCTATGCCTAAATGTACCCGAAAAAAGTTCCAGGCTAAAATTAAAAAAAATAAAAAATTCCATTTTTTCGTTTTTTTTTTGTTTTGTTTTCGGCGTGTATTTTTGTAAAAAAAAAATTGACTTCTGAAGGTGTCATTTCGGTTGGAAATTTAATTCTCAACAACTTTTCTATTGACGTGTTTATAGGAAAAATGCATAGTTTTCGAGCAAAACTCAAAACAAAAATAGGCTTATTTTATGAAAAATCGGTGAAACAATTTTTTCCAACGGGATATTGTTCCTTTAAGTGTCTAAATAATACCATAATTTTTAAAAATTTTTAAATTAATATTTAATAACATAAAAAATATTTTTACTTATTACGGCCGGTTTCAGAGCATCGTAACGGCTTAGTGTTCACTGCGAAGAGCTCCATTTTCGACATTAAATTGAAATTATTAATAATAGACATGGAGTTTCGGGAGTTCGGACTTTTTTATTTGAAATTCATTCCTCTTTTAAAACCTTCCTTTAAATTTTCTTAAATGTTAATAGTTTTCGTGATAAGATTAATTTAATATAGAATGGATCATACATTTTGTTTTAAGAATGAATTATTTTCTTCTAATTGTTATTATCCATCCATCCAAAAAATGGTTCAATTATTTATTATTTAATTTATCCAATTTTATTTTTTAAACTGTTTATTTGTATTTAGATTAGGAATAGAATAATATCAATGATCTATTTTAATGGAAATGTATCGATCATTTTTTTTTCATTCAAAATTGAAATTAAATGTTGATTAATATATTTCTGTTACACAATTTTTGAAATATGTATACAATTATAATAATTTTTATAATAATTTCTTATGGTCTTAAAAAATAATAAATTAAAATAATTGAAATTTTGTAATTTAAAAAAATAAGTAATGTAAATATTTGTAATTGTCAATTTTTTTGAAATTAAGAAGAAAAATTATTTCAATTGTTAATGTGGAAAAAAAAATAATTTTCACTATTGCAAATATTCATTTTTGCAAATAATTTCTTACTTCTACGTTACGGATTAGTTTATTAATTTAATCGAAAATGCATAAAAAAAACATTTTTTGCAACCTTGGTTAAAATACGCGAATTTCGACTAATTTAAAACGATGTTTCAAGGAATTATTTCCAATACTCCAATAATTCGTCTGCAAAATTTTCTCCCAAAAAAAATTATATTGTGTACTTTATTTTTTAATTTATATCAATAATGTCAAACAAATAATTCTAAATTTAGTAGAAACCAGCAAGTATTGACAGTAATAATAATTTCTTTCATTACATTTCAAAGATTAATTTTAAAAATATTTAGATCGTGAAAACAAAATTCCACGTATCTAATACCTATAACCAAAATGTACATAAAACGAAGCGTGTATAAGTATGTAGATTTCGCCAAACAATCTTATTATACTCGACCGCAATTAAAAATGTTGTTAACAATTTGTAGGAGCATTTATTCACCAAAACATTCACAACCGCTGCATTGAGATATCGGGCCTCTGCGTCATGTAACCAACATAACCTTAAATTTGAAGTTTTTCAAGTTTATTTTCATTTTTAATGTTTGTATACGCATTTTTAGCTTGGAGCCGGTATTGGCTCTAAGCAAATATTTAAAAATTCGCGTAAAAAATTTTTCAGTATTGTTGATTAATAGAAATAGACTGCTAATTACAGGTTAGAATTCCAACCCACAAAAAGAGTCCTATTTTATTGGGACAAAGTATTTAGAACTTCATAAACATTACACTGAACTAGATTTTAGTTGAAAATACGGGAACCAGGCAGAAATTTTAATAATAGTTGCGTAATACTCTTAAATTTTAAGAAACACATATTTTTGAGGTTAGTTGTGACATCACCCGTGGATGCCCTTACTGCCGTCATAAGGTAAAAAGACGCATCTAGATATTTGTCATAAATGAGATTCTAATGATATATGAGCACCCAAGAGTTCTAGCAGTTAAAAATATTATTAAAAAATTATAAAGTACAAAAACATAAGTGGATAAAAAGCAGCTACATGATTTTCTTAATTAATATTTACTAGTTGGGAAAAAAACAAACGCCTTTGTTACTTTCCTCGCCAACCGACAATTTACAGATGGGCTATTCTCCTTATGACTTATGACGGCAGTAGATGTGACGTATACGCGTCTTGTAGGCAACGCAGCAGCTACGAAACCATTTTATCTTTGTCGTATGCATTCTTTATTTCTTTTCAGTTATCGTGACGTCACACGAGCAGTGTCTTACGTTTGGAAAAAAATTAAACAGGTAAATAAATTCATACCTGCTCGAAAACGATGGGTAAAAAAAAAATTTCAAAAGCAAATGTTCAATATATTGAATGATGAACAGAATGGTGTAAAAAAAAAATCGTTTCACCGTTCAAAGTGGTTTTAATTGAAAATAAAAAAAATAAAATTTTTATAACTTTTTTATTAACAATTTAAAAAAAAATCCATTTCTCTGAAACGAATGTTTATATTTTTCTGAGTAAACAGAAAAAAATTTTTTTAAATTCATTAACTTTTCAGCACGCTATGATTTTTTAAAGTTGTACATATCATCCCTTAATTTATAACCAGCCTAACTCCGTTAATTTTAGTAATACCAAAAAAAGTCTAGAGATCATTTTTATATAAAATTTCATGCTTTACAATTTTTGTTTGAAACTTTTTTTACTAGCTTTTACACATTTTGAGTAATTTTGAAAAAACACTTTATTTTATTTTTTTTTCACCCCTTCCCGGGGGTTCAGAAAAAAAATTCTTTCATTAATCGTGTTCTAATACATCAAAGTAACTTATATCAAAAATTCAAGTATTTACCTCAAAATTTTGATTTGTCGACTTATTTAATTGGACTAACACCAAACATTGATTGATTGATTGATTTTCCCATGGAAATATTGAAAAAATTGTTATGAATCAGAATTTGAACAAAAATTGTTAAACAACCTTGTAAGTTATGCATAGCATTCAAGCTCCTACCATTCAAGTGACCATCACTCTAATGATTATCCGGTTATTGAAATCACTTGAATACTTAGTATTCGGTTATTGAAATTAATCGGTTATGCCCATCACTAGAAAGAAAGTCGAAAGAGAAACGCGTGCACACAACATGGTTTAAGAGTATAATCTGCGGTCAGTGAAATGAAGAAACGAATTATTCGGCTTATTTTTGAAGATAGAAACTTCAAATTTTGTACGTATGTATTAAAATATATATTCTAGTTCGTCACGTTTTTATTTTTTTGTTTTAGTCAAAAACACGTGATCAACGAAAAAATGGACGTCGAAAAATTGGAATTTACAAAAAACGAAATCGTGACGACCTAGATAGTCCATAATTAATTACGTGGATAAAATATAACCTCTTAATTTTCAAACATAGATTCAATAAATAGTTTCCAATTTTGCCGTCAATAGATGGCACTCGCCTCGGCATTCGCATAGCTTTACACGCTCTCAGACTTTAGGGAGGAACTTGTTGTCATGGAGACCTGACGCGAATGAATGCTTGCCAGGGAAGCATTTAGGAGTTCTGGTAATATCTTAAATTTATTTATAAATTATTTTATCTTACAGGAATTACTTAATAGATGAAATTCTTTATAATGTTAATACATAAATAAAAGGTGCCAAATAGAGAGGACCGGTTTTGTATAAACACTCCTACAAATTTTATTATGAAAATTTGAATGCGGTTTTTAGTTAGGTCAGAAATCAATTTATTCGAAATTATTACCAAGCAAAATGTACAGGGTGTCCCAGTCAACGCGCTATGCTGGGTTTTCTCGGTAGTTTCTGAGATAAGTTTATGGTTCAAAATCCAATCTGACGTAGGTTTTCCGAGGAATCTCATACTGCTAAGATATTTAGGAATCCAAAATGACGGACGAATTTCGTCATCTACGATCCTATTCGACTGAAAATCGATATCTGGGGGTTTTCGGGGATGCGGTTTACGAATTTTTGGTCAAAATTTAGGAATCCAAGATGGCGGACGAATTTCGTCATCTATGGACCTATTCGACTGAAAATCGATATCTGGGGGTTTTCGGGGATGCGGGTTATGAATTTTTGATCAAAATTTAGGACTCCAAGATGGCGGACGAATTTCGTCATCTATGGTCCTATTTGACTAAAAATCGATATCGGAAAATTTAGGAATCTAAGATGGCGGACGAATTTCGTGATCTATAGTCCTATTCGACTGAAAATCGATATCTGGGGGTTTTCGGGGATGCGGGTTACGAATTTTTGATCAAAATTTAGGACTCCAAGATGGCGGACGAATTTCGTCATCTATGGTCCTATTTGGCTGAAAATCGATATCTGGGGGTTTTCGGGGATGCGGGTTACGAATTTTTGATCAAAAATTTAGGACTCCAAGATGGCGGACGAATTTTGTCATCTATGGTCCTATTTGGCTGAAAATCGATATATGGGGGTTTTCGGGGATGCGGGTTACGAATTTTTTATCAAAATTTAGCACTCCAAGATGGCGGACGAATTTCGTCATCTATGGTCCTATTTGGCTGAAAATCGATGTCTGGGGGTTTTCGGGGATGCGGGTTACGAATTTTCGGTCAAAATTTAGAAAACCAAGATGGCGGATGAATTTTGTCATCTGTGATCCTATTCGAATGAAAATCGATATCTGGGGATTTTCGGGATGCGGGTTACGAATTTTTGGTAAAAATTTAGGAATCCAAGACAGCGGACGAATTATAACTATATTTTGACCCCCTTTATTTATGTTATTATTGGAGACAAAAAAAAGTTTCGTATAAGAGTTGTAAGGTTGTATACATATTTTTTTAAATGCAATTAAAAAACAATTGCTTGGATATGTCACGTGATATAACAATGAAGGTTGCTTTTTAAATGAAAAACCCTGTATATTTTTACATATTCTTTTAGATCCTTTATCCCTGATTTCAAACATATAAGGATCTAGCTGTAATATTTTTTGATATATCGGACATTAAATATGCTCCAAACATGCTTATAGGTATTTTAGGGTTTCTGACGGAGCGCAGTCAGTGGCGGATTTAGGGGGGGGGGGCTATAGGGTAAAATCCAAGCGCGGCAATTTTTTTGAAAAACACCAAAGACATAAAAACAAAAAATTATTATTATTAATATGTTCTATCAGAACATGTTTAATTTATTTGAGAACGTGTTTTTTATAATAACTAGACTAAAGTTCCTTATTATAGTCAACAGTACAGGGTGGTTGTGCAAACGTTAAAACCTCATTTAACTTCTTTATTTTTGGAGTTACGTAAATACGTTCAAAAATAAAAGTTATGAGATATCACATGTATTTTCCAAACATCATTTCAGCAAAACAATTCAAACAAGTCGAATTTCGGAGATATGAGCTTTACCTTGGTTTTACTTCCACATCCAGTGGAAGTATAGTAACGACAAAAAAATTTTTTTAAATTTTTATTGTTTAAATAGGCTCAGAATGTCATGAAACGTCGAGATTTTAAGTTTGAGCGAAAAAAAAATTTCTGTCTGTCGGTCTGTAACTTTTTTGTGCGCACGTTTACTCTGTAACCGTTTAAGATATTGACTTGAAATTTGGTACACAAATGTACTTTAACGAGATCTGGAACTAGATTATATTTTCATTTTGTTCCGTCAGAGGGTTGGGGGGTAAATTGGGGTAAATTTGGGGTAACCAGCTAAATCAAGCAGCTAATAGTCCAGAAAATTGGTATTTAGTATATACAAGAGAAGCTAAGGTCTCAAAAAATGTTTGGCATTAGCCACCCCCACCCCATTACTAAATTTTTTCGTTGTGAATGAGTTGGATCGAAAATCTGGATGCGGAAGTAATGATTCCTTGGGCAGCGGTTTTTTTAAATAGAACACCCCCATATATTTTTACACTATTTGAAAGGCCATAGAAAAATCTTTTCAATGATATATGACCCAGTCTGTTCACTTTTTAAATTTTTTTTCCGATTTGAATCTAATTTTACTTATGGAACAAATTAGGATCTACTTATTACCAGAAAAAAATTCACGTCCTACAAATGCAAAGCCACCTGCGGTACCAAAATATGCGGATAAAATCAAAAAATCATATTAGGCATATTTTTATTGGAAAATTTTGTTAATGAAAGAATTGTTCAGAAACCTTAAGTCCAAAATTTAATCAAAAAAAATATATAAATTTTTATTAAAATAATGTCCAAGTCCGAAAATATCATTTGAATGGGTTTTTTCGTTTAGAAAACTGTACTATGACAATTTTGTTTGAAATTAAACCCAAGCTGCAGGTAGTTGTAAAACAGTTTTTTTTTAAATACCTAATTATTTTCAAAATTTTTTAAATTTCAAGTTTTTCATTTTTTAATTTTGATTAAATTTTGGCCATTTTGGACAATTCTTAACAAGTTTTATTAACAAAATTTTCCGATAAAAAAATGCCTAATATGATTTTCCGATTTTCTCCACATATTTTGGTACCGCAGGTGGCTTTGGTACCGTAGGAGGCGAATGTTTTTCTGATCATAAGTAGATACTAGTTTGTTCTATACTTAAGTAAAATGCGATTCAAATCGGAAAAAAAATAAAGTTATTGGGATGTTACCATTTCAAGTGAAACACACTGTATCAATTATTGAAATTCTCCATTTTATTTAAAATAAAGTGAAATTAGACAGAACTAACATATTGTTTATTTTAATTTACATACTTTTGTTTTCCATGGCTAATTTGATAAATTGTAAATTTATAGTAAATTAGACAAAATTTGTTTAAGATAAGTACCATGTATTATATTATAAATACAAAGCTTTTTTTATGGCGTTTCAAATGGTACATATATGGAGTGTTCCTTTAAAAAAAAGCAAAGTAAAGTTCATATCTCCGAAATGCGACTTTCAATAGGCATGTCCACAAAATTTTAATTTCAATTGGGAATGATAGAATTATCGATATTGTACACTAATTTAACAATAAAAAAAACCGCTGCCCAACTTCCACATCCAGATTTTCTATCCAAGTCACTCACAACGAAAAAATGTTGTATGTGGAAATAATTGTTTAATAATATAATATTTGAAATTCTCTACCTCAAAAACCCATAAAACGATACCCCACATCGGTAATGGGGTGAGGGTGGTGATAGAGGGTGGTAATGGGGGTGGATAAGGTAAAAAAATATTTTGAGGTTTCTAGTTCTTGTACACACACTAAATTAAATTTTTTTTCATCCCCTTTAATAATGGGGTGGGGGCTAATGCCAAAATTTTTTTTGAGACCTTAGCTTCTCTTGTATATAGTAAATACCAATTTTATGAACTCTTACCTGCTTGATTTACCTATTTACCCCAAATTTACCCCAATTTACCCCCAACTCTTCGACGGAACAAGATGAAAATATAATCTAGTTCTAGATCTCGTTAAAGTACATAAGTGTACTAAATTTCAAGTGAGTATCTCAAACGGTTCCAGAGTAAACGTGCGCACAAAAAAAAAGTTAGACCGACAGACAGACAGAATTTTTTTTGCTCAAACTTAAAATCTCGACGTTTCATGACATTCTAAGCCTATTTGAACAATAAAAATTTTTAAAAAATTTTTTTGTCGTTACTATACTTCCACTGGATGTTGAAGTAATATATGTATCCTTATTTTGCCAGTTATTCGTAATAGGCATCGCCCCAACATAACGAGGATTTTTGGTAATTTTTCAATAAAAATTCTTGGCCTATGGTAAAAAAATATTTTGAGGTTTTTGGTTCTTGTACATACACTAAATCACACTTTTTTTTCGTCCCCTTAAAAAGTGGGGTAGGGGTGGTAATGGGGGTAGCTAATGTCAAAAATTTTTTCGAGACCCTAGCTTCTCTTATATATACTAAATACCAATTTTACGGACTCTTACCTGCTTGATTTACCTGTTTACCTCCCCATTTACCCCAATTTACAACCCAACCCTTCGATGGAATAAGATGAAAATATAATCTAGTTCCAGATCCCGTTAAAGTACATAAGTGTACCAAATTTCAAGTCAATATCTTAAACGGTTCCAGAGTAATCGTGCGCACAAAAAAGTTAGACAGACAGGCAGAATTTTTTTTTTGCTCAAACTTAAAATGTCGACCTTTCATGACAGTCTAAGCCTATTTGAACAATAAAAACATTCAAAAATTGTTTGTTACTATACTACCACTGGATGTGGAAGTAATCAATATTCTATTTTCAAGAAAAAGAACGCCATTGCCATGTAAACCGGAAGTGATATTTAAAATTTACATGCCTTTTTTTACTTTCCTTTAATGCTTTAATAGTCAATTAAGAACATAAATAATCCGATCAATTCTTCTTTGATGTTCAATTATATGTTTCTTAGCGGCATAGATTCCCCGAAAAAAAAAATACTTATCTCAAAAACTACCGAGAAAATCGGACATAACACGTTAACTAGGACACCCTGTACACTGTAAATATACATTATGTACCTACAGATAGTTTTTTCTTTTAATTAAAAACCACTGCCTAAGGAATCACTACAACCGCATTCAGTTTTCCTACTCAAATTATTTTAAATAAAAATTCTTGTGCACCCAACGCGAAATTCGACTCTGTACGACAGAAATATATTTGAACTATTTCTCTTATATATTACACAATATGTTATTCTCCGCCTTTTTACTTGGTCGGCATATTTCATTGGTCAAAGGTGCACGCCCACCCGTATGTACCCTTTTCATATATATCAATGAAAATATGTTTTGTCTTACTGCAGATTGTCCTCTTAAGTTAAAATAGACAGAGCTTTGGATTTTGCAGTCAAATTTCATTTTATTTGCAAAATTAACTTTGATTGATTATCTCACTTGCAATATACCTAACTTTTGGCAATTCGTAGCAAATTGCAGCCACAACTTTCAAATATATTTGTAAAATTAACTTTGCCACAAAATTTCAGCTGTATTTTTATTTCCTTCAAGTTTGCTGAAACCTTCCAGCAAAGGAACAATTTAAAAGTACACAAATAAATAAGATACAACACTGTACGAAACGTTTGCAAGTTTCAATGTCCATCAGTGGATATATTTAAAAAGAATACCTATTTATATTTGCCAGCATCTTCCAAATGACAAAAATATAAAGTCTAAGTATACGTCCACGTAGGAACAAATAAAACATACACAGATGATATCGTTTTACGTACATAAAATGGACAATTAGGCGACATCCATTTATCTTCTGTGCATATATATTTGTACAATAAATGTACTTTAACGGGACATTCACTGGTTGTTCAAATAGGAACATAAAATGTGCTTTCTTTTATGTACATTATAAATGGACGTCCATGTACATAAAAGGGACAATTATGGGACGTTAATTTATTCACCATGAACGTTTGTACAATAAATGGGCTTTAGCGAGACATCCATTAGTTGTCCAAGCAGGAACATAAAGTATTTGCACATTCTTGTACAGTAAATGGACGTCGCTAGGATGTCCATTCAATACCCCATAGAGGACGTCCTTGTACGTACATAAAATGAGCATCCATAGGACGTCCATCCAATGTCCATGGACATTTGTACAGTAACTGGATCTTATCCATTGGATATCCTGTGCTATTGGGGATGGTTCAAATGCATAATTGCAAAACTGAAAATGATATGAATTTAAAATGGCCGACTTCAACTTGAAAATCATGCATAAAAAATATACTTCTTGCAATACACACGCTGCCAAAATGGTAAGAGATAAGAAAAAAATATGTAAAATTGTAGAGAATTAAATTCTCTACAAAAAATTCAGAGCATACGTCATCTTTTATGGCATGTGCAAAGGAAGAGTGCAAAGTGTGGCATCGCACAGATTCATCGAATTTAAACAATTCCCAAACCAAAACAATAAAAGATACATATATGTTATATAAAATTATATGCTTATTACCAAGACTTAGTCGTAACAAACCTTCACAGGCATATCATGTTACATGGTAACGACTTCTCTTATTAATTGCTTATCTTCAAGATATCATATTACACCTTTGTTTCTCATAACTTGTGCAGACTGCAGAACTGCAATTCCTTGTTCTATATTTTGCTTACTCAGGTTCTGTATGTTATAAATATGACTAAACACGCTTTGTTAAATCAGTTATTAAACTCACTTAGAATGAAACACTTCTAATTATTATATTCCTTCTCCAAGAGCCAACGTTGGCTCTATTTAAGTAAATAAATATTTTTAAAAAATCACTCATGTGAACTGTGATCTAACATTGGCGCAGTCGGTAGGATCCGTAAACATCATCAGAACAAGAAGCCTAACTGGTAGTGAAGCGTAAGAGAACAAGGAGAACATCTGCAGAAGGTGCCTAACTAGTACGTGTACATCTACGAGAACAAGGAAACCTTCCTCACTGGTGGTGGCGGATCCCAATCCCTTGACGGACGAAGAACCTACTCATGGAGATGAAATTAATGTAAGTCATTTTTAAGAATCATCTCGTTATTTTATTTCATTTTTACAATTATTATTTCTCACAATTATTTACGTGTATTATACCGCTAATACACTCGGCAAACAAAGCCAATTCTGTTATCAAACAAATCCTTTACAAGCTACAACGCAACAATTTTAATTTTAAGTTATTTATTTTCGTATTCACGAAACGACTGTGTATTATACAGTTAATACACAATTCATTTACGTACGCAACAAAACAAGCTAATTTTAATTTAATTCTCGTATCATACTGCTGATACGCAGACAATTCTTTTAGTTCAAATAATCTCTAAATAAAAAGCAAAATGCCAGACAGAGCTCAACCAGAGACAGCTCAACCAATAGTACCGGCATCTGCCGAACAACAACAACAACAACAACAACTACAACAACAACTACAACAACAACTACAACAACAACTACAACAACAACTACAACAACAACTACAACAACAACTACAACAACAACTACAACAACAACTACAACAACAACTACAACAACAACAACAGCCAGAGCAAATTGAGCCTTACAAGCTCTCTGAAATATTTTCTTTAATACCTGAATTTGATGGTAACGCCATCAACCTCCAAACTTTCTTAAACTCATGTCAGTGTGCCCAACGCATGGCAATTCATGACCAGAAAATCTTGTTAACAGTGCATATCAAAAATAAACAAAAAGGTAAAGCTGCCGAACTTATAAATTCGCGCAACCCTGCCACATGGCCAGAAATAAAGGCACTACTAGAAACTCATTTCGGAGACTCCCGAGATTTAACGTCCCTAATTCAGGACCTACAACGAATTCACCAATTACCTAGTGAATCCGCCTTAACATTCGTTTCGCGTTTACAAACGCACAATGCGAAAATGCACGCTGCAGTGCAAAAACAAAATTTAACTTCGGAGCAAAGAACCGCGCAAACAAACCTGATTGAAACTATGACATTAAATAATTTGTTAATGGGTCTAGAACCAAATCTAGGCAGAATAATACGTGCCAGTAACCCTCCGACTATGATGAACGCAATTATTAGAATTCGTAGAGAGCTACAACTCTCTTATTTTGAACAGCAAAAATTCCCAAAAAATAGTCCGGTCAAAAATCCAGTAATTCAACAAAAGCGACCGCAAGGTCCCAATTTGCAACAAAAGTTTTGTTCCTTCTGTAAACGGAATGGACATGTAATAAGCGAATGCCGCACAAGGCAACAGTCTCAAAACTTCCAGAGACCAAGTTTCCAAGGAAACCCAAACTCACAAAATTTTTCTCATCAAAACTTTGCACAACCGAGTAATAATCAATTTAGCCAGAGGACATTCCCTCAAAATAATCAGCCAAATCAATCACAGCAAAACAGGCCCTCAGCCATAAGGCCGAACCCTAACTTTACGCAACAACGACCATCCGCTATTCAGCCTAACCCGAATTTTAACCGCTTTAATCAGCAAAAAGCTCATCATTTAAATTACGAACCTTACGATAATTATGCCGATCAATTTAACAATTTAAAACAGCTGAAAATTATAGACGTAGATCCCCTGAAAATGTAATTATACAGGGTATTACTGATCAAAAAATTTATATCAACGAATCTGTTCTCATCCCCTTTTCAGATGAATCACACAAGGTTTACATCTATAATCTAGATATAGACTTTGACGGACTACTAGGCGCAGACTTTTTAGAACATTACGAATGCCGAGTAGATTTCAAAAACAAACAACTAGTCACAAATTTTAAAACCGTACCACTATTTAAAGTCACGGAAGAAACTACAGTAAATTTACTTGTACAACCAACTGGTAACTCTAACATCAAAAACCAAAATCCAAATTTAGGCAACATCAAAAATTTAATTTCTATCGAACCTCGCATGGAAAAAATCTGTAAACTAAAATGTAACCTACGAAATACCGAGGCTATACTGTTAGCCCAGGAAAACGAGAAAGTACGCTTACCAAATGCTATTGTCAAAATCGATAACAATGGAGAATTTTTAACCTCAATTATAAACGCGAATGCAATACCAAAAACGGTAAATTTTTCTAACATAAAACTAGAGCCAGTACAAAAATTCAAATCAACTTTCAATTTAAACACTCAAAATTCTGACTCACACCTACAGACGGACAGATCCTTCGAAATTAGGAACGAATTGCGCTTGGATCATCTAAACGAAGAAGAGGCCGAAATAGTAACGCAGCTTTGTTTAGACTTTCAAGATATATTCTATTTGGAGAAAATTTAACTTTTACTAACGAAATTAAGCATTCCATTGACACGAACGATTCAAAACCGGTTTTCACAAAGTCATATCGCTACCCTCATATCCATAAAGAGGAAGTCAAAACACAAGTCTCTAATATGCTTGATCAAGGCATCATTAGACCTTCGATTTCTCCCTGGTCCTCTCCGGTTTGGGTTGTACCAAAAAAACTCGACGCCTCCGGTAAACAAAAATGGCGAGTTGTAGTGGACTACAGAAAACTCAACGAACTGACTATTGACGATAAATACCCGCTACCCAATATTTCCGATCTCCTCGATCAATTAGGCAAATGTCAATATTTTACAACTTTAGACTTAGCCTCCGGATTTCACCAAATCGAGATTGATGCGAAAGACATTCAAAAAACTGCTTTCACAGTTGAAAATGGTCATTTCGAATTCGTAAGAATGCCTTTTGGACTTAAGAATGCTCCATCAACATTTCAAAGAGTGATGGATAACATTTTATTAGGTATCCAAAATGAACGATGTCTCGTCTATATGGACGATATTATTGTTTACTCCCCTACTATTCACGAGCATATTTCTCGATTAACGGAAGTTTTCAAACGATTACAGAAAGCCAATCTAAAAATTCAACCCGACAAATACGAGTTTCTCCGCAAGGAAGTCGCTTATTTAGGACATCTCATTACAAAAGACGGCGTAAAACCGAATCCTTCGAAAGTTGACGCTATTCTAAATTTCCCTCAACCAAAAAATCAAAAAGAAATTAAATCGTTTCTAGGCTTAGCCGGATATTATAGGCGCTTTATCCCTAATTTCTCCAAGATTACCAAGCCTTTAACAAAACTCTTACAGAAAGACATACCATTTCTCTTCGACAATGATTGTATAAAATCTTTTCAAGATTTGAAACAAACATTAACGACAACTCCGATATTAATCTACCCTAATTTTGATGAACCTTTCGTTCTAACCACTGATGCGAGCGCATTTGCCGTCGGCTCAGTGCTGAGCCAGAGGCCTATTGGCAAAGATTTACCCATTGCCTATGCTTCTAGAACATTGTGCAGTGCAGAAACCAAGTATTCAACGATTGAATGCGAGCTTTTATCGATAGTATGGAGTGTAAAGCACTTTAGACCATATCTGTACGGTAGAAAGTTCAAACTTGTCACCGACCACAGACCACTCACCTGGCTATTCTCTATAAAAGATCCAGGAAGTAGACTTGCTCGTTGGCGACTCAAATTAGAAGAGTACGATTACGAAATAATTTATAAAAACGGCAAAATCAATAAGAACGCGGATGCACTTTCCAGAATCAAAATTAATCATTTTTCTGAATGTTCCAAATTCTATTCAAAGGTTCTAGCCGCGAATGACGAAGAGTCAGACGACGACGAAAACCCAGACCATAATAACGAAATCACTAACGAACAAATTTCCCAAGAATTTGAAACTTTCGCCAACTTATATAAAACAACATCTTTAATAGACTATTCAAAAATCAAAGCATCAAACAAACAACTTTTATACCGAGAACACAAAGATATTATAACTTTCTTCCAACAAAATAACTTACAAGACTTCCATCATAAAATTATCGAGGACATATTCGAAGAAAATCCCGAATTTCATAACGATAAAATCAATATTGTATCAAGCAAAACGGTCAGACATAGGAGATATTTTATCATCCCTCTACCCTTCGATATTGAATCTGTAATCGAGCATTTATTTTTGGTACTATTTAAAAATCAAGATGTCCTAGACCTCTCTAAGACATATTTTGTCGAAAATAATTTAGACCTCCCCATACTTGAAATCCTATCATTCATTTTTGCAGAAAAAGACTTAAAAGTAGTAATTTGTCAAGATATCGTCAGAACTGCTGACGAAGATGAAATTCCAATTATATTGGAGCAAAATCATTTTGGTAAAAATAACCTACATCGCGGAATAAACGAAACAATTCGAAGAATTAGAGAAAAATACACTTGGCAAGGTTTAACTAAAGACGTCGAAAACTTTATAAAAACTGCGAATTGTGCTAAAAGACTAAAGTATGCCGGAAGAATTTAAATAACCCTCTAGTAATCACGGAAACCCCAAGAACACCTTTCAAAAGAATTAATATCGATTTATTTGAATTCCCCACTCGAAATTACGCTTTAACCATTCGCGACGAATTAACTAAATTCACGCAAGCCTATGCAGTCCCAGACAAATCCGCAAAATCTGTCGTAAATACTTTGTTGTTATACATTATGGTACCCCATTGAGAATCCATTGCGATTACGGTGGCGAATTTGACAACCATTTGCTCAAAGATCTCTGTACCCTCTACGACATAAAATTAACATATTCAAGCGTAGGACATCCCCAATCGAACGGATCCATAGAAGGATTTCATGCTACTTTAGCTGAAATGATAAGAATTCATAAAACCGAGAATCCCAACGAACATCCTTTCACAATTTTACCATATGCGGTAATATGCTATAACAGTTCGGTAAATAAAACACACGGTTTCACCCCATACGAACTTGTATTTGGACATACGTCCAACAGACCACCCGAAACCTTATATAACCAAAAAGAATTAATAACTAAATACGTTAGAGATCTAAACAATAGAATATCTCACTATTATGAAATCGCCCGCAATCGAACACAAGCACAAAAGGAGAAAGCGAAAGTTCGCTTTGACAGAAATGTTCCCCAGAAACGATCTGAGTACAAAATAGGTGACTTAGTTTATGTAAAAGAATCACAAATTAAGAACAAACTGCAAAATAAATTTAACGGTCCCTTTAAAATAAAAGAAATTTTTCAAAATTCTGCTACCTTATTAAATCTCGAAACAAAACAAGAAACTAAAGTAAATTTTGATAGAATGAAACCATATACTGAAAATTAAATTTATTTTCAGGTTTCTCCTGCTGTTCGGATCAGCACTCTGTCAATACAAAATTACCCCGATCAATAACACTGTTGGTGTATACTATCACCAAGACACGGACATCGTGGTGACAAATGACAAATGGACTCTGCTAGTGCATAAAAATATTTCATCCCTCAAACTAGCTTTTGACAAAAATCAAAATAATTTAGACAAAATCTTGAACACCCTCGATGGTGCTGACCAAAAATCAATCCTGTTTAGAAGCGAAGTCAAAACAGAGTTTAACCTTTTAATGCAAATAGCTAGTTCGATAAAAACGAAATTTGACGAAGTCTTTTCAGACACAAAGAGATATAAACGCGGAATACTTAACGGTTTCGGAACAATATTCAAATCAATTACCGGAAACTTAGACGCCGAAGATGGCGAGTACTACATTAACTGTATAAATAAATTAAATAATGACGAACATCAATTAGAAAACTTAATCAAAAATCAAATCTCAGTTACAACTTCGGTTATTAAAAATTTCAACTCAACTATACAAAAATTACAAATTGATGAGGAAACATTTAACAAAGATATCAAAGAAATCGAGCACACGATTCAAACCATGACTCAAACGATCCAAGCTGCCGAAATAAAACTAAAATTTCTATACATTTCCGAACAACTAATGGCCAGCTATTTGTATATCGAAGACAATCTAAACGATATTTTAAATTCAATAACATTCGCCAGATTAGGAATTATTCATTCATCAATCATAACACCTGATCACTTAGTAACGGCGTTACAAGAGATTTCACAGAGTTTGCGAAGGAACAATTTACCTCTTCCAATTAAACTATCAGCAGTTGCTCAATATCTGGATATTATTGAACTAAAAGCTTTTCAACTAGATTCTAACTTAATATTTGTTTTAACAATACCTCTCATTGAACCTCAAAATTACAACACCTTTCGTCTGTACCCTATACCTACACTTGATAACAGAACTGGTCTACATCACTTTTTATGTATTTCACAAAAGTTTATCGCGAGAGACGATGATTCTTTAATGTACGTACCTATACAAAATTTGAAAGAATGCAAACCACTCTATTTTGGAACCAAACTATGTTCGAACCTGTTTGCATATCCTATCGACCAAAATGCCATTTGTGAAGCTAGAATATTAAAACCATTGCCGAAACTCCCAGAAAATTGTCAAACTTCCTTCATCATTAGTCAAGGATACAACGTCCAAGAACTTGAAGACAACACATGGCTAGTAATTAATTCCGAACCACTTCACATTACCATCAACTGCCCGAAGAGAGAATCCATAACAGAGCTAATTAACAAAAATTCCATCATAAAACTACAACCAGGATGTTACGCCTATGCAGGCATTACTCGAATACAAGCCAGTGCTAAAGACTTTTCCGAAATCAAGGACAATTCACATCCAATCCAAATTCCTTTTGAATGCTGCAATCACATGCCCGACAAAATCGAAATTCCAAAATTAAAACCGCTTAAATTAAACAGTCTCGACGTAGAAGATTTAGATATTGCTAAAAACAAACTAGAGCAATATTCCAAAGACCTAGATGATCTCATAAACGAACTTTTTGTGACCAAACATGTATCTTGGTTCACATACTTCATAATCACTCTCATCATCCTATTAGTTCTACTTTACATAACTTGTAAATGCAGAAGAAGAAGATGTGGAGCATTGCGAATCCAACCCTCAACGGATAACCCTCCTTCACCTCCTTCAGAGCGAAGCAGAGTATTTACCAAATTTCCTAGACTGATCCCTCCAAGAAAGCGACCCGGTATTAGACCTCAAGAAGAAGAGGACATCGAGTTAACGTAGACTTTCATATGGAGTTTTACCCTCGTCTATTAATTTAGACTATTGTATTTTATCCTTATTACGTTATGTAATGTTTTACTATCGCTTACCAATTTTAACTTTTACATTATTTTATTATTTTGCTTTGTATTCATTCAACATTGTTTCAATTTATTTTTGCATTATATTCATTTAACGTTTTAACAATTTTCAAAAGTTGCTGCATAACATTAACTCTTTTATTAAGGGGGAAGTTGTTATATAAAATTATATGCTTATTACCAAGACTTAGTCGTAACAAACCTTCACAGGCATATCATGTTACATGATAACGACTTCTCTTATTAATTGCTTATCTTCAAGATATCATATTACACCTTTGTTTCTCATAACTTGTGCAGACTGCAGAACTGCAATTCCTTGTTCTATATTTTGCTTACTCAGGTTCTGTATGTTATAAATATGACTAAACACGCTTTGTTAAATCAGTTATTAAACTCACTTAGAATGAAACACTTCTAATTATTATATTCCTTCTCCAAGAGCCAACGTTGGCTCTATTTAAGTAAATAAATCTTTTTAAAAAATCACTCATGTGAACCGTGATCTAATATATATGCCGCCACTCACTTTTTTATGTCTTTGATTCTCTGCAACTTTGTCCCTAATTTTTTTTACAGCTCTTACCATTTTGGCAGCGTCTTCATTTTAATGTAGATATAGTTTTCTAAGTATATTATATATCTACATATTGGTAGCCATCTTGGAGCCGCCATTTTGAATTTTGCAATTTTTAGAATTTTCTGGGGATCGGAAAGGTACGAGGTACGCCTTACTTCCATGCTAAATTTCAAGTTCCTAGCTCATCGAGAAGGACCTAAACAATTCACCGGACAAATTCGAAAATTTGGCTCGGCACAAACGAATCAAAAGTAGCATTTTGTGACATTTCAGAAAATCGATCTCTTTTTGCAACATGTTGTTTACTCATTTTTGCAAGACATAGATTGGTAGAATTGCACCTTCATCATTGATACTATCTAAACTTTCTTGGGAACTGTTATACGCGAGTACTTTCACTCGACCATTTCTCCGGCATCCCTGAACCGATTCAAAAAAATTTTTGATAGGAATTTAGAGACAACCTAATAAAATGATACTAGGCTATTGAAAACTAAAGAAAAAAAAAATTTTTTCTTTCGTGAAAATAAAAAATTTTTTTGTTGACTTGAATATTCTGGTATCATTGTATTAAGTTTTTTCTAAAAGCCTATAAAATATTTTTTCAATCGGTTCAAGGATGTAGGAGAAATTGTCGAATTACGAAATCATTTTCTTAAGCACGGCACCGCCACCTTTAACTACTCATTTTTTAGGAAGTCAACACTGGTCGTCTGACCATACCATAAGTACTAACACCGATGTGAAATTCCCAAAAGAAACACGAATTGCCATGGAGCACATGATGAAAAATATGACAAGAATTCCTTTGGCAAAATGCATCAAGAATCAGAATTTACAACTTCATCCAGCCATATCTATCAATTCTCAGTGCCGTGCGGAATACGAAGAATGCAGAAAAACACTATCTGGTACAACTTACAAAAAAATATATCAACAACCTTGTCCAAGAAATGTGTTATGTGATGGAGGATATCATGCTAGGACATATACTAGACTAGACAACGGTATTATATATTTTCTTGGTGTTTCTTTGCATTAACTTTTTTTTATTATTTCAGGTCATGCACCACCCCATTATAATCATCACAGGGCACGGGCAAACCATAAAGCATAGACACTGTTGAGCTATTTATCACACAAATAAAATTTTTAAATAACCGTTTTTATAATTAGTAATAGGGAGAAATGTAAGTCCAGGACCGTAGCCAAGGGGGGTATAGGGTATGAGGTACGTTACTCCCCAACTTAGTGAGAGTTAGCAAAAGTTGGTTTGGGACATAAGTTGGCAAGGCAAGGAATATTTTTAAAAACGCTCATCAATTTTTATTTCGGTGGAAAATTTCTTTTTAGATTTTCTCCCCTCCGCTTATCAATTTTTTGGATGAATTATTTGGCTTCTTAAATTTTAGGCTATTGTCTATGTCCAAATAAAGAGGGTTGAAAGGAACTAAAACGTTAAAGGGTTTTTATTGTTTTTTATGTTCAATTGACCCCAAAATATGAGAAAACTGCGGAGTGCTACCATTTAAAGGGATGCGTTTTTGAGATCAGGGCCGGCGGAAGAGGTGAGTAGTACTACCCACCTGAAAAATCTGTAGGTGGGGAATTACCCACCTGAAAACTTATTATTCTACATTATTAACATGTTTTTTTAATAATTCCTCTGCACTACCCACCTGGATTGATCACGTCTTACCCACCTGGGTTGATCACGTTTCGCCGGCCTTGTTTGAGATCAAAGTAAAAAGGTCCACTTTTCACATTTTTGAGTTTTGCTCGAAAACTATGCATTTTTCCTATAAACATGTCAATAGAAAAGTTGTAGAGAATTAAATTTCCAATCGAAATGGCACCTTCAGAAGTCAAAAATGCGTCCAAAAAACAAAACAAAAAAAAAACGAAAAAATGCAATTTTTAATTATTTTTTTGATTTTATCCTGTAACTTTTTTTCGGGTACATTTAGGCATAAACATTGCTGCATAAAAAAGCTAGCGTTTTACCCGTTAAAATGAGATTTTGTAAAAAATTTTACGATTAATAGTGACCGAGATATAAACGTTTCAAAGTTTGCAACTTAATTTTTTTTGCTAATTTTTACTATTTTTTTTTTCAAATTTCGTCCTGTAACTTTTTTCTGAGTGAACTTGGATATAGATATTATTATATTAAAGTGAAAGCTGACTTGACGTCCGTTGAAATGGTGGCTGGTAAAACTCTCTACGACAAATATAAACCTAGATGCCCAGTCGACGTAGGTATTTACCCACAAAAAATTGTAAACTGTGTAAACTTTTTTTTAATGAGTTCGTGAAAGTGTGTAGAATAATATGCTGAAAAGTTTACATTTCGCTCGGGTGCAGAACATAAAAAAAAAGTGAAAAAAAAAAAATTTTTTTCATCCATTTTTTCAAAATTTTGAAATTAAATCAAGCTAGAAAAAAATAAAAAATACAGATAGATAGATCACGTATTTATGAACAAAAAATTTATCGTTAAAGCCACGGTTTTCCCGGAAAAAAATAGTCAAGTGTAACGCTATAACTTGAAGTGAGATCCGTGCGTGCACGCGCTTGAATACGCATGACTGTGACACCGACGCACTGAATTACATGTCACTAAATCAGAATATGTTCAATCTATATGAGTGTTGGTTCATTTAAAAGATGGAAATTGTAGCTTTCTGATGCTTTTTTGTTTTAAACAATACAAGCAAAGGATGGATGGGAAAAATATACTTATATATATTACCACGCCCGAACTCAATCGTCGCAATAAACAATATAGAAAAAAATAAATGCCCTTCAAAAAAATTCTTTCTTCATTGAGAACTGTTGAAAAGTATGTACACTTCATGATTATTATGGTTTATTACGTTGTAGTAACGAGGATTAAAAAAAAAAGTACATCTCAAATCATTTTAGTTTCCTTGCTTGATGATTTTTTTTTGATAAATATATGTATTGGAGGCTGTAACTCGTCGAGAAATTGACCCGTTGGAAAAAATAAAATATCACTATTTCGGAAAAAATGTATATTTTTCGAATGTTCAAACAGAAAATCGTTTACTTGTATGCATTTTTTCGAAAATATGATCAATCAGATCATGATAAGAAATTGGGTTGTTGCACTAAGTTAAAATTTGAGGAGAATCTATGTTAAACAATAACAATTATTCATAAAAAATCATTAGAAATAAGTTGAAAAGAAAGTCTTATAATATTATAATATTAATTACAAAAATACATGCATTTAAAACGGAGATGACATAATAACGGCAGTCTGTAGAGAAGTTAGTTATAAAACGATGAGAAACAGGTACTAATTTAGAAACTCGCTGATAGCGACGGAGAAAAAAGACAATCACGACAGTTTAATCTGACATTATATTTAACGTCAAATTCAACTGACGTTCATAGGTTACAATTCGGTATAGTTTAACAGCATCTAGTTATGGATAAATATAAGTACAGATAGTGTTTTCTGCCGTGCTGTGTAAATAATACCACCAATTCACCAGAAAAACTGTTGTGATCCAATAATAAACGCTGAACGTAATAATGAATGATTCAAAGGCACCAGAGAAGGACCAAGTCTTCTTATTGTGGAGACCATTTCAATGACAAGTAAAGTAACAAATTACAATGTATTCTAAGTGTTTTATTTGTGGTAAGTTGTTTCTTAATATAGGAATTTGATTTTTAATATGGGTTTATGTTGTAGGAAAAACGGCCGCATTACAAGACTTGTGTGGCGTTCTAGCTGTTACAAATTTAAATTATCCGCCAAACTGGTGGATAAAACAGAGTGTATTACTGTATTCTTAACGGCTCTAGATTAGAATGTTATTATTGTTACCTATTCATGCTTTGACTTCCTAAAAGAAGGGAAATGGCTTTAATCTGCTTTTATGTATTTTATCTAGTTTATGTTGGAATAAAGTGCAGTTGTTTTTGTTAGCTATTGATTATTTATGAAGCTCCCTAGACGCCCCATAATACTAGGATGATCAATAAATTAAGAAAGGAAATTTCAAAACTCGCCGTTGAAAAACTATATGAAACAAACTGTGAAAGTCGTCTAAAGTCGGTGAACACAATCAGTCGGAAATGGCTACGAATGCCTTGGATTGTAGTTATAAATGCCCTTTGAATTATGTGTGTTATAAATACATATCATTGTTTATTGCTTAGATAGATATTAGCATAAAGTACTTACCTATTTATTTTTTGTTATAATACAGACCTTTTTTGATATCTTCGTAAGTCTCATTCTGACTCTTCTTAGAAGTGAGTATCAATGGATAATAAATAATTTCTTTAGTAGATAAACTTATTTTGTTGTTTTCAGTTAGATACGCATGTATATAGTTAATAGGAAATAAAACAATGAAAAGGAAATATTTAATAAAATACAAAGTATACTTAACAAATTCATCTAAATTAAATAATAAAATACATAGACATATTATGTAATATTAATAAGATAAGATAAAGGAAGTTCTTGCAGAAATTACAATAGTTTGTACTGTCTATAGCAGGTGTAACGTAAGTACCTTGCAGCTTTTGCACTTCCAACCATTGCAATGTCAAAACGATCGTCCCTTTTTAAAAATTCGCTGACCATAAATATATCTACCGCAAGTAGAATGTCAGAATTAGCTTTTACAGATATACTGCCTTAGTCGTTTTATAAAAAAATATTAACAATAACTGCAAACATCAATCACTGCTAGCTAAACGTCAAATTTACTTTTGACATATGAGGTTATTTTCTTGTCAGCAATGTCCACTTATTCGTCTTCATCTGTTCTGCTTATAAGTTCACATCTAACTGCCGTTATGATGTCACTACCGTTTTCGCGGCACATTCAAATAGTCGGAAGTTTAGCAATTTTTTAAAATGCGTTGCGCTAAGAATTTTTCTTCTAAATTAAATATATAACTAAATTAAGTCCTCCACTACCATATTTCACCATTTTTGAAAATTCGTCAACAATCCAATTGTGATTTTCACGACCTTATCCTTATAACTATGAAAATATCTTTGATTGTTTTGAATACAAATTCTGGAACTTTTCCAATACATTAACAAATGTATAAGGGATCCATTGGATATAGCTGAAATGTGGATAGGTGTACCTACCTGTAATAAATACAATACAGTAAAGGCACGTAAAAATTCATGCGAGCGATTCAGCGGGTATGTGTGGTGTCTGTGTATGCATTGATAATTATATATTTTCCCTCCATATTCAGAATTTATCCTCCTATTCACTAAAAAAATGTCTAAAACGTGTAATCAGAAAGAGAAAAAAAGCTTTATTTTACTCGATAGAACAGCTAAGAATTTTTAGAGGTTCCATAGTATGCATTTAACCGTGCGCTAGCCGCGCAGAGTGACAAGGTTACTTCACTATTTTTTTCCAGGAATACCGTGGCTTTAGCGAAAAATTTTATTAGGACATTTTTTGTTCAGAAACACGTGGTCTATCCACCTGTATTTTTTATTTTTTCCTGCCCTGACTTAATTTAAAAATTTTGAAAAAATGGTTAAAAAAATTTTTTTTTCACTATTTTTTATGTTCTGCATCCGAGCGGAATGTAAACTTTTCAGGATATTATTCTATACATTTTCACGAACTCATTAAAAAAAATTATTCAGCTTGCAACTTTTTGTGGGTTTCACTATAAAAATGTTCTCTGTCGTCTGGGCTAACAGCGTTTCGAAGATTGTTGCTTTTATTAAATTTTTTCTAATTTTTACGTTCTTTTTTACGTTCTTTTTTAAATTTTGGCCTATATACTATACTATACTATATTTTACGCCTTACAATAATTGTTACATTTATTTCCTGTAAGTGATTTGCCGATATCTGAATTTCCATGTTTTCTTAATTTCGGACTCATTTATCTGGAAGAGGTTGGGAAGGGATGGGAAGAGGTGGAAAAGGGGAGCTGAAGGGGTGGGAAAGGGGTGGGAAAGGGGTGGGAATAGGTGGGAAGGGGGAGGGGAAGGAGTGGTAAGAGGTGGCGAAGGAGTCGGAAGAGGCGGAGAAGAGGTGGGAAAAGGGAGAGGCATGGGCGGGAAGAGGTGGGAAAGGGGTGGGAAGAGGTGGGGATGGGGTGGAAAGAAGTGGGAAGATATGGGAAAGGGGAGGGGAAGGGGTGGGAAGAGATGGGAAAGGGATGGGAGGTGTGAAAATGCAAGTCCAGCAGCTATCGGTTCTGCCTCTGAATGTATTGTGACATCACTATATGGTATGAAAATTGATGGCCAAAGAACGTAGAAATTAGTTAATAAAAGTAACAATCTTTGAAACGCTGTATCTAGGTTTCTATTTGTCGCAGAGACTTTTACCAGCCACCATTTCAATGGGCATAAAGTAGTCAGCTTTCACTTTAATATAATAAATAATGTCAATACCTAAATTCACTCAGAAAAAGTTACAGGACGAAATTTGAAAAAAAAAATAGTAGTAATTAGCAAAAAAGTTAAAAGTTGCAAACTAAAGCTATATCTCGGTCACCATTAATCGTCAAATTTTTTACAAAATCTCATTTTAACGGGTAAAATGCTAGCTTTTTTCATGCAGCAATATCTATGCCTAAATGTACCCGAAAAAGTTACAGGCTAAAATTAAAAAAAAATAAAAAATTGCATTTTTTCGTTTTTTTTTTTTGTTTTGTGTTTTGGACAAAAATTTTTTTGACTTCTGAAGGTGTCATTTCGATTGGAAATTTAATTCTCTACAACTTTTCTATTGACGTGTTTCTAGGAAAAATGCATAGTTTTCGAGCAAAACTCAAAAATGTGAAAAGTGAATCTTTTTACTTCAAACAGAGCCGGCGAAACGTGATCAATCCAGATGGGTAGTGCAGAGGAATTCTTAAAAAAACATGTTAATAGTGTAGAATAATAAGTTTTGAGGTGTTTCTAGGAAAAATGCATTCCCCAGCTACAGATTTTTTAGGTGAGTAGTACTATCCACCGTACCCACCTCTTCCGCCGGCCCTGATCGCAAACACGCACCTCTTTAAATGGTAGCATTCCACGGTTTTCTCATATTTTGGGGTCAATTGAACATAAGAAACAATAAAAACCCTTTAACGTTTTAGTTCCTTTCTACAGTATATAGACAATAGACTATTT
Organism: Rutpela maculata; assembly: GCA_936432065.2. Taxonomy (NCBI): domain Eukaryota; kingdom Metazoa; phylum Arthropoda; class Insecta; order Coleoptera; family Cerambycidae; genus Rutpela; species Rutpela maculata. Next base: position 100,929,302 of record OW386290.2, on the reverse strand, counting down.
ATGAAGTTGACAAATTTGAAAAATAACCCCCCAAAAAAGTTGGCTCGCTACGGCTCTGTGTAAGTCTAAGAGCAGTAGTAGGTGGCCAACGCACAATAAGTTGAATATTATCTTAGTCAGGGGGGATCTAGGACCTTAGGATTCTACGCTTGATGCATCCAGCAGCCTTGGCCACTTATTTTTTTTTAAATGAAACTTTCTAAGATGAAAATAAAATAAACGAAAGTTCTCGTCTAATATACTACTAGTGTCTCGCCTTTCTGGGCCCTTTTTGGTCTGGAGTCCCACACTTAAAGCGTCTTAAGCATATCTGTAAATCCGTCTCTGATCTCAGTAAAGCTGGTGCCTACTGTTTGTTTGTTTGTTATATATGGTGGGGAAACAACAACAAGTAATTAAAACAAAAATCTACTATTATTAAAGCCAGAGCCGGGTAGTATTCGAATACATCTGTATTCGAATATAGTATTCGGATACTTTTTCTGTATCCGAAAGCTGTATTCGAATACTTTCTTAAAATTGTATCCGTTATTCGTATCCGACACAAATTAATAAAGTATCCGTTATTCGAATACATTAGGCGAGTATTCGAATACTGATAAAAGTATTCGAATACAAATAAAAGTATCCGAATACACCGAAAGTATCCGAATACACTAAAAGTATCCGAATACAACAAAAGTATCCGAATACAATAAAGGTATTCGAATACTGAAAATATCCGAATACCACAAAAAATATATATAATAATATTATTTTCTAGGCATTCTTTATAAAAAGGTTTACATATATTCTGAAAAGTCCTTTCAGCTATATAGACCATGTGCCAGACCTCCTAAAGTCATTATAATTTGGGGGGACTGAATGAAACTTTTTACCAGCTGTTTCTAGGCTCATGTGGAGCAAAAAAGTCGGGGGGGTCCATCATGGGGAGGTAGCTTTCAAATATGACGGCCGTTCAAAATGGCGGCCCGACTGCGAATCTTTAAATTCAATTATCTCGAGATCGGGTGCAGCAATCTTGAATTTCTTTTTTTTCTAAATGTAGCTTAATGAATTGAATATATTTTTGTTTGTAATGTTTATGGCCAAAAAAAAACAGTATTTATCGGTCAAAATTTGAAAAAAAGAAAAACTGGATTTTTTGAAATTTACGTTTTGCTGCTTATTGGACTAACGGTTGGGTATATCGAGAACGTGTTATAAGAGTTTTAGAGCAACATCTCACCTTTAAAACGCAAAAAAGAAATTGAAGATCGGATCAATAGAACCCGACATTTCGAGATTCAAAGTGGACGGGGCAGGGTTGAGCATTAATACTGTATTTTAAAATAATAGGGTTTATCTATCTGTCCGTATAATTTTATTAATTTTTGCATTTTATTTTATATTATTTATTTCATATTTCAGGTAATAGTGTGACTCCTCCAAAGAAAACGGGGATCCTTCTCCAAAAAAGTTGAAAATTGACCGTAGCTGCATAATTTGTGAAAATTCTACACCATTCCAAAGACTTGGACTCATGGAATGCTTTGTACAATGCCGCGATACTAAGAAAATTTGAACCAATAATAAAACTGCACGAGGGGTTATCTGACCAACAAATACCTGACGTTTACTACCATAAAGAATGTCGCAAAACTTTCATCCACAAAAGAAATCTTGAAAGAATCGCCCGCGCCGCAGATAAAGGTCCTTCACCTGATGAAGATAACATAAACATCAACGGAACTCCGTCATCTATGAGAAGATCATTGCCCGATAGGAAAAATGCCAATACTACAGGGCGTGTTTATCCGGAGATCTGCATCTTTTGTGACAAGCCAGGAAAATACTCCCAAAGTTCGAGGACAAGGGAGAAGTGTGTCAAGTTCGTTGATCTCAGAGCGGACAAGACACTTCGAGCTGTAGCCGTCAAGCGAATGGATAGTAAAATTATGACAATTACTTCATGAGATATTGTCGGTGGTGAGGCTCATTATCATCATTCCTGCTACAAGTCATACACCAGGAAACGACCACAGAAGGTACAGCAGACTTCCTCAGATCCTTACTCCAAATAAGATAAATTAGACAAAAAATTCGGTGATCTGTAAAGATGTGTCAACGTTAATAACAAGGTTTATATAGCTCCTTCCAATTACACCTTTGAAGCCTAGCTAGTGACTATATTAAAACAAAAAATAAGTTGGGCACATTTGAGAGTGGTCTCAATGTCAGTGAACAGATTGAAGTAGCAGCTGATATTCTGAAGAGTTCAATAAAGAATTCCATTTCCTCGGTAGAACAAATTTGGCCACTTTCAAGGGCCGGAGATACTTCTTAATTTCTTAACCAAGCTCCTCAGTAATAGTATGAATAAAGTCAATAATGTCTATAGCTCAAGATATACTATATGCTCCATTGATAAAGTTCTTGCTGGTAAGCACTACAACCGCGCAGTTCGCTTACACAAGCTCGTGTATGGAGCCTGTAGTCTGGGTTTTTGGAATGGGTAGATATAAATGAGTTAGACATTTCCTACGTCTTTGTTGGTCAGATAACCCATCGTGCAGTTTTATTATTGGTTCAAATTTTCTTAGTATCTCGGCATTGTACAAAGCATTTCATGAGTCCAAGTCTTTGGAGTGGTGTAGATTAACCGGTGTAGAATTTTCACAAATGATGCAGCTACGGTCAATTTTCAACTTTTTTGGAGTAGGATCCATGTTTTCTTTGGAGGAGTCATACTATTACCTGAAATATGAAATAAATAATATAAAATAAAATGCAAAAAACAATAAAATTATACGGACAGACAGATTATTTTAAAACATAGTATTAATACTCAACCCCGCCCCGTTCATTTTGAATCTCGAAATGTCGGGTTCTATTGATTCGATCTTCAATTTCTTTTTTGCATTTTAAAGGTGGGGTGTTTCTCTAAAACTCTTATTCAGAACATGTTCTCAATATACCCAACCGTAAGTCCAATAAACAGTAAAACGCAAATTTAAAAGAACCTTATTTTTCGTTTTTTCGAGTTTTGACCGATAAATACTGTTTTTTCGGCCATAAACATTAGGAACAAAACTGTAGTCCGTTCATTCACCTACATTAGAAAAAAGGAATTCAAGATTGCTCCATCCGATCTCGAGATAATTGAATTTAAAAATTCATAATCGGGCCACCATTTTGAACGGCCGCCATATTTGAAAGCTACCTCCCCATGATGGACCCCCCCGAATTTTTTGCTCCATATGACCCCAGAAAGCCGTGGTAAAAGTTTAATTCAGTCCCCCCAAATTATAATGACTGATAGGTCAGGCACATGGTCTAATAGTTGGAATGTCATGTACAGATCAGTGGTTAAAAAATACGAAAAGTTGAAATTGTTACAAGAGTAAAAAGTACCGCCAGTTCTTTAAGTAAAAGTTGAAAATATAGGAAAAATTATTCCTAATGTTGAGATAGAAGTTCAGATATGAAATTTGAAAGCTTCATCTCATTTTTTTTTGACATCTTTAAGATTAAAGTAATTTTATAAAGTTAACCAAAGTGGCAAAGTGGCTAATTTATTTGATAATATGAACAGTATAAAAGTGACTGTTTTGTGATTATTTTATTAAACAAATTAATAAATCATCTACTTTCTTTAGTTACTTTTGCAAAATTAATTTAATCTTGGTGCCAAAAAACTAGATAATTTCTGAACTTATCTGAACTTCTATCGACATTAGGAACAATTTTTCCCATAAGATTTTAAACTTTTGCTTTAATTTCAACAACTGGTAGTTTATTCCCGCAAAAATTTCAAGTTTTCTTATATTTTAACCACCTCTTGTACGTTATATCCACATTCCAACTATAGTTAAAGTAGTTGAGTATTTTCCAGTATAAGCAAAACTTTCTATAAAGAATGACTCCTTATATCATATGTTTTAATTTTTGTTAAGATGTTGAATTTCTTTTTTTTTTCTAGATAACACTTAATAGTACACTGTGTATCTAGTAGTAAAAGCAATACATTCCCGGACGACGATGTAAATTGTTGGCCGAGGCCAACAAGCATTGAAGTCCGGGAATATGCTTTTACTACGAAGTACGTATACTATTTTTTCTGAAATCGCAATCAATAGGTATTAATATAAATTAAGGAATTTTTATTGTTTTGAAAAAGTCAGAGATTTTTATTTACTGTCTAAAATTTATATACAGGGTCCGCCACTTAAAACTCCCCAGACTCGTAACTTCCTTATTTTTTAAGCTACGACCATGTTCTGTACATCAAATTGTAGATATTTTTAAAGCCTTTAAATATGCCTACAGAGTGATTTAAAAAAAAATTTGAAAAAATTATTACGAAAAAAAATTAATTTCCTTGAATATTTTTTCCCTCGCCCTGTACATGAACAGTGTTAATGTTTTCTTATAAAGGTTTTAATTAGCTTCAATTTATGTTATTACGTCATATTCGAAATTCTTTTTGGTTTTAGAGAAAGAAATTAAAAACTGATTTTTTTTAAAATAACTGAAAAAATGTAAATAATCATTTTATGCTTATTTGTAAAAGACATATCACAAACAATCCTCAACGTAACAAAACAGCAACAATAAACAAAAGAAATAAATATTTTTAAAAATAAACTTTATTAAAATGTACCAAATAAGAAATTTCAAAATTTTTGTTAAATTTTTTTTTTAACCGTAAATTGAAGCTAATTAAAACCTTTATAAGAAAACATTAACACAGTTCTTGTGCAAGGTGAGGGAAAAAAATATTCAAGGAAATTAATTTTTTTTTTCGTAATAATTTTTTCAATTTTTTTTTTTTTAAATCACTCTGTATGCATGTTTAAAGGCCTTAAAAATATCTACAATTTGATGTGTCGAACATGGTCGTAACTTAAAAAATAAGGAAGTTACGAGCCTGGGGAGTTTTAAGTGGCGGACCCTATATACAGTGTGTCCCAGGATAGATGTAAGAAGAGGTGTAATGGACCAAAAATTTGGGAATTTTGGAATGGTATTTGGGGATTGAGTTCTGCTTGTTGTAAAACTAAAGTATACCAAAAATGACTTGATTTTTACAATTTTGCTTATAAAACACCCTTTATAAGCAAAATTGTAAAAATCACCACTAATAAAGTACCTTTATTTTTCAAAATATGAAAAAATTTCACTAAGAAAAGTTATTTAGAATGAAATTTTATACCTCTGCACCAAATTTCAGGAATATAAAATTATTTTTTTGAAACTTCCCATTTTTTGCGAATTAAGAGTTGAATTCATATAATAAATGATAAATGTGTATCCACTGCTTTTTTCATAGCCTACTTTTAGCTTCTACATAACTTTAAATATTAATTCACAAAAAATAATTTCTATGCAGTTTTAATTGAATGGTTCAAAATAAAATACTAATTTATTGAAAAAATGGGAAGTTTCAAAAAATAATTTAATATTCCTGAAATTTGGTATAGAGGTATAAAATTTCATTCTAAATAACTTTTCTTAGTGGAATTTTTTCATATTTTGAAAAATAAAGGTACTTTATTAGTGGTGATTTTTACAACTTTGCTTATTAAACACCCCTGTAGAACACCAAATCAAGTCATTTTTGGTATACTTTAGTTTTACAACAAGCAGGACTCAATCTCCAAATACCATTCCAAAATTTCAAAATTTTTGGTCCATTACACCTCTTGTTACATCTATCCTGGGACACACTGTATATAAGAAACAGTCCGGGCAAGTAACTTTTATATATAGAAAACAGTCCAGGAAAATTACTTTCCCAGCTTAGACCGGGAAAGTAACTTTCCCGGACTGTTTTCTGATAGTTGCTTAGCAACGGACTAAAATGAATGGCGTATTTTGGGATCTAAAATTGCGCCGAGAAAGTATACATTAAAGTACATTCTTGACCGATTTCGGAAAAAATTAATTTTTTGTTGGTGGCCCTTGTTTTGTTACAAAAAAAAAAAAACAAATAAAATACCCAAAGGCACTACATACATTTATTTAAAAGAAACAGATAGCGTCTTGGACAACTTTAAAGAAAACTGAATTTCATAAAATATTTTTTTCACAAACTAAAGAAAAGTATCCGGTATCCGTATCCGAAAAAAGTATTCGAATACAAGGTATTCGGATACTTTTTAAAGCAAAAAGTATCCGTATCTTGTCTCTGATATTCGAATACATTTGATGTATCTGTATCCGGTATTCGAATACATTCTAACTGAATCCGACCCAGCTCTGATTAAAGCTAGTGTTCAAAGTGCTCACCATTCATTTCTAATCATGCTTAGGCCCGGTATTTTCACCCATAGATAGTGATTTAATTTGCAGAATAAGGTTTATCCTGGAGATGGGAAAAATATCGGTATTTTCACCTTCAAATAGTGATATCTACCAGATAAATATGCCCTATTTCTAGGATAACCTATCCGACACCTCGTCCTTCGGATAACGGTTTTATCTAATGGATAAAAATAGCCACGTACACGCGGTTCCGCTGTAACTGACAGAATTGCTATTTTATCCTTTACCAACTTTTTAAAAATTTAATGCTATAAAACAGCAATAAAATAAAACAATTTCTTAAATGTATTCAAAAAGTCGCATACATATACTACAAATATATAATATGCTCATCTCTATATATACCAAGCTTTCAGTGATTTTACTGGATAGTGGATAAGAACTTAATAATTATTTTAGAGACATGTTAACCCGTGCAGCCTGCAATTTTTGATGCAAAGGAAATTTTGCTGTGAATTATGCCATGTGTTTTTGATGAATTTGAAGTGTCTTTCATGTTTAATTTTTGGAATTTTATAAAAATTGATTTCTCATTTTAAAAATTTTTGTAATGAAATTTAACGCCAATTTATTTTAATCATCATAACTTTATAATTAGCACATATTAACTGCCATAAATATGAACAAAAATGTGATTTTTAAACTTTTTATGTCTTGTCATATTTACGACCTCGAATGCTGGTCTTATGAATTGGCTCTCCTCTATAAAATACTTTTGTGTTGACAACAAGCATTTTAAAATAATTAAACTATAGGCGATTCCTACAAAACATCTATAAAATAATGTATCGTAGAGGTGACGTACTTGTGACCGTATCTTAAATGATCCAATTTAACAATTTTTTTTCAAAAAAGGGTTATTTTGTATTTTTGTTATAAATTATAAGTGACGAAAAATAACTGTAGCCAGAATCACAAACATTTTGAAACTATAATTTATTGTAACTATTACCGTTAAATTGCATGTTAAGTTTTCCTTTTAACACCCTTGCCCATTTTATGAAAATGTTCACTAGTAATCTCCCTAGTGCTTGAAAAATGCCCGGCAATTAATTAAAACACGAGGTAAGTAAGAAAATTTCACTCCTAAATTAAATGAAAAAATGAATATAAGAATGACAGCTAGGTTAGTTAGTAGGATGTGTAATCTGTAATCACGAATCACATAGAAAGGTTGTGTTGATCTATTAGTCTTGTTTGTTGACAGTTTATAGGATGGTCTATAATTATTATTTACATTTGCAGCTTAAAATTAGTAAGTAGAGATTAAAAATAACTTAATAATTTCTTTATCTTAAGTAGGTTCAAGCTACTAAAATTGGGAAAACTTTCACTTTTTCAATAAATATGCGCACCTTTTAATTACATGCTGGGTGCTGGTACACTATTAGTTTAATATGCAGAGACGAACCCAGCTATTTTTTTGGGGGGGGGGGGGGGGGGAGCTACCACTGATTTGCCAACTGCCCATTTTTTTACAACTTATATTTCCTTATGTTTTTTTTTTATTTCAGACTTAATAAGTAGCCTAGCGATACAAATATTATGCAAAAGAAATTTAACTAAACTACATGATGTAGGCGCTAGACCTAAGTTGACCCCGCGCTCTCCTTCGTCTAGAAGCTACTGGATGAGGTAACCATTATAGTTTAATGACCGTGGAGAAAAACAAGTCGGGGAGCAAGCTCGTGAACGTCCGCGCTAGTACGGCTACCGGCCACTTCCCACTTCACATTGTGATACGCAATAGGTAGCATTAAGAGGTCTACACACGATCCAGCGGCAGGGAGCCAGCCTTGTCGGCATGCTTTGAACTCATTCGTAAAAATTAATTGGTCCGCTGGAATTCCAATTATCTTCAAAGCGTACCAACAATGTCGGGTCCCAGCAGCTGGATCGTCTGTAGACCCCTTTAATAGTCCCAGATTCTGATTCAGTGTCCTCTAAAAATTTAATATTTTAACAATTTCTGACCGACAACAACTTGTTATTATTATCTCTCGTTGAGAGGTTGGTAACTGATATTAGTGATACTCAGTATAAACCAACAACAAACGACTTTATAGCTAGGACAAAGCATTGTATTGATAAAGGCAAAAAGGAGTAATATTCTAATATTTCTAATGTAAGACAGTCTTTGAGAATTGTATGCTCTGGCCGTGCCGTCTACTGGGTCGAAAGTCGAATTTCCGCGAGTTGACGAGTTTATTTTGTTGGCCCGTCGCGTAGGCCCGTCGGCGTTGTGCGTTGTCCGTCGACTATTCTGTGGCTCTCACATCAGTCACATCTAGTCATAAATAATATCAATTAAAATTATTTATAAAAAAATGGTCATAGTGACAGTGTCATTTAATTTTTATCAACTCATTATTCGTTTTTTTGCAATTATACCCAATAAAGATTTTTTTTACATTTTTGGTGATTTTCCCAACTCAATCAACATTGGGGGGGGAGCGTACCCCCCATAACCCCCCGTGGGTTCGTCTCTGTTAATATGTTTTTAATTTACTATTTATCAACATTAGTAACTTTTGAATTATTAACGAGAGGTTAAAAAATAGCTTAAGGGTTTTTTCTTAATTCAGTTTAAGCTACTAAAATTGGTAATCGTTATAGATTTCGACTTTGTGATTAAGAGTTTTCATGGGCCCACGTCTAGTTTTCGAGATAGGTACAGCTCAAAAAATGTACAAGCGGTCAAGTTAAAAATGTCTGAATTCATGATTTTTCTTCATAGAATAGAATAGAATAGAATAGAATATCTTTATTTACTACTTTACAGCATATGGTTGGTAACAAGTCAATAAAAAGAAAACAAGACAAAGGATAGACATATTAGAAACATTTCCATTTACATTTAGACATGTATATCACAATAAGTGAGCTTATGGGGGTAGGCATATTGCAACAACAAGGAGAAAGAAATGATAATTCACTATATTGTGCGAGGTAAAAAAAAATTGTTAGTTAGACATTAATTATTATTAATGTACATAGCACAGGAAAATTTATACATTACATACTTGTTATATCGTGATGCTTTCTAATAGAATATTTTGCACTAAAAAGATTTTTTGTTTTAATGAAAATAGCGTAGAAAAAAAATAAATTTTGAGAAATTTTGGCGAAGGCGCCTGAAAAATAACAAGTGAAAAAATATTTGGTCAAATTGGCTAAACTTTTTTTACGTAAAATTTGTATCTCCGATCAAAAAACTCTTTAATAAAATTTTATTTTGTAACTACTTTATTGCCGTTGCCATATTGCAGTAGATTGCCACGCTATATAATAATTATGTAGCAGACTCTGGAGCAATAATTTATTTTCAATAGCAAAACTGTCCCAAATAATGCTTAAATATAACAGTTTTACAAGATAATAGGAAACAATTATAAAATAATTTTAACATATATTTATAACGGTGCTGAAAATACTGCCGAACGTTACTAAAAAAGCACTATAAAATTATTTAGTTTTATAAGCTGAAATGTTTTATAGCTTAGTCACGGAAACTTTCCTAAAATAAAATTTCTTAACTGTAACTGCTGTAAAAATGTTTTAACATATTTTTGCATGTAAAATCTGCGCCAGAAGTTTGTCATCGATATTTCTGGAAAATTCTGTATACACTGGCATATACATACACACAAACGCACGCACGCACGTACATAAACACGCTGGAAGCCATTCTTAAACACGTACATAGAATACCCGTTACCTCGTTGTTAGGACCTTCAAGCACTCCTGGAGCGAAACCGCTCATAGGATCGACTCAGTGCAATAGAAATTTTTTATCAGTATGACTTTAACTACAAAATAGCAAAGTTTCAGCCAATTCCACCGAAGTATGCCGAAATATGACGTATATATGTTTTACTTAACCTAAAAGTCTTGAGCTTTATTGGACTTAAACAAAATTATTTTGACCCCAATTTTTTGCTAAAGTTAATAGTTTAAGAGTAAAAAATTCTTGAATGTCTAAAATTACACAAATTACCTAACTTTGACAAGCTGTGTCTCAAAAACTGTTCATAGGATCGGCTCGATGTGACAAGAACTTTTGATCATCATGACTTGAACTACAAAATAGCAAAGTTTCAGCCAATTTCACCGAAACACGATTTTCATCGGCTTTGTTCCGGAGTCTCTTATAGTTGCAACAATTCAATTCAGTTGCAAGCAACCAGGTAGTGTTTTCTGCAACTCCAATATAATCAATTAGCATTTTAGAAGCATTAATAAAATAGCAATAAAACAAGATGATGGTACAACATTTAAATTATAAAACAAATTTGTTGGTTGGGTATGAGAACGGCCTTGGCTCCATGGATGACTGCGTACATTGTGTGCACTATTATCCATCCCATCCTATGAATTACCGACAACGTTTTAGAACCGTCCCACAGTGGGGCAAATAGCTCATTTTTTGGACAAGCGATAATTCCCAAGCCTGGAATTAATGAAATTTAAATTTTTTTTTTTTAAACTCTTCGTTATAAAATTGCCTTTAATTCTATCGAGCCCGAACTTTGAAATTTCAAAATTAAAGGACTTAAATTTTGAATGTAAATTAAAATTTTATCAAAAGATTGTTTAAAATTATAAAAAATTGTTACTTGAGGGGTTTTTTCGGTTTCTAATCTCATTTCTGATCCCCAAATTTTGCGATTCAAAAAACCAAGATAGCGGATCCAATATGGCGGCCATAATATTTTTTTAAATGAAATGTACATGCACAAACTGTTAAAAATTGTTACTTAGGACTTTTAAGGGTTTCTGATCGAGAATCTGAAATCTAAATTACGTAATATCGTAATACAAAATGGCGAATCCAATATGGCGGCCATAATATTTTTTTAATTGACATGTAAATGCGCAAATTGTTAGGGGTTTTAGAGATTGTTGATCATGAACCTGAAGTCCAAATTACGTAATATCGAAATCCAAGATGGCGGATCCAATATGGTGTCCGTAAGTTAAAAAAGAATGAAAAATCAAGAAGGAAACTGTTAAAACTTGTTTTTCGGGGGTTTCGCAGTTTGCTAATCTCGTTTCGGATATTAAAATTTCGATATTTTGCAAACCAGATAATTAAATTCAATATGGCTGCCATAAATTTTTAAAAAATTATGATGAACATGTGAAAATAGTTAAAAATTGTTGCTTGCAGGTTTTTGCGATTGCTGACTACGCATTCGTAATTTCGAATTCTAAGATGGCAGATTCGAATATGTCATCTTATAAAAAAAATGAGATAACCAATCAAAAATGTTGACATCCTTAAACCTAATTTTTAATAATTTGCGTATGTACATTTCATTTAAAAAGATATTATGGCCGCCGCATTGGATCCGCCATATTGAATAAGCCATCTTGGATTACGATATTACATAATTTAGACTTCATATTCATGGTCAGAAACCCTTAAAAGCCCTAAGTAACAATTTTTATCAATTTGCGCATGTACATCTCATTTAAAAATATATTATAGCCGCCATATTGGATCCGATATCTTGGATTTCGATATTACGTAACTTGGACTTCAGATTCGTGATCAGCAATCTCTAAAACCCCCAAGTAACAATCAATTTTTAACAATTTGCGCATTTACATGTCAGTTAAAAAAATATTATGGCCGCCATATTGGATTCGCCATTTTAGATTACGATATTACGTAATTCAGATTTCAGATTCTCGATCAGAAACCCTTAAAAGTCCTAAGTAACAATTTTTATAGTTCAGTAAAATAACAGTTAATATTGTAATATATCGGACAAAATTCAGAAAGTTTTGAAAATTGGTAGAAATGTTAAGGATTGCATAAGAATTAGTAAACCGAAAAGTTCCCACCCCTAAATAGTGTGCTTCGTCCCCTAGGAGGTCGTTTCCACTCCCATTTTGAGGCATTCTAGATTATCTCGGGAACGGTGCACTTCTTGATAAAAATACCTATATACAAAATTATTCCTTATAAAATTCTCTATCAGAAATGTATATACACTTTTTTTCCTAAAATTAATAGTACCGTGAGAAATAAGGCGTAAACATTAGGGTTGGTTCCAGTTAACACAATAAATTGTAATCTTTACTATAATCTTCTTTAAAGTTCAATGCTTAACGCAAAAGCAGTAGCTTCTAAACTCCACTTAAAATTATAATAAATGTAGCGCCTCCACCCTCTCACCCTCAAAAAATATCGCAATTTTTAAAGAAATATTTGCACAATTCATTCGAGTGTGGAGTTAAAAACGTGCTTTAGTTTTGAACTGGCTTCGGTACCTCTTTCCCTTTTCGATGACAAAGATTATTAATACTGTTGCAGAGCGAGACCATATTTTCGAAATTAGTGAGTAAGTATGTGATTGATGGAGGATACTTGCTTCGCCACGTAATATGGCCAAAAAAGGGGAATTAAATAACGTTTACAACGCTTACGTTAGTTACATAAGAAAACGTTATGGTAATAGAGTAACTGTCGTGTTCGATGGTTATTTGGATAATGCAAACAGCACGAAGAGCCTAAAACTACAAAGGCGGGTACTGCAAAAAACCTGTCCTGAAATTACATTTGATGAAAATACTGTTGTTTCTGAAACTCAGCAGAAGTTGCTTAGTAATTTGTTTAACAAAGAACGATTGCAGAACTAGTGAACAAAATCAGTAATGAAGGAATCGAGGTGTTCGTTTCTGCGGATGACACCGATTTATTAATAGTACAAACTGCTATCGAAAATGTTATAAGTGCGACACAGCTGTTGTTGTAGAGCAAGATATTGGCCTGCTAGTCCTTTTTATTGCTCTTTCTCCCTCCGACAAAGGCATTACATTTAAAAAAAAAACGAGGTAATACCAACAAAAGGATTTACAATCCTCAACTTTTCTAAAAAACTGTGAAGAAACAATATTATTTGCACACGCTATTAGCGGTTGCGACATAACCTCAGCGTTTTTCTCCAAAGGAAAGGTTAATGCAATCAATGTGCTTAATAAAAGAGATGGCTTACAAGACATCGTGCGAACTTTTAATAATGAAAAAGCTAGTCATGAAGAAATTTTAGACGTAGGAGAGCGATTTGTTCTAGCTTTATACAACTCTACCTCCGCAGAAAAAGTCTAGATGTATACAGATTTATGTCTTTTAACAAACTCGTTGGTAAAGCGAACAATACTGTAATGTTATCAAAACTACTACCAACTTCTGCTGCTGCTCGGCAACACTCATATCGCGTTTTTTACCAAATTCAAACATGGAAAAACGTTACGCTAGAAGCTACTGATTTGGGAGGAAGAAAGTCGGCGGTATATTAACCCCAACTATGACAACCAAAGAACCAGCTCTCGAATCTGTTTTGAAATTAATTTCTTGTTCATGCAAATTAGGGTGCGAAAACAGGTGTAGTTGCAGAAGAGCAGGCTTACGTTGCTCCACAATGTGTCACCATTGCCACGGACAAGCATGCATGAATGTCAAATCTATGGAAGACGACGAAGATTAATTAACGCAGGTAAACTTCTGATAATTAGTGGATTAGGTATACAGGGGACACCACGTAAAAAACCTCGCCAATTACTTTACTCTGTGGTGGCGTGGCAACAAGTACAATATTCTCGCTTCTTTAAAAATTGCGATATTTTTTAGGGGTGAGAGAGTGGAAGCGCTACATTTATTATAATTTTAAATGGAGTTTAGTAGCTACTGCTTTTGCGTTAAGCATTGAACTTTGAAGTAGATAGAGTGAAGATTACAATTTATTGTGTTAACTGGGACCAACCCTTAAAGTGTGCGCCTTATTTTCCACGGTACTATTAATTTTAGGAAAAAAAGTGTAGATTCATTTTTGGTAGAGAATTTTATAATGAATAATTTTGTATATAGATATTTTTATCAAAAAGTGCACCGTTCCCGAGATAATCTAGAAAACCTCAAAATGGAGGTGGAAACGACCTCCTAGGGGAAGAAGCGCACTATTTAGGGGTGGGAACTTTTCGGTTTACTAATTCTTATGCTATTCTTAACATTTCCACCAATTTTCAAAACTTTACGAATTTTGTCCGATATAAATCGTTATATTACTGAACTATTAACAGTTTGTGCATGTACATTTCATTTAAAAAAATATTATGGCTGCCATATTGGATCCGCTATCTTGGTTTTTTGAATCGCAAAATTCGGGGATCAGAAATGAGATTAGAAACCAAAAAACAAACCCCAAGTAACAATTTTTTATAATTTTAAACAATCTTTTAATAACATTTTAATTTACTTTCAAAATTTAAGTCCTTTAATTTTGAAATTTCAAAATTCGGGCTCGATAGAATTAAAGACAATTTTATAACGAAGAGTTTAAAAAAAAAATTTTAAATTTCATTAATTCCAGGCTTGGGAATTATCGCTTGTCCAAAAAATGAGCTATTTGCCCCACTGTGCACAGTGGGGCAAATAGCTCATTTTTTGGACAAGCGATAATTCCCAAGCCTAGAATTAATGAAATTTGAATTTTTTTTTCTAAACTCTTCGTTATAAAATTGCCTTTAATTCTATCGAGCCCGAATTTTGAAATTTCAAAATTAAAGGACTTAAATTTTGAAAGTAAATTAAAATTTTATCAAAAAATTGTTTAAAATTATAAAAAATTGTTACTTGGGGGGTTTTTTTGGTTTCTAATCTCATTTCTGATCCCCGAATTTTACGATTCAAAAATCCAAGATAGCAGATCTAATATGGCGGCCATAATATTTTTTTAAATGAAATGTACATGCACAAACTGTTAAAAATTGTTACTTACTGATCGAGAATCTGAAATCTAAATTACGTAATATCGTAATCCAAAATGGCGAATCCAATATGGCGGCCATAATATTTTTTTAATTGACATCTAAATGCGCAAATTGTTAAAAATTGTTACTTTGGGGGTTTTAGAGATTGCTGATCATGAATCTGAAGTCCAAATTACGTAATATCGAAATCCAAGATGGCGGATCCAATATGGTGTCCATAAGTTAAAAAAGAATGACAAATCAAGAAGGAAACTGTTAAAATTTGTTTTTCGTTTTGAAGTTACACTGAGAGTAACTTTACAAATGTGAGCAGTGTGATATATTTTTAGTGCATATCCAGATTTAAATATCTCATAAGAAAAGAGGAAATATTAATTATTTCATTTTAGCACATACTGGAAATGCAATTCAAAATTACGAAATTTTAACTGCGGAATCAGAAACCTCTAGGAACTAATTTTTAATGATTTTTGCATGTACGGCTTATTTTTTTAAAAATTTATAACAGCTATATTGAATCCGATATTATGGTTTCCAAAGTGACGAAACTAAAATATCCGAAACAAGATTAGCGAATTAAGCCCCTGAGTAACAAATTTTAGCAATTTCTTTCTTGATTTATCAGTCTATTTTAACTTACGGACACCATATTGGATCGGCCATCTTGAATTTCGATATTACGTAATTTAGACTTCAGATTCATGTTCAGCAGACCCTAAAACTCCTAAATAACAATTTTTAATAATTTGCGTATGTACATTTCATTTAAAAAAATATTGTGGCCGCCATATTGGATTACGATATTACATAATTTAGACTTCATATTCATGGTCAGAAACCCTTAAAAACTCTAAGTAACAATTGTTATCAATTTGCGCATGTACATCTCATTTTAAAAAATATTATGGCGGCCATATTGGATGACATCTTGGATTTCGATATTACGTAATTTGGACTTCAGATGCATGATCAGCAATCTCTAAAACCCCTGAGTAACAATTTTTAACAATTTGCGCATTTACATGTCAATTAAAAAAATATTATGGCCTCCATATTGGATTCGCCATTTTGGATCACGATATTACGTAATTTAGACTTCAGATTCTCGATCAGAAACTCTTAAAAGTCCTAAGTAACAATTTTTAACAGTTTGTGCATGTACATTTCATTTAAAAATATATAATGGCCGCCATGTTTTATCCGCTATCTTGGTTTTTTGAATCGCAAAATTCGGGGATTAGAAATGAGATTAGAGACCAAAAAAACCCCCCAAGTAACAATTTTTTATAATTTTAAACAATCTTTTGATAAAATTTTAATTTACTTTCAAAATTTAAGTCCTTTAATTTTGAATTTTCAAAATTCGGGCTCGATAGAATTAAAGGCAATTTTATAACGAAGAGTTAAAAAAAAATTTTTTAAATTTCATTAATTCCAGGCTTGGGAATTATCGCTTGTCCAAAAAATGAGCTATTTGCCCCACTGTGCGGCGTTTTAGATCTAGGTGGCACTTATGTGTTGAGTAAAGTGGTGTTATGGAATTGTATGGCTGATAAAAATTTGAAATGAATTCGGCCACAAATAAAAAGGATATAAGGATGTCTTCACGAGAAGTGAAACATTTTTTTTTTTAAATATTCCGATTTTCACAAAATTTGACAGGGGGGGCATATCAATTGATTCCGAACAACTTTTATTAACAAAATTTTTGTCTATCTCTAAGCCTACTATGATTTCTCGAAAATTGCAATTTTCTCTTTATCGCAGTAGGCCGGCGTTTTAGATCTAGGTGGCACTTATGTGTTGAGTAAAGTGGTCTTATGGAGTTGTGTGGCTGATAAAAATTTGAAATGAATTCTGCCACAAATGAAAAAGATACGAGAAGTGAAACAACATTTTTTTTTTTTTTTAAATATTCCGATTTTTACAAAATTTTACAGGGATGGCATATCAATTGATTCCGAACAACTTTAATAACAAAATTTTTGTCTCTCTCTAAGCCTACTATGATGTCTTGAAAATTGCGATTTCCTTTTTATCGCAGTAGGCTGGCGTTTTAGATCTAGGCGGCACTTATGTGGTGAGTAAAGTGGTCTTATGGAGTTGTATGGCTAATAAAAATTTGAAATGAATTCGGTCACAAATAAAAAAATACAGCAGTGTTTTCATGAGAAGTGAAACAATTTTTTTTTTTTGAAAATATTCCGATTTTCACAAAATTTGACAGGAGGGCATATCAAATTGAATCCGAACAACTTTTATCAACAAAATTTTTGTCTATCTCTAAGCCTACTATGATTTCTCGAAAATTGCAATTTTCTTTTTATGGCAGTAGGCCGGCGTTTTAGATCTAGGCGACATTGATGTGTTGAATAAAGTCGTCTTATGGAGTTTGATAAAAATTTGAAATGAATTGGGTCACAAATAAAAAAGATACAGGTGTCTTAACGAGAAGTGAAACACACTGTATAAATTGTAGATCTAGATTTTCTCGATGTGACCCATTTCTCCTTTTGATGAAGTTTGAGTGAAGTACTTAAATATTGGCTGTCTGCAATTATAATTTTCCATATAGCAGATATAAATCAGTAAATGCACATTAACAATATTTCTGAACAAACATAAATATTACACATTGAAATTATTAGTTAATGCATCACGTATGTTGTATTCAAGTTCGCATGTAGATTACATATTACATTTAACTGACCATAAAATAACCGGGCATAAAACCGTTTTTTAAAAGCTAACAATTCACAGTCTGATTGAGCCAAACGTGAAAAACAAGCAGCCATTTTCGCCAATTAACAAACCTCATAAGCATTTCATTAACAAAATTAAAATTTTATATCCTCCTGTCCGGAACACATCTATAAATTAAAGAAATACATCCGTATGAACTACTTTAATTAATAAAAGTTTTATCATTTTCGATTCCGAAGCGAGTCATTTAAATGAAACAATCAAAATGAAACAATATTCAAATTAAAATTCTCAAATAATGGTTATAACAAAAAATAGTTGATAGTTAAGTTTTAGTCCA
This sequence comes from Rutpela maculata, assembly GCA_936432065.2. NCBI lineage: Eukaryota > Metazoa > Arthropoda > Insecta > Coleoptera > Cerambycidae > Rutpela > Rutpela maculata. The sequence goes on along the minus strand of OW386290.2, from coordinate 100,911,175 downwards.
ATCAATGAATGTCCAAAAGGGGGTTGTAGAGGATATGGAGGGAGGAAGAACTTTCCTCTTCAGTAATGTGTTGAGGGTAGTTAGGAGGTAAATGTACTAAAAGTCCTTGCCCCTAGCCCAGCCGCTTCAGGGGGGAGGGGGGTGGAAAGGTTATTTTTTTCGATCCTAAACATAATTGAATTTCCTACAAGAAAGCTTATACTCATTTTCTTCCTATGTCTTATAGTCTCCGAGATATTCGCCATCGAAAACCGATAATAAATAAATCAATTAGTTATCTGACATTTCTCTATCAAAACGGTTTACCGTGGTCTAATATATCACAGTCACAAAATAATCTTTATTTTACAACGCTCGATATATTTACTAACGTAATATTTTGCCGAAATCTACATATTTCCTTAAATATACAGTGTGACTCACTTAAAATGAAGACATCCTTATAACTTTTTTATTTTGTTTCCGATTTGAATCAAATTTTACTCAAATATAGAATAAATTAAGATCTACTTATTACCAGAAAAACATTCGCCTGCTACAAAGGTACCAAAATGTGCGGAAAAAAATAAAAACATTTTGAATGTTAAAAATTCTAAAAAAATTCACGGATCGGCGCCAAAAATGTGCATACACCAAAATTTGATTTGGTTTTTGATGAGGGATTTCTCATACACAAGCTTATCTGGCAAACGGGATCCTCAGTTTCCGCAATTTGTGGTGGATACGTGTAAATCGCCAAGACCCACTAATATGATTTTTAATTTCTTTCCGCATATTTTGGTACCGCAGGTGGCATTGCCTTTGTAGCAGGCTAATGTTTTTCTGATCATAAGTAGATCCTAATTTGTTCTATACTTGAGTAAAATTTGATTCAAATCGGAAACAAAAAAAGTTATAAGGGTGTCTTCATTTTAAATGAGTAACACTGTATATTTAAGGCAATGTATAGATTTCGACAAAATATTAGGTTAGTAAACACGTCGAGTGTTGTAAAATAAAGATTATTTTGTGACTGTGATTTATTATCAGACCACGGTAAACCGTTTTGATAGAGAAATGTCAGATACCTAAATTTGGCATTAGCCACCTCCATTACTACCCCCACCCCATTATAAAATGGGGTGAAAAAAAAATGTGATTTAGTATGTGTACAAGAACCAAAGGCCTCAATTTTTTTTTTACTTTATTCAGTTTTAACATTATCCAATTTCCAAAGTAATTTTTCGCGCTGAATCCGAATCTGGACTCAGAATTGGCCTACAATGTCAGGATTTTGAAATATTTTAGGTTACTTAAAAAATGACTTTTTTGGCAAATTTTGAGGTTATGTATAGAATTCAAAAAAATTTTCAAGTTATTTCTAATAAATACATCATTTAATCTTCCTCTTTAAAATAAGCTTTCGAATGGTCATCTACGATGAAATAATTTTTTCACCCCCTTTTATAATGGGGTGGGGGTAATATTGGGGGTGGCTAATGCTAAAAATTTTTTTGAGACATTAGCTTCAATTGTATATACTAAATACCAATTTTATGGACTCTTACCTGCTTGATTTACCTATTTACCCCTATTTACCCCAATTTACCCCACAACCATTCAACGGAATAAGATGAAAATATAACCTAGTTCAAGATCTCGTTAAAATACATATGTGCAGTAAATTTCAAGTCGATATCTTAAATGTTTCCAGAGTAATCGTGTGCACAAAAAAGTTACAGACAGACCGACAGACATTTTTTTTCAAACCTAAAATTTCAACGTTTTATGACATTCTATTTGAACAATAAAATTTTTTAAAAAATGTTTGTCGTTTCTATACTTCTACTGGATGTGGAAGTAATATCTGCGATTTTTAGGTTAGGTTAATCCAAAGCCACTTTGCCGCAGCACTACTCTAAAGTACAATGTCTTAAGAGTATTTGCTATTTTTTTTTTTATTTAATTTATGTTTATGTTTAATAGAAAAGTTATTCTGTTTAAAGAGATGCATTTAATCATTTTATTTTCAAATATACAGGGCGCCTAGAAAAGACAGCAGGTTATGCAACTTTGCCTTTTCAAACGGAACACCCTGTATATTTTTGCATTTTTGGATTCTCATTTTATTTTCGAACAAATTTTATTAACCATGTTCTGTACCTATCATTAACGGTTTAGGATATAACGACGGTTTAATCTTGATTCAGTCATGTTCCATGTTCTTAAACTAATAAGGCAGCAAGACGGAGCACCGCCGCATAATTCGAACCTTGTAACATGCTTCCTGACTGAGAGATTCGGAGGGAGCTGGATTAGTAATCAGGGACCTGTTAAATGGCCTGCACGGTCACCTGATATGAACCCCCTAGATTTTTTCTTATGGGGTCATTTAAAACAAGTTGTATACTACGCTGAGAAACCAAATAATCTTAATGATTTAAAAAATAGGATAACTCATGCTTGCCAAATAACCCCAGATGTCATAAGGAGTTCTTATACACGAGAACTTTTAAGGAGGTATGAGTTGTGTCAAATAGAATATGGGCGACAATTTGAGCATCTTCTATAATAATTAAAATATTTACTGTTTTTTGTATTGTAGTATTCCTTATAATTACGTTAATAAAAAAATGTTATCCCAAAAATTTTAACTGCAAATATCTCAACAATGGTTAATGATAAGTATAGGACATGGTTAATAAAATTTGTTCGGGAATAAAAGGAGAATTAAAAAATGCAAAAATATACAGGTATTTAAAATTTAAAAAAGTAAAGTTGCCCAACCTGCCGTCTTTTGTACATTTGAAAATAAAATGGTTAAATGAATCTTTTTAAAAGGAATAACTTTTTAAACATTTCTTTCTATGTCTAACCGTTTCCGAGATAATGCTTGTCTAAATAGAGCTGTATATTCTTAGAATAATCGAATAATATTTCGAATATATACATTCCTCAGAGGACATTTGGAAATAATTCTTAGAGTATCTTGATTTTAGAGACAATATGAAACAATTTTCGTGACAGTAAAAAGAAGTCGAAGGGGGTGGGATGGAATGGGCTAGGGCGGGATGGGTTGGCTTGGGTTTGGCCCGATCGTATCGGATCTGATCGGATCGGATTGGATAGTGTGCTTTTTTATTGCATTATTTGCTTTTGAAGCTATTTAACATATCAAATTCAAATTAAAAATATTCTGTCCAACAAAACTATGAATTTTCTTTTAACATTGCAAATGTTAATGTTTGTATATGGACTCAGAGTTCCGAGTTTTATCCAAGGCCGCCGACACGGAAGTGTCGAGGTCAGATGGCGTAATACTGAGATACGCAGCGTTCGAGGTTCGAGTGGCAACAGCTGGGTAGTCTAATAGCGGAGCGGATCTGGTTTTGAAATGAAACCAACTTTTTTTAAAAAATTTGCAAAAACACGCTTTTTCACGATAACTTTGTTATTATTGATTTGACGAAAAAAAAGGTTGAATTAAAAATAGAAGACCTCGCAGAAGCGTATAATCTGGTAATTTTTTTTTCAAATCGGAAGGTAACTTTTCGTGAAACTTTTTTTTAAAAATACACGTTTTTTGCCTTAACACTAATATACAAAAAAAGTAATTCCTTAATTTTTTCACGAAAAAAAGGAGTTAGGGGGCTGAGATTTTTTAGGTAGGTGAAATAGATAAGAATTGATGGAGCCGGAGGATGGGGGTGGTGGGCCAATTAGGGGAGAGGGAGGAGGTAGGGAAAGAAAAATTATTCAACCCTCCCGAACTTTTTTCCCTGACGTGCGATTTTGAAAAACCAAAATGGAATTTGTTCGCTGTTATCTCTAGTATTTGACTGGTTAATTTTTAAAAATTTTTGCAAATAAACAAATTTGTGGGAGGGGAAAAACTTTTTGCATTTTTTTCAAATGCGTTTTTATTTACGTAGAAAAGGGTTCAGAGGGGAAACTTTTTGCAGGTAAGTGAAGATCTTTTTATCTTTATTTAAAAAAAAATATCGCAATCCAAGCAATAGGAGGGAGGGGCATAATGCGTTTGAGGGAATAAAGGGTTAAGGAAAAGTGAAAGGGACTTTGGACCTTGATATTCGGCAACATAAATCTTTTTTCCATATTAATATTTTGTCAGTCTACTCTCCATCAAATATTAAACTTATTATAAATAATTATTTAACGCCACACATAGGGGTATTTGCATAAAATTACTGGCCAAAAGTAATTTTTTGCAAATGTACCGTACTTACAATAAAATCTGAGGAACTTGAATAGTTGCAGAACAACGGGCCGCTATTTTATTTCCCCCTTGCGCGCACCCTATAACCGATCCGCACAGTCGGAATTTGATAATTACGTACTGGGCAGGTGTCCATTTACGACGCGCTTGTTGCAATAACAAAGTTTCGGAAGTGATTATACTTGTTTTTACAAAATATTAATAATTGGTGTAGTATGGAGTATTCTGAGGCAAGTATGTATGACAAATTTTAATAATTTAAAATTTCATAAAACCTAATTTTATTTATCTACAAACAATTAAAAAATATCGTAAATTAGTTGTTATTTTTATGCAAGTTCTAGATAACTCTAAGCATTTTGTTAAACTTCCGAGTGCATCCCGGTTATTATTTTTATGTCACGGTAAAGGGCAAGGCTTGTAGTTTACAGTAGTCCAAGAACTGATTCCGGAATCATCCGGATGACCGCGTATTGGCCTTCTTAGTAAAACCATATTCACATATTACTTCCACATCCAGTGGAAGTATAGTATCGAAAAACAAAATTTGGAAAATTTGTATTATTCAAACAGGCTTAGAATGTCACGAAACGTTGAGATTTTAAGTTTGAGCAAAAAAAAAAATTTTCTGTCTGTCGGTCTATCTGTACTTTTCTTGTGCGCACGATTACTCTGGAACCGTTTAAGATATTGACTTAAAATTTGGTACACGTATGTATTTTAACGAGATCTGGAATTAGAATATACTTTGATCTTATTCCGTTGAAGAGGGGGGGTAAATTTGGGTAAATGGGGTAAATAGGTAAATCAAGCAAGAGTTCATAAAATTGGTATTTAGCTTGACGTAATTAACAGATTACTGCTTAGATCGGATCCTCTGTTGACAGGCATGAGACCCGTACCAAAAAAAATTACGAAGCCTTTCCTGAAAGAAACCCTGGAAATGCTTCTTCCTGGTGACCCTGCGATTACCATATAAGCGCAATTGACACATCCTCCGATGAAGAAGAAACGGTGGCTGTAGCTGAAATGTCTGCAGATGAAGAACCGTGGACGTCATCACCTGAATCATTATGTAGTATACATATATATATATATGCATATTAAATATCATTTATTATATTATACATCAATATTAAATATTATTAGTATAAAAATTTTAAGATCAATCAAAATTTAAAAAAAAAGGCTTAATTAATTTAAATATCAATACAAATTAGTAGATAAATACATTTTAACCCATTTAAAAGTAAAATATAATTTTGGCCAGTTTTTTGGTGCAAATACCCCCATGTGCGCCGTCACGAGTTTTCGCGGCCCATTTCTATAGTTTTAGGTGTCTATTGGATATATAAAACAATTATTTTTCCGTTTAACTCGCTCTAACTCAAGAACGGCACAGTGGATTACTCCCAAATTTTTATCGTGTTATCACTATACCTATATTTGTTAATAAAATGTGTTAATATGTAGGTCAAATTTTAATAAGGCTATGTCGAAAGTTTGCATTCTCAAATGTAACATACGGGAAACTTTTTTATCTTTCGAAATAGACACCAAGTATATCGAGGGCATATGATGAAGATAAAAGATTGGCGTAACTTTTTCATTTGAAACTTTTTTTTCCTAGCATTAGCAGTTTTCGAGAAAATTGCAAATCAGTGATTGTTGGCCCGGTACTGCAATTAATTGCTATTAGACTTCCACGTTCTTTATGATCTCTTTATTATTAAATAAGTTTTGCATATATTCCCTCTTCAATCTCTAAAAGTGTCATCCCTTCACGGTTGATAAATTAAAAACTTAAAAAACTAGAGTAAAAATCATGCTCTTCGCCGATTAGTTTAACTTTTTTAAAAGCTTTTATTTAACTTGCAATGTTTGTATGTGTTTGTTTGTTTAGGTCAAATCTTGCAAGCTGAATTTCGACTAGTTCTAATTAAGCTAGAGCTTTGAAATTTGGCACACGTGTATAAGTCCGGTGACAATGCAACATAGTATAGCCAATATTGGTCTAAATCCAATATGGCGGACGCCCCAAGATGGCGGATCGACTTTTTAGTCACAACTCCCTTGATATGGGTATCAAATGAAAGGGGTTGAAGAATAAAATACGATAAACAATGTGATGTCATTCTAAATTCAATATGGCGGACGTCCGAAGCTGGCGTATCGCCTTTTTCTCTACAACCCTCTTAATATGGGTATCAAATGAAAGGGTTTGACGAATGAAATACGACAAACTATGTGACATTCTAAATTCAATATGGCGGCCAAGATGGCGGATCGCCTTTTTCTTCACAACCCCCTTGATATGGGTATCAAATGAAAGGATTTGACGAGTAAAGTACGGTAAACTATGTGACGTCGTTCTAAATTCAATATGGCGGACGTGGGAGAGGTGGGAAGAGGTGGGGAAAGGGTGGGAAGAGGTGGGGATGGGGTGGAAGGTGAGAAGACGGGAAAGGGAAGGGATGGATGGCGGTGGCAAATGAAAGGGTTTTGTCTGTCTGTCTGTAAAACAAGCAGACTAAAAAGTAAAAAATTAAATTATATAAAAAATGTTTTTAAGAAAAAGCTTTTATTTGAAAAAACTACCAAAAAGTAAAAATATTTTTTTTAAAATTCATACACCTGGAAACCAAAAGCTTTAGGGGCGTTCAATTGAGCAAAGTAACTATGCAATAGCGCTATATGACCGTCTCCAAAGCTTTTGGTTTCCTGGTTTAAAAAAAGCATTTTTACTTTTTAGTACAGTTTTTTCAAATGAAAGCGTTTTCTTAAAAATATTTTTTTATATAATTTTTTATATAATTGTTACACATTCTTTAGAATAGTCTTTCCAGTATTTTGGAAATGTTAATTTTTGAACATTTTAAATCTTATATTGATGACTTATTTGATAAAACACTTGTCAGTATAAAAAAAAGTAAAAAGGGGCAATTACATCTATAATAACTTTCCTGTGTTTCAAACTTGCGATCCTTTCAAGCAATAATTCTACCTATTACATCACCATACGCTATTTCCGAAAGTGATAATATCGCTAATATGTCACTATTTGAAAAATCATGTCTACGTTTTAATATTATATTGTTATGAAATATATATTAGTTAAATATATAAATAAATGATAGAAAATAGCATTAAAAACAAATCTATTCAATTACAAATCTAAAAAAAATCAGAAAACAGTTTTTTAAATTTTAAATGATTAATAACTTTTTATTTACCGATCGATTTTGTTAAAAAACAAAAACAACTAAAGTACTCGTCCGAATCTAAGGTTTGTGCAATGTGTACACTATAGTAATAGCGCAACTTATTTATAAACTGCCGTTTCGGCGGTTTAATATTTGATAAAGGGTACATTGACATAATATTAAGATGGTAAAAAGATTTGTATTGCCGAATATCAAGGTCCGAAGTCCCTATCCCGTTCCCTTAACCTTTTATTCCCGCAAACGCATTATGCCTTCTCCCTCCCTTCCTATTGCTTGGGATGCGATAATATTTTTTTAAAATAAAGATAAAACAAATCCTCACTTACCTGTTAAAAAGTTTCTTCTCTACGTAAATAAAAACTCATTTGAAAAAAAAAAGCAAAAAGTTTTTCCCCTCCCACTTTGTTTATTTGAAAAAAATTTTTAAAAAAATCAGTCAAATACTAGAGATAACAGCGAACAAATTCCATTTTGGTTTTTCAATATCGTACGACAGGAAAAAAAGTTCGGGGGGTTGAATAATTTTCCTTTCTCTACCTCCTCCCCCTCCCCCAATTGGCCCACCACACCCATCTTAAGGCTCCATCAATTCTGATCTATTTCACCTACCTCAAAATTCTCTAACTCCTTTTTTTCGTGAAAAAAATTAAGGAATTATTTTTTTGTATATTAGTGTTAGGCAAAGAAACGTGTATTTTAAAAAAAAGTTTCACGAAAAGTTACCGTTCAATTTGGTAATTTTTTTACCAAATTATGCGCTTTTGCGAGGTTTTCAATTTTTAATTTAACTTGTTTTTCGTCAAGTGAATAATAACAAAGTTATCGTGAAAAAACGTGTTTTTGCGAATTTTAAATGCAAACTCCTGCCCCACCTCGTATGATTAAGCTGAACTAAAAGAGAACGCGTGTAACCGAACTGTCCAAAAAAAAAATTAAAAAAGTTGGTTTCAAAACTCTTCTTTTTCTCACCAGATCCGCTCCAGTTTATAAGGATCATAATGACAATCATTATGGTACTAGCCGTGAATATTTGATAACATGGTGTGTACCATAATGATTGTTTATGATCCAAATTTCATACAAAATTTTATCTTCTGGCGTAAGTTAATTAAAATAAAAAGTAATATGTATTTTATTTTGAAGCTTTGGGCAGTAATTATTTCAAATTGACATTCAAGTAGGCTACTGTCATGCTACTGTCTATGATGTGTTCAAGCTACTAAGTAACTGTTTAAAGGTTGTTTAAATTCATATGTCCTTATCTTCAACATCGCTTAGAAATGGTGCGTATGCTGCAAAGATTGTGAACCAGTATTTTAACGATATTAGTATCCAACGACTAGGATGGCCTGCATGTAACCCTGATCTCAACCCCATCGAACATTTTTGGGATGAACTTAAAAGATGTATTCGTTGCCGTCCGGTATTACTGGAAACACTGGCAAAGCTGCGTTTTGCTTTGCAGGATGAATATTCTGCAATCCCTCAGGACCGAATTTTGATTGCGTGATGTTATTTCAGCCAGAGGTGGACATACACGTTACTGAATTAATTATTAATTTATTAGATTAGTATATGTGCACTATTGTTCAAATTAATATTCATTGTTAATATCAAATATTAAAATTTATATCGTTTTATTATTTCGTATAAATTGTAAAATTTTACTTGAAACTGTGTATTTTCTACAAAAATTCAGATATTGGGGTTAATCAAAAAATAAATTTTTGAGAATGGATTGGGCTTTGGAACAGAGTACAAGAGAACCTGACCAAGTTTGCTAATTACTCCCCAAGGTGTTTAGAAATTAGATCACCAAAATATAATTTTGATTCGCCGGGTGTAATAAGCTGTTAAAATTATTTTTTTCAAAATTGAAAGGGCATGAGATATTTTTAATGAGTTTCTTTAAAACATGACGAAAAAATAATTAAAATCGGTGAAATATTAAAAATAATATTGAACAACAAATGTTTCGCATTATTCAGGTGGCCGGTTTTTTTTGCCGGTGAGTGTAGATGAGGATATAAATATCCGCAACAATCGACCTAGATTTAATTATTTGAGAATATTGGTTTAACACGCCACCCGGTGGGAACTTATTTGGTAATTTATTTAGATATGGTAGATAAATTCGTATAAAGTAAGTTTATTATCCGTCTGTCGTAATTAATAAGGCAATTAAAATATTTAATTAATTTAATATTTATGAAAAATTTTGTCTGTAAGGAATTACAGATTGCTACCTTAAAAACTAGAGCATGTAACTAAATTATAAAGCTATACAGAAATTTATTACCAGCTTGAGAGTAACAGGTCTAGTAATTACGTTTATCACGAGCATCAATCTATTTATGAGATATTTACTTCTATTATTTTAATATGGAAATAAAAACGAACGTTATAATTTTAAACATATAACTATGTTAATGCATTAACTTTCCTCAAGAGTCAAAGTCTAGACGACTCGAATGAGAGAATTTTTTGGTTTCGTAGGTAGGTACCTACACAAAATGCACGTCTGAACGAAGTGGCAAGTATTCAGAACTTCCGAAAACGACGAATCGTTCAGCTTTACACTTTGAATAGACAAATAGACCGCCAATCAACTGAGAGCCTGAACAAAAGATGCTTCAGGATAAATTACAAATTCTTCCAGTCATTCAACTTTACTTCACCTGGACCTAAAAGATCTTTTGGGAATAGTGTCGGCCTGAAGCTGAAGGGGTAGGGGCGCATCTATCCGAAGCAGTAGACCGACGACATCTTTTGGTAGCATTTGTCGACGACGTCAGGTGACGAAAAAATGGCGTCTCAGTACCTTCCCAGGTAGCAAGGGTACGTTATAATGACGTCAAAATCTGGTGATTCTGGTCAAAAAAACGTCAGTGCACTAAAAATCGACGACATAATGACGTCTTATAAATGACATTAAAATGACGTGCTACACATCACGTCATATCGTCTTTTTTCGGTGTTGTGTTAAATTTATTTATATTTTATCGGATTACAAACTTTAAAACTCACTGATGGCATTTTTTCATTTTGTTACGTTAGCAGAGCGTATAAAGTTTAAAAAAAATAAACCGTGTCGTGAGGGATAAAGTATTGGCGTTTTTATTCCAGGATAATGTTTTTCAACAATATCCAAAATAATTTATATCCCAAAGAGTTTGCAAAGATTCGGCAGTTTTAAAGATATCGAGTTCTTTTAATAATAAAATTAGATTAAACTACATTAAAAAGCAAAATCTAGCCGTTGCGTCTTCTACTATAAAGTCTTTAAGCAAGTATTCGAAGAGAAGTCAGCTGTTGAGTGAGTTAAGCACTAAGCGGCGAGTCAAGTGGTCCGCGGTTCGACCACTGCTCGTTCCGTCTTTTTTTTTTTATTTGTTAAAATAATTGCAAAAAAAATTTTAGTTGTTTTTTTAAGGTAATAATTGCTTATAAAACCAATGTACGAATATACTTCTTTTCAATTTTGGGTCTGTTTTAGACCATTAAATATTCTATTTATGTTGTAGATGATATCATACCTTTACCGTTTTTTCTCCAACACTTTTCCCAGGTTTGTATACAATTTCGAGATCTGGAGAAAACATTTTTTTTTAATGTACCGCCACTGAATTAACGTAATAATTACGTTGTTCGACAACTACTCGTACTTCTCAGATAACACTGGTGACAGTTTAATTAAATTAAATAAGTTCTTCTTAATAATTATAAATAAATAAAAATACTAGTAGCTCGAAAAATTCAGGTTTGGGAACACGTAAAAAATAGAAAAAAAAAAGAGAACCTGAAAGATTTTCATATATTTTAAATAAGGCTAGAAATTCAATTTCACATAATAAAGACTTCATACACATCACCGTAAATACTGCTTTTACATCCGAAATAACGCTCACTAAGATAGCTCAGTTGGTAGAAGCGTCAGTACTGTAATACGGACAACGAAGACATGTAGGTTCGATTCCTACCCACCGCAATTGGCAAAGGTAAGTAAATATGAATTTAATAACTTAATAAACATTATAATTTGCAGGCAACCCTTGTGAGAAAAAATTGGAGTGATGGTAAACAATATTAGATATGTTAATAATGTAAATAAAATATACGGATGGCTAACAAACAAATTCATAGGACAACTTATTTATGCATTAATTACTTTATTTTTATCAAGTAGACTACTAACTAGTATGTAGTTTTATATGTTTCTATTACTAAAAACCTGTGGGGGGATTACCAAATATAACCTGAAAAAGACGTCAAATTAACGTCTAGCATAAGACGTCATTCGTCTGAGACATTAGGAAGTCATTTTCACGTTTCATTTACGTCATCTAATTCGTCATTTCTCGTCACTCCTGACCATTTTTTCACGTCATTTTCACGTGCCTTTGCTACCTGGGTTCATATTGTGACGAAATTATGACGTCATGTTGAGACATCGATATGGCGTATTGTTGACATAATTTTTTCATTGCATTACCACGTGGTTTGTTGCAGAAATTATTTCTAGATGGTGCCACATACAAACCATTGGCAATAATCAGTCACTCTTTATCTTATATTCTAACGAATTTATATAAATGAATAATATAAATTGCAATGTTCAAATTCATTTGGGAAACATCGTTTGATTTGGATGGATCGTATAAAGATCAGGTTAAAAATCATTATTCTGTGGCTGAGCCGTGATAGCATTAAAAACATCATATATTGGAAAATGGAGACCTCCTTAAAATTCACACGTCATTTTGCACCGAATTGGTTTATTATATTTCTCAAATGTACAGGGTGGTCGCGCGAACTGTAGAACCTCATTTATCTTCGTTATTTTTGGAGTTACGTAAAAAAATTCAAAAATAAAAGTTTTAAGAAATTAGGTGTATTTTCCAAAAATTTTCAGAAAAACAATTTTGTCGAATTTTGGAGATATGAGCATTACTTTAGTTTTTTTAAACGGAACATCCCGCATATTTTTACACCATCTAAAAGGCCATAGAAAAACTTTTTAATGATATATAAAACATAGCATTTTTCTTGAAAACTATACTAGATACTAAATTTTATATTTTGTTACCATTAAAACATGGTAGTTCGAGAAATATATATCAATCATTGAAATTCTCCATTTTATTTAAAACAAAGTGAAATTAGTTAACAGCAAATAACTTGACATGACTAACGTATTGTTTACTTTAAATTACATACTTTTGCTTTCCACGGCTAATTTGATAAATCGTAAATTTACAGGAAATTAGACAATTTTTTTAAGATAAATACTGTGTATTATACCATTTTTTGGTGTAAAAATACGTATTCCATTTAAAAAGAAACAAAGAAACGTTCATATTTCCGAAATGCAACTTTCAATTGTTTTTTTTTAAATGATTTTTGGGAAATTATGATTTCCTATAACTTTTCTTTTAGAACTTTTTTGCGTAACTCCAAAAAAACGAAGTTAAATGAGGTTCTAACGTTCTCGCGACCACCCTGTACATTTATTTCAGGTAATCAAAAATAGCATACATATGGTCAGTTAAATGTCGCTAAATGACGTCAATTTAACGTCACTATTGCGTCATTCCTGAAATCAAAATGACGTCTCGACTGACCAAAAAATGACGTCAATCTGCTGCATGGGCAGGACTTTCGACTATGCTTTATGTATCTCGTGGTCCCTTAATTTTTTAAAAAAAAAATCCAAGATGAATATAATATATAAGTATGTAAATGAAAATTCTCGTCTGATATGATGTAAAAGTATCTCCATTTTATTATACTTTTATTATGTAGACTATAATACTGAAAATATTGAAAGAAACAACAATGATAACGATAAAAAGATCTAAAATTTTTTATTCCGCGACGGTGGGTCGTTAAGTACAAGATCCATGGAATGGAGGCCTGCATCGCTGCTCGGTGATTAATTCAGTGGCGCAGCCAGAAAATTCATCTGGGGGGGGCCAATAGAACCGGCCTCCCCAGAGGTTGAGAAAAACTTTTCGCTGTTTTATGGAAAATCTTCCCACAGTATGAGACCTGTAACAAGTTAAGTATTTGGGTTGTCTAATCATGATTTTCACCCCCCGCATTTCTAAAAAAGGGTGGTTTTTGAGAAATATATACATATATATGAATTTTAGCGTTTTTTCGTCCTCTTCTGAGGAAAAACCATGCAATTTGGTGAAAAATATCTAGAGAGCAAAGTTGTAGAGCATAAAATTTCCTATAAACGTTGTCTCTACCATTTTTTTTTTTCGAATTCCGCTTAGTTTCGCTGCTAGAGGGCACGAAAAAATATACATATGGACTTTTGCGCCTTTTTTTAGATTTTGAGCCAAAATTATGCATTTTTATGAAAAATTACGTGAGATCAAAGTTGTAGAACATAAAATATATATATTTTTATGGAAAAAAAAAAACTAGAAAACACCATGTAATTTTGTAAATTATAATTAATTAAAGTAAATAATTTGTAATTTTTCATAAAAATGCATAATTTTGGTTCAAAATATAAAAAAAGGCGCAAAAGTCTATATGTATATTTATTTCTTTCGCGCCCTCTAGCGGCGAAACTAAGCGGAATTCGAAAAAAATGTAGAGACAAAATTTATAGGAAATTTTATGCACTACTACCTTGCTCTCTTGATACTTTTCACCAAAATGCATAGGTTTTCCTCAATATATAGAAAAAGACGAAAAAACGCTAAAATTGATATATATGTATATATTTCTCAAAAACGACCCATCTAGAACTGCGGAAGGTGAAAATCATGTTTAGACAACCCAAATACTTCACTTTTTATAGGCCTCATAATTGTGGGAAAATTTTCTTAAATATTTCCTAATTTGAAGGGACTATTTGTACTAATAGTGATTATGGCTTCTTTATTTTTTGGTTCATGGAAGACGGCTTGGGGGGGGCCCGGGCCCGATGCCCCCCCCCCCCTGGCTGCGCGCCTGGATTAATTAAATTAACAATTATTCGCAAAACATTTGGTGAAGAAAGGATAGTGTTAAAATTAGCTGATTTTTACCCCCATCGCTCACCATGGACTATGGGGGTCCAACATTTCAAATAAGCAGGGTGTCAACCTTGCAAACGCCATTGACAACTCAAATTTAATTACCCACTAGAGTAGCTTACCCCAATACTGTTAAATCTTGTGTCGATGTAAGCCTATCCTCGTCAAACATATCACCACCAGTGGCGGCTGGTGAAATTTCACTATTTTTTTTCTCGTCTGTGGCGCATGGGACCCATACGAAACTTGGGAAATAACATCTAGAGAAGCACTTCTCTAATGACCCCTAAAAAATTTTGAAAAAGCAGTTTGCGAAAAAAATTTTGAAAATTCGCTAGCCTCCCCTGGGTCTAGGGACCCCTGTGGCTCAATTCTTATATACCTGTTTACTTTTATTTTTTTTTGTCATATGCATTTGACTTTTCATAAAAATGCATCGACAGATTTTGGAGTTTGTGAAAATATTTTCATTACTAACTGAGATACAACGAATTGAAATATTGTAATTTGTTAAATTGTAAATTACAAAATTTCAGTTCATTGTATTTCAGTTAGTAATGAAAATATTTTCACAAACTCTAAAATCTGTCGATGCATTTTTATGAAAAGTCAAATGCATATGACAAAAAAAAATAAAAGTAAACAGGGGTCCCTAGACCCAGGGGAGGCTAGCAAATTTTCAAAAATTTTTTCGCAAACTGCTTTTTCAAAATTTTTTAGGGGTCATTAGAGAAGTGTTTCTCTAGATGTTATTTCCCAAATTTCGTATGGGTCCCATGCGCCACAGACGAGAAAAAAAATATTGAAATTTCACCAGCCGCCGCTGATCACCACTAATAGACTGGAAACTCTCAGATGATACTCTAGGCTCTGATCACCTTCCGATTATCATGCAGTTACATATTAACAGTCCTGAAGAAGATCCACAAATAATTTATCCATCACAAAAATGGCGTTTGGACACTGCCGATTGGGAGTTATTCAGTCGTCACTTGGAAAATCATTTTATCGACGAACAAATTTTCACCAATATTGACGATAAAATCTTATTTTTTATAAATAGTCTAAATAGTGCAGCCTCCATTTCCATTAAACAAAACAAACCATTTATTCCTAAAAAACGTGATAAACCCGTATGGTGGGATGACGAATGTGATTCAATGATCATCGCTAGAAAAGAAGCACTTAGGAGATATAAATCTCTAGCCAATGAGAGTAATTTTATAGAATGTAACAAAACTATTGCGCAAGCCAAAAGATTATTTAAAAACAAAGCCAAAAAACACTGGGAGGGCTTTTGTAACAACCTAAATAAAAACACTCCAATTGGCCAAATATGGAAAAAGGTAAAGCGTTTAAAAAAGAGAAACACTATCAAAACTCTTATATCTGATGATGTGGCGACGGAAGTATTAAATAAACTTACACCACCAAGCGTGGAATATAACTATAACTTTGACTTTTCCGATAATCACCACAATAACACATTTCTTTCAGGAAAATTCTCCCTGCAGGAACTAGAAAAAGCATAAAAAATCGCGCTAATACCTCTCCTGGCCCAGATGATATTTCCTATCCTATGCTAAAAAATATGGGAATACTTGCCAATACTTTTTTGCTAGACATTTTTAACGATATGTGGCTCAATTCTTATATACCAAACTGTCTAAAGCAGACCAACGTCATTCTTTTCCAGAAATTTGGTAAGGACTAAGGACCCTTCTATAGGCGAATCTTTTAGGCCCATTAGCCTCATGTCTTGCCTACTAAGACCTTTGAGAGACTTATTAAATTTAGACTCGAATACTGGATTTTAAACAATAACATGTTACCTCAAAATCAATACGGTTTTAAGCCCGGCTATGGTTCAACAGATGCTATGGTACATTTGGTATCTGACATTCAATTAGCCCTTACAGATAATAAATGTACGGGTGCGCTTTTCGTTGATATTAAGAATGCTTACGAAAATGTAAACCTATTTATCCTTTTCCAAAAAATGCTATACTTAAAAATTCCTCTTCACATAGCCAAAACAATAATAAACCTCTTTGTGTTACGAGAAGTCTCTATTAAATATAATAACAAAATATTAGGCCCCAGGGTTACATCTCAAGGATTACCACAGGGCTCAGTTTTGAGTCCGTTGTTGTTTAATGTATATACTCGTGATATACATGATATATGGTCAAATAATATCACATACATTCAATATGCCGACGATATCGCATTATATACTACTGGGAAAAATCATCAAGTCTGTACTAATGAATTATCTCACATTACCTATTGCTTAAAAGAGTGGTGCTTTATAAACGGATTTACCATATCTACAAACAAAACAACTGTTATGTTCTTCACCCGAAGACGTATTAGTTTTCAAGACACCATTACATTAAATAAAACTACATTTCCTGTATCTAAATCTTTTAAATACTTAGGAATTATACTTGATGCTAAACTGCTGTGGAAAAATCAAATAGAAAATGTTGTGAATAGATGTGAAAAAGGAATCAACATCTTGAAACAAGTTTGTAGTTTTTCCTGGGGAGCAGGCCAGGATATAGCCCTACTTTTTTACAGATCCTTTATAAGATCTATAATCGACTATGGCAGTATATTATA
Organism: Rutpela maculata; assembly: GCA_936432065.2. Lineage (NCBI taxonomy): Eukaryota > Metazoa > Arthropoda > Insecta > Coleoptera > Cerambycidae > Rutpela > Rutpela maculata. The sequence continues at coordinate 100,894,076 of OW386290.2, read as the reverse complement.
TGGCACGTCCTGTAACTCACATCTCAAAAAAATCGACAGAATTCAGTTTAAAGCTATTAAAACATGTTTGGGAGTCATGAGCTCATCCCCTAATCAAGCGGCCTTAGTGGAAGCATTGGAGCAGCCCCTAATGTACCGGAGAGAATATTTAGCGTCAAAATATATTTTAAAAAATAAATGCAATGGGCTTATTATGGGAAAAATTCATAACATTTTTGTTAAAAGTCTTACCGACCCCTACTGGGCGAAAAAAAACTCCCCACCACTTTGCAATGCATATGGGCTTTGTCATGATCTCGATCTTCTGGCTGTAAACTCTACCAAAGAAAAAAGTGTCTTCGAAATGAATTATGACACCCTCTTCTTTAAGCTAAATGTTCTTATACCAACCTACCCTAAAGACGATGATATATCTGTTTATAAAACTTTCTGTGAGATTCTGTCAAACTTTCCAACTAACTCTATCAAAATTTATACTGACGGCTCGAAAACTGCAGATACGTTAAGTGGAGCTTTCTATGTTCCTTCCACTCAGTTCGAATATTCCTTCACTCTAAATCCCGTACTCAGTATTTTTTCGGCAGAGGCAGCAGTTATTTCTCGAGCTGTAGAATGGGCAATCTCTAAACAATATAACCAAGTCGTCATTTGCACTGATTCTCAATCAGTTTTAAAAAAGTTAAATAATTTTCCTGGAGCTAACTGCATTTACCCGAACCATTTTATTATAAATATCATGGAAAAATTGGCTATGGCATCGACTCAAAATATCAAATTTCATTTTTTGTGGGTAAAATCCCATTCAAATATAACAGGAAATAACAAAGCTGATAATATAGCAAGGCACACCAACGCTGCTATGGCTGAAAAGGAAACTTCTACAGTTTTCTCTGATTTCTATCCTGTCGTCAAGAAAAAACTTTTAGAAAAATGGAACTTCCAATGGCAAGAATATGGAAAACTGTCCAACACGTATTATTTTAAAATCCATCCTAGTATCCCGTCTTCACAATGGTTTAAAAATTGTCACCTTAGTAGAAAAACTATTTCGACTATTAGCAGAATTAAACTTAACCATGGCAGATTCCCCGCCCATTTGCATAAAATCGGAATACGAGAAGACCCACTCTGCCTCTGCGGCCAATTTGGAGATATTAATCACTTAATTTTCAATTGCCCTTTAACGGATATAAACTCTAAAATCCTTATCAGATATCTGAATGAAAATGGGTTTCCTTCACCTATATGGTTACCACATCTCTTAAGCCTCTCTAAACTTAACTGTATGAAAAATCTTTCCTCCTTTTTTATTAATTGTAATATAGATATCTAGCTAACCTCCTATAAAACCTTTGTTTTTCTCCTACCGTTTATTAACCAATCTTAACCGTGGTCCACCTTGTACGTTTATAAAAATGCCCTGAAAGACCCCCGAGCGAGAAGCGTGTCCTCCTCGTCTAATTCCCTATTACCAATCCTGAGTGAGTGAGTATGAATGATGTTTCAGTTGTGTGTAGGAATAGTGAAATTTTTTTTTTGTTTCATGTATTATAATAATCGGTCATAATAATTTTATCTATATCTATTATTTGTTAATTACTTTTTACTTAAAAAACTATATATTTTTTAATATGTTCGTGGCCAAAACACTGTGTATGTAAGGCCATATTTAGAAGGAAAAAAAAAATTACCCCCATCGCGGAACGCATAAGACCTAGAGAAAATGGTTGGAAAAGGCTCTAAATTAATAAAAATACGTCTTCGTGGTATCCCAGACAACACACAACATCCATTGGACATCCAATTTATGTCCGGAACTAGTCCGAATGTCCACGGACACCTTTTGGACATCCATTGGATGTCCATAACAAGATATCCACTGGATGTACGAGAGAAGGTTGTCCACTGAACGTCCATTTTATATCCATAATATGTTGAGAGATTTAAGGATGCAGTATGGACATCAATTGGATGTCCATATCACGCCGACCAATGGATGTCCCTAATAAGGCAATTTCACCTTCAGCATGACGTCAAAATGACGTGAAAAAGACGGCACAATGTCACAGCCCAATGACGTCATATATATGATGTCAATATGCCGTATTGGTAATCAGTGAATTTTGCGATAAGGGATACAAACCTCTCATTACAATATTTTTCCACAATTATTAATAAAGTTTTTGACGAAAAAAAAACCGGAATGTGCAGGGATCGAACCGCCGACCTCTTGACTCCTTGCTTTGCTTGCAATCTAACACTTGACTCACTGAACTATTGAACATCTTTATTTAAATATGTTTAAAAGCTGTATACCTAGTTAGAAATAGTAAAACAAAATTATTATTACTATGTGGCAAAAATTGAACTAGTCACTAAATACTTCTATTTATTTTTATTTTATAATGATTTATTTAAATTAAAATTTCAGGTTGCAAAATATATTCGGCAACTATGTCAAAACATACTGATGTTTCTATATGTACGTTTTTATTGTAAAAATATATTGCTATTATGATTGGTCAAAGATCTCTATATACATATATATAGTAAACATATGAATATATATAGTGAACCAAATGACCAATTTTGACGACAAAATGACGTCATTTTAATGACGTCAAAATAATGACCTAAAAGAAACGTGTATTTGACGTCTTCATGATGACGTCAGAAGTACGTTTTAAATATCACGTCTCTGGTACGTCATTTATTGGGACAATGACGTCGGCGACGAAAAATCACCTTTAAAAGACGTCACCCTGCTACTTGGGATGTCCATAACGTGTTCAGAGATCCATATACGGTATAATGTCTGTTGCTTCATTTCCACGTGTTTATCGAAGAAAAATATACAATTTTCCAACATATCGACATATCCCAGGTAGCAGAGTCACGTCTATTTACGTATCCTACAAACACGAAAGGTCGGCCCTTCATTGGGCCATCACAGGGCCAGAAGTTTCGTTTCTGGCCCAGTGATGGCCCGCTGATGGGCCGATCTTTTGTGTTTGTTGGGTAATTTTCACGTAGAAATTTGGTGACTTACGTCATCGACGTTGATCGACGAAAATTAGACGTGATATTTACGTCGCTGTTTAGACCTTTATTAGACGTCATTTAATTACGTGAAGTCGACGTGAATTTCACGTAGATAATTCTATAATAAAATATATTAAATATATTATATAATACTAAAAAACTATACTACAAAAGTGTTTTTATTTGATGCTGAAGTTTATTTTACATAACTTGTGTGGACCAATATGATAAATAGATCATGAACAAAAATGTCAAAAATCTGGCTATAATTATATATATGTTTAATAATAAAATATTTCAGCGGTCGTCTCTAGTTTCCCAACGATGGATATAAATTATAAGATCCAAAATGATAAAAATATTATTACATAATACAAAAAAAAGTCGTTTATTGTTTTGGAACATATCCGGCTCATTGACTTTTGAAAATATTTTCATTACTAACTGAGATAGAATGAATTGAAATTTTGTAATTTGTTAAATTGTAAATTACAAAATTTCAGTTCATTGTACACTGGCTTTCAAAACTTTCGCGTACACATTCAAAATTATAAGTAACAACGATTTTGCAAAATTTTAGCTGTGTGAACGGATAATTTTGAGATTATATTGTATTATTAAAGAGGACATTGACGTTTAATTAAAATTTAATTAAAACGAACATACTCGTAGAACAGTGCTTTTATCTAGTCCATAATGAGTAGCAACCCTTCTTTTATGGACCACCCCTCTTCTAATTTAGAAAGCATCAAAACTTTGTCTTGCTCTGTCAGTCGAGGCATTTTGACTTTTCAAAATTTCAAATGTCAGAGTTCATTAATTACAATCCTGATTTAATACAGCGAAAAATAGGTGTACGCGAAAGTTTTGAAAGCAATGTATTTCAGTTAATAATGAAAATATTTTCATAAACTCCAAAACCTATTGTTGTATTTTTATGAAAAGTAAAATGTATAGAACAAAAAAGAATAATTTTAAACAGGAGTCCCTAAACCAGGGTGGGGCAACCGAATTTTAAAAAATTTTTTCGCAAACTGTTTTTTCAAAATTATTAATGGTCGTTAGATAAGTACTTCTCTAGATGTTATTTCCTATATTTCGTATGGTTCCCATATGCCACAGGCAAGAAAAAAAAATATTGAAATTTCACCAGCCGCCACTGCGTTACCGCACATAAAATGTGATGGATAAACAGTTATCAGTTCAACATTCACTTTGCCCCCAGGTTAAACTTAGCCCAGGGCTAGCTAACACGCAAATTTAACCCTACATTGAAAACAGCGGTCCTCAGTAGGGTGGACCGAAAAACACCAAAATTTGAATTTGCAGATGGACATGTTTCTAGTTGTTACTATATGCATCTAAAACCAATTCGGATGTAAATTTTTAGCCAAATCGGTTAATATCTAGCCGGGCCCCCGCGGCCTTGAAAATGAAAGAAGAGGCTAATTTTTCGATTTTTAACATTTTTCAAATTGACATTTGAATTTTTTTATGACTCTTTATTAATGTCTAAACGCGTGTAGCAAAAGTTTTCCGTATAAACTATTTTTCAGTTCCAGGGAAATTAGAAATTGTATACAAAAAACCTTATTTTCATCAAATTCTACATTTTAGTGATAAATTTCTAATTTCCCTGGAATTGAAAAATATTTTATTTGGAAAACTTTTGCCACACGCGTTTAGACATTAATAACGAGTCATAAAAAAATTCAAATGTCAATTTAAAAAATGTTAAAAATTGAAAAATTGGCATTTTCCTTCATTTTCAAAGCCGTGGGGGCCCGGCTAGATATTAACCGATTTGGCTAAAAATTTACCTGAATCTGTTTTAGATGCATAGTAACAAATTAAAAACTAGCCCATCTGCAAATTCAAATTTTCGTGTTTTCGGCCCACCCTAGCCCTCAGTAAGAGAAGTAGTACGGCATCCAACCCGCAGCGAGCGCCATACACTTGTACGCAAAAACGCATTAAGACCTTGTAGGAATACTTCTCTATCCAAACCTCTTTGCTTTGAATGAAATCGTGGTAGGCGTAATAAATGTTTGAACGTAGTTCAAAATGTCAAACTTGTCAAAAGATACAATATATTTTTTTTAATTTAGGATTTGGCTCTTATTCTGGGTTTTAAAATGAATTTAATGGAAGAAAAGAAATTAGAAATATCAAATAAACTGGAGAAGGTAAAATTTAGACGAAAACAATATTTTTGTTTCATTCATCTATCATTTTGTAGGAACAGGCTAACCTCACTTTATTACAAGAAAGATTGTCTAAAAGTGCTCAGTTAACCAAAGGAATAGACTCTATTTTAAACACTTTTGAACAGAGGTTATCTCGATTGGAAGACACTATTTTGCCAGTGTATAATGATACCGAAAATCTTCAAAAAGCTCAATTCAGTATCCTTTTAATGAATTTTACTCTAAAAGAATATTATTCTTGGAAATATATAACGTAAAGCAGACAATTTCTACAAATAGAAGCCATGTCTTTGTTAACATAAATCTCATGTACCTCTCCTAGTCCTATCTTAGTACAAATTTTTTCCTTAAAATCTTAAATGTGCAGGTAACTCGTATTCTTTTTATAAAAATCGTAATTCTGTCTTGGTCCTAACTTATCTTAAGAACTGACCTTGAAAGTTCTTAACTTTTAGGACTAGACCAAGCAAATGCACAAGCGCCAAGACGATCCATATGAAACTCATCCGAAAAATTATGCATTTAACCTGAAATTTTTAGGTTAATTTTTCCTAGAGGTTAATACCACAGAATCAGATCAGAATAAGTCAGAATACAATCTCCAATTAGCGTGGAAAGTTCGTGTGTCTATTTTACAACTTGGGATAAAGACTAGTTTTTATAAACCCATCAAAAACTTTAACACATTCGCGGACAGTAACTGCTATAGAAGTAAATTTCAGATGATGTTATAGGACAGCACTGCTATAGCAGTACATATTTGAGAGGCCAGAAAACACACTACTGTAGTAGCAGTAGATTTATAGGTAAGAATAAGTGACGTTGCCTATTTACTGTCCCACAGCAGCATTATAAAATTTTGGGCACTGTCCTCTTAGGTCTTGTAAATGCCTCATTGGTAACACGTCATTTTTGAACTACGTGGATATATCCCAGAGCGACTACTGCATATGCAGTAATATTGCCATTGTGATCTATGCAGGTGTAGCGGGTAGCGTCCTCTCGTTTGCAATCACTTTATTTTTTATGCTCATGAGTTATTCGAATTTGCTAAGCTAACGTAATTGAGATAGTATGGAGTTTTTGTAAACTTTGCTAATACAACTATATTGAATAATTTGAAATATTATACGTTAGTTTATGCAATTTATATTTAGTCAGGACCGTTCCTAGATGTTTGTGAAAAATGATGTGAAAAAATTTTCATAAAAATCGCACCAGTACTTCAAAAGTTATCGCACTGTGTTTTTGAGTTCATCCGTAATTTTAATACTGTCCGCGAATGTGTTAAGTGAGATATATTTTAGGGAAAAAAATTAAGAGTAAGATATACATAATATCTTGAAGTCGTATTTAGAGGACAAGAGAAAACAGTGTATTGTAGCGATGGAGGATGGAAAATACATTAGTTCAGACTGGAAATTGATCAAAAGAAGTGTCCCTCAAGGGTCCATTTTAGGCCCATTATTATTATTTTTTCTCTATACAGGGTGTTTGGTAGAGGGTGTGCCAAATAGAAATGGTGGATAGGTAGGGCCATTTAGAAGTTAGTTAGCCCCAATGACCTCTATCCAAAGTATCACCATTTTTGAGATATTATTATTATTTTTTTTTTTTTTTTTAAATTTCCCTCAAATCAGCCTTAGCGTGTATAACAATTTTTTTTATGGTTGTAACAGTTCAAAATAAATTTTATTATTTTCTGCAATGTATCTGTGTTCTAACAAAATCATATGGGACGCTGAAAATTAAAGAAAAAAGAGTCCCCAGAATTGGTAGAAAGGATCATAAAGCGCAACTTTCCCTTGCATTTGCAAAGAAACGAAAAGCTATCAAGATGTTCAAATGCTTTCAAAAACTTCTCTCTTTAATGCCGTTTTTAACCATATGCCACATGCAATAAAAACTTTTTAAATAACGTGAGAAAATTGGTGGTAATTTGTTACATTAGGGGAAAATAAAGTAAAAACAAAAATTTTTTATAAATTTTTCATTCATTAATTTTGCTCAAATTGCGCCTCCCCCCATTTCTTATACATTCAGGACATCTTCGGATTTCTACCGTTGTTGTACGGAGCCCCATCTCTTCTTACATCATTGCGAAAGTGCCATTAATTCTTTCAGTTAACTGGTTTTGGTTGTGAATTTCTTGTGAGTACACAAGTTCTTTAGCCCGTCTCCAGACGTGGAAATCAAGAGGTTGTCAGGTCTGGGGACCGTGCGGGCCATGGAATAGGGCCACATTTACCAATCCATGAATTGGGAAACACATTGTCTAAGTGCTCCCTGACAGTTATTCTGTAGTGTGCCGGACAACCGTCATTTTGAAAAACCATAGGCCTGTCTTCTTGAAAAATCGCCACTTCAGCTAATAATTCCGGGAGGTCATTCTGTGAGAAGTTCACTTTGTATTTCCGTTGAAATGAGGTCGGCCTGATCACTTGTGGATTCTCGCCCATTGTGACGCAATGGTGTAAATTGTGTAAATTTACAATTCCTTCCCTAGTAAATGTAGACTCATCCGTCCAAAAAATACTTTTTAAAAAGTTTCTGTCATCTACATCTGTATGATCAATAAAACCATAAAACCTAATTTTGTAAGTAGAAACATAATCTGTAGTTATCTAACATTCTTCATTTACTAAAGTTGATAGAAAAATATGTTTTATAAGTAGTGTTAGGGTCTAAAATGCTTACTTCACAATAGTATCAATATTAATTAATATAATTTCAAATAAAATAAAAATTACTAATTTTAGTTAAGCAAAATATTAAAAATTTTGTAGGTAGAATCCTAATCTAGTAAACAAATTACCACCAATTTTCTTATGTTATTTAAAAAGTTTTTATTGCATGTGGCATACAGTTAAAAACGGCATTAAAGGGAGAAGTTTTTGAAAGCATTTGAACATCTTGATAGCTTTTCGTTTCTTTGCAAATGCAAGGAAAAGTTGAACTTTATGATCCTTTCTACCAATTCTGGAGACTCTGTTAGCTCATAATAATGTTTTTCTTTAATTTTCAGCGTCCCACATGATTTGTTAGAACACAGATACATTGCAGAAAATAATAAAAATTATTTTGAACTGTTACAACCATAAAAAAAATGGTTATACACGCTAAAAGACTTGTTCGGGGTTGAGTGGACTGTATGGGGGTTGAACATATTTGAGAACAATTAAGACACCTAGGGAGATATTTCCGTTTCACAGTACTTTATTTACTCACTAGTACACTACACAACTAACAACAACACATTACAACTTTTGGCTATATACAGTAAATTTGCCACTTATAACTAACTAACAGGGTAAAGCGTAGAGTGTTACAATATATTTCTTACTGACCTAGTTTCTATTGGTTAAAGAGGCTAGAGTCACAGGGAACAGACGGTCATATGTGGGGGTGGTTATGAACACAAGATGCAAATATGATAGTACGGAGGTTATTCTATATAAATTTATAGACTGAACTTCACAACATCCTCCCCCCCGGTTGAAATCAGTTTTCAACATTATAAAAGGGCAATGGACATAATTTGCGTATGGGCCTTGTAAATATACCATTTTTGGTTTTTATTTTTACTACGCGTACCTTTTTATCAGATCCGGGGATTACTTCAATTATTCGTGCTAATATCCATTGTAAAGGAGGAACATTATCCTCTTTTACTAGGACCAACATATTTTCCTCTAAATTGCTAACAGAGTGCCACCACTTTGGTCTATTTTGAAGTCTGTTTAAGTATTCTACAGACCACCGCTTCCAAAAGTGCTGACGCAATTTGCTCACATGCTGAAAATTCGTTAGTCTATTGTCGGGAACTGTGGACACGTCTTTTTCCGGAAATGATGATAAGGATTCCCCTATCAGAAAATGAGCAGGAGTTAGACAACTTAAGTCGTTGGGATCATTAGATAATGGACAGAGCGGCCGTGAATTCAAAATAGGGATTCAAAAGATAAGATAGAGTTGCCTACTATACGGCGGAAATGATATTTGACAGACTTTACGCCTGCTTCCCACAGTCCTCCCCAGTGGGGGCTGTTGGGAGGGATGAATTTCCACTGGGTCCCGCGAGTGGAAAGGTAAGTGACAATCGAGTCCAAATTGGGTTTAGTTTTGAAAAACTTATACAAATTGTGTAAAATGTTACTTGCTCCTTTGAAGTTTGTGGCATTGTCACTATAAATAGTACTGGGATTGCCACGTCGTGATATGAATCTTTTTAATGACAATAGAAAGGCTTCCTTGGTGAGATTAGACACGAGTTCAATGTGAATAGCCTTGCTGTGCATACAAACAAAAACTGCGATGTATGCTGTGGAAATAATTGACTTGCGTAATCGAGATTCTTTCGCTATGACTGGTCCGGCAAAGTCAATTCCTATGTTTTCGAAAGGTTTTATTACATTGACACGATCAGGTGGTAATGGTCCCATAAGTTGCTCTGCAACTTGGGCTTTAAATCTGTGGCAGAATGTGCAATTTTTTATTATGCCTTTTATTTGTCTAAGAGCGCTGAGAGGCCAAAATCTTAGTCGTAAATTATAGAGCACGCTGTGTGCGCCAGCGTGACCTAACCTGAGATGTTCGTATCTCACTAACAAGTCTACAAAATGACACTTAGATGGAAGTAACATGTTTTTGGTCAAATTTTAGATTGGCATGAACCAAGCGACCACCAACACGTATTATTCCATGTCGGTCAATGAATGGATTAAGTGATAAAACTGAACCTTTTTTCAAAGGTTTATTTACTTTTAAACATTCAATTTCGTCAGAGAAATGTTTAGCTTGAACACATTTTACAATTGTTATTAATGAATTATTCAATTCATTGATAGAGAGAGGGCCAGTTAGTTTGTCGTTTTTAAACATACAGTTGTTCAGAAATCTAAGTACATAAGCAAATGTTCGTTGTAAAGTAGAAAATGTTGAAAATTTCGAAAACAGAACTGTATTATCAAGAGAAACGTGTGTTACAACATTTCGTTGTTCAGGTATTATTTTCAATTTTTCAATACAAGTTTCCTTGTTTACTTGAAACAGGGGGTCTGACAAACATTTTGGACCTGACCACCAGATAGTGCTGGAGAGAAATGCTTCCGGTGTAAGACCTCGGGAAATGAGATCGGCTGGGTTTTCTTCTGAGGAAACGTGTGACCACTGACAATTGACAGTGAGATCCTGAATTTCTGAAACTCTGTTGGCTACGAAAGTAGTCCATCTAGAGGGGGTAGATTGTAAGCAATTGAGAACGATTTGTGAGTCTGTCCAAAGGACAGTCTTATGGGGCTTAAATGAGAAAATATTACTTATTTTATGTACTAGTCTAGCCAATAGGAGAGCTCCACAGAGTTCGAGTCTGGGGAGAGTTATGGTTTTTAAAGGAGCGACCCTTGACTTAGAACAAATTAAATTACATGAGACTTGTTTACCTGAGTGCAAGACACGGAGATAAAGCGATGCGCCATAGGCGCTCATAGATGCGTCAGAAAATCCATGGATTTCGTGGCTAATGTGGTTGGGGCTAGAGAACAAGCACCTAGGGTTTGTGTGAGAAGACAATTTATAGAGACTTTGAGAAAACTCTTTCCAAGCGTTGCACAGCTCTGTGGGCAAGGTTTCATCCCAGTCAATTTTGGATTTCCAAATATTTTGCATTATAATTTTTGCAGAAACTATTATTGGGCCCATTAAACCCATGGGTTCATACATTTGAGCTATGTGAGATAAAACAGCGCGTTTTGTCATCAAATGAGAATGTGACACCTCTTTTGGGATTGTAAATTTAAAACAGTCAGATTGAGGATTCCATGAGATGCCTAGAACTTTAGAACAATAATCTTCTGGAAGCGTAACGTCATCCAGAGATTTATCTGAAGTGGGTAGCGAGTCTAAAAGAGAAGAACTATTAGAACACCACTTATGCAAGCGAAAACCTGCAGTTTGCAATAGTGAAACAAGTTCCTTCTGTAACTGAAATAATTCTTGCTCGGAATTGGTACCTGCCAATAACATAACATTGGTTTAAAAGTGCGTTTGATGCTAATGGGAAGTCGAGAGATTTATTTGCTAATTCTACTAAACATCTTGTGGCAAGATATGGAGCACAGAAACATCTGAATCTGCAAATTATGTCAAACAGATCTGGTTGCACCAAGTAACCTTTCAGCATAATGTCATTTAGTGACAGACCTGTAGATGTTTTCATTGAGGCGTCAAAGACGACTCTGAGCTTTGTCGAGATACTATCTTCTCGAATGACACAATGATGTGGGAGAAAATATTTGCTGTAAAGAGTATTGTCATTGAGAGGTAAGGGGATATATTTGCCATGATTCAGCGTGATATATTCGTCAATAAATGCCTTATACTGAATATATACAGTACAAATTCAAGATTATAAAGTGTGCAGCTTCTATGGAAGAACCAACAAAATTCATGGTGGGGTAATGATTCTAGTTAATGATAATGTGATTTGTGAAGATATACCTGATGTCCAAAAATTCAATGTAGAACAAGTCTTTGAGTGTTGTGCATGTAAATATAAATTAAATGACTCATCATGTTGCATAATACTTTGTATCTATAGTAGCCCAAATCCGGGACATATTAAGGAATTTTTAAATTGTTTGTACAGTTGTTTAGAACATTTACAAAGGCCTGGTAAAAAACAAAACATTGTCTTATGTGGTGATTTCAACATCGATATTTTACAAAAAAATAATAACACAGATAGTTTCCGGGAAATTTTAGGCTCCTTCAACGTTACACTTACTATAAAAGAACCTACACGATACACCAGCACAACAGCTAGCTGTATCGATAACATTGGTCTATATTTAACGGAAAATTATGAATATGAGAGTTCGGTAATTTTCTCGGCAATCAGTGATCATACAGCACAGCAGTTGAGAGTCTATTCTGTCGAAGGAAAATACACAGAGAAGGAAAGCAAAATGATTAGACAGATAAGCAACGAAAACATTCATACATTTAGATATTATCTAACTAAGGAAAAGTGGGATACTATTAAAGGAGATGACATAAATAGCAATTTTGAATCATTTATGCAAGTTATTACTTATTACTTTGAGATTTGTTTCCCAGTTAGAAAAATTGTAACAAAAAGTAAAAGTAACCAATGGATTACGCGAGGATTAACAATCTCTTCACGTAATTTAAAAACTCTGTATTTTATCAGCTTAACTGGTAATATAGATGACATAAACTTTTATAAAAAAATATAAAGCTGTCTATAAAAAACTCATTAATTATGCAAAAATGCAGTATAATAGTGAACTATTAAGTAAATCGACTAATAAAACAAAAACCGCTTGGAATATCATAAAAAAAGACAAAGGAAAAGGTAACAAAACCCACATAAACGAAATAAATTTAAATGGTGAACTTGTGAAATGCCCACTATCAATATGCAATGATTTTAATGAATACTTTAACAACACACCACTTAACCTTCAAAATAAAATTGAGAAAAGCGACTTACCTCGTCTTAACTTTAACAATAATAAAAGCTTTTATATGGCTCCTATAACTGTCTCTGAGATAAAGGAAACAATAAAATCTTTAAAGCCATCGTACTCAGCGGGTGTTGATGAAATCAGTTCAAACTTGCTTAAAAAGGTAGCAAACCAAATAGCAGAACCTCTTGCATATCTCTATAATCAATCAATAGCAACTGGCATTTTTCCTAATCAGCTCAAACATTCCAAAATTATACCTATATTTAAAAAAGGCTCGGAGCTTCTTCTTGAAAACTATCGACCTATCTCGCTTCTATCGAGTTTTTCAAAAATACTTGAGAAATTAGTCGCAAAAAGAATAACAGTATTTTTCACAAAATGTAGAATTTTCACACCTCAACAGTTTGGCTTTCGACAAGGACTCTCAACTGCCGACGCAGTCACATCTTTTGTAAATCATTTGTATGATTGCTTGGATGCTGGTGATAAGGCGATTGGTCTGTTCCTCGATCTCAGCAAGGCATTTGACCTCGTGGACCATGATATTCTATTATACAAATTGGAGTGTTATGGTGTGCGGGGTGTGCCTCATGAGTGGTTTGAAAGTTATCTTACAGGAAGGAGACATCATGTGGAACTTAATAATGTAAAATCTACAACACTTAACTGTAATATAGGTGTCCCACAAGGATCGGTACTGGGACCATTGCTTTTTAATATTTTCATAAATGATTTTCCAAATATTGTCAAAACCACTGAACTTGTAATGTTTGCAGATGATGCCAGTCTCTTAGGTAGATCCTCGAATGAGGAAGACCTAAGAATTAAAATGAGTGCCACGGTTGAAACCTCCAGCACGTGGATGTCTGGTAACAAACTACTTTTAAACCAGGAAAAAACAATTTTCATAAAGTTTTCCATAAATCATGCAGCAAATGATCAAAGTACTTTAATAAAATGTAACGGTATAAGTTTAGAACAAAAATTATCACATAAATTTCTGGGAGTTGAAATCGATAATACTCTAACTTGGAATCACCACATAGACAACGTTTGTAATAAAATCTCCAAATTATGTTTTACTTTGAGGCATTTAAAGACTCATGTCAATAATTTTATATTAAAAAATTTCTATTTCGCTCAGATACACTCGAAAATTTCATACTGTTTGATATGTTGGGGCTCAGAATCCGCAACCCAGAGAGTGTTCATAATGCAGAAGCGTGCAGTAAGAATTCTTGCCAATGTCAATAACAGAACAACATGTAGACCTTTATTTAAGCATTATAACATACTTCCACTCCCATGCATATATATTTATCAAATATTAATACATACACAGAAAAACATCAATAACTATAAGAGACTGGGTGATAACCACCATTATGATAAGAGGCATGTAAATATACTTGAAACTCCAGGGCACAGAACATCTAAATTTGAGAAGTGCCCAAAATATAAAGGGATTATATTATACAATAAATTATCTGACGAATATAAAAATCTGTCCGTCAATAAATTCAAACAAAAAATAAGGAAACTGCTATTAACTCACTGCTTCTATAGTGAGGAAGAGTTTTTACTGCATGATTTTGCATGAAAACATCCGTATATATATATATATATATATTTTTTTAAATACTTTTAATTTATAAATTTTAATGTGTTGACATATATTGTAATTATGAATGTATTACCATGATTTGATTTGAACTTTTTTAAATATTTTTTTAATAATGCATTGTTTTTAAAATTGTTTTTTTTATAATTCTAAGATGCACCTTCAGTGCATCATATACTGTGACATATCCTATAACTGTATAAGTTCCTTGGATGAATAAATTATTATTATTATTATTATTATTATTATTATTATTATTATTATTATTATTATTATTATTATTATTATAAATGTTTATCCTTCATTAATCAGTTTTCTATTGATTTGAACCTTTGCAAAGCTGCTTTGTAGGAGTGACCTAATTTGGATTTGTCATTATTATGTTTGAAGGGTAAATCTACTTGAAACCTGCCGTTTGGCAACCTTTTAGTGAAATTCACAAAAATGCTTTCGCATATTTTGTCTTCGGGTAATTTCTTCCAATTTCCAAAATTTTGGGATCAGTTCATCGATATCGCACTGAGCTGTAAATAGAGATACACTTAAATTTGATGACTGAAGAGAGATAGGAGTGGGACCAGCTACTACCCAGCCTAACCAGGTATTTTGCATAGTGGAAAGATTAGGACCTAACTTTATTAAACCGGGCCTTAATAACTCGAAGTATGCGTCTGCTCCGATTAGCATATCTATTTGTGAGGGAAGGAAGAACTGAGGATCGGCTAATTTTAAATCAGATGGTATGTCCAGTTGACTGGTGTCCAAGACCATTTGTGGGAGACGACAAGTTATTTTGTCTAAAACAGCACATGATAATTGTAAATTGAATTTAGTTTCGTTTTGAGATTCGATAAAAACATCCACAATATATTTGACTGTGGTTTCTTTATTTCCTACACCGCAAACTTTCATACAGCCTTTGTAATATTTTGTATTTAATTTATTAAAGAGATCAGCAGTGATAAATGTAGTCTGTGAGCCCATGTCCAACAAGGCTCGTGCTTGTACAATATTTCCCGAGACCGACCTAATATTTACTACTGCTGTCGCTAAAACAATTTGCGATTGACTATTATTTACAAGCAAGCACGGTGAAGAGTTAAGAATGCTTAAATTTGCTTGTTGTAAATTTTGTTGGGAGTCTAAGGGTTGAGTAGTGTTTATTGGTTCTTAGAAAGATGGCTTTTGAGTGTCATTTGCTTGAGACCTATTTTCATGTAACAATGAATGGTGCCGCTTTCCACAATACCTACAATTCCTTGAATTGCACTGAGAGGCGGTATGTTTCGTACCTAAACAATTTAAACACTGACCATTGTTTATAGCATGTTGTTTCCTTTGAGCTGTAGTAATTTTACCAAATTTCTGACAAGTGTAAATGCTATAATTTGTGAGGTTGCAATATGTACATTTTTGTGGAGGCGCTCTGTTAACAGATGCATTTGTAACCACTGTGTGTTTGGTATATTTTGATTTATTGCTAGTTTCAGTGTTTACTCTTTCCAGTGCTAAACACCTATGCTCTAGAAATTCTAAAAACCTTTCCATTGTAGGATAAACGTTTGGTTTTTGTTCCATTTCATAAGCTCTGTGTGTTTGAAAATCTAATTTTTTAGGTAAAATATACACTAATATGAGATCCCAATGCTCTACTGGAACCTCTAAACCTTTAAGTGCACTTATATGCTTACGAATGTTTGTGATAAATTCTCTTAATGACAATGAAGTTATTTTTGAAATTTGAGGTAATTCTATCAATGATTTAATATGAGCATTAATGATTGATAATTTATTATCATATCTCTTTTGTAAAATATCCATTGCGATTTTATAATTTTCATTAGTTGCTTTTAAATCTTCAATGAGCGAGAGAGGTTTGCCCTTTAAAGCTGTTTTCAGATAAAGAAATTTTTGAACATTGCTTAAAGTTATGTCACCGTTAATTAGAGCATTAAATATATCTATGAAAGATTTCCAATCTTCGTAGTTTCCGTTAAATGAGGGTATATTTAAATTTGGAAGGTTTACTTGAGCGGATGTTGGAGTATGTTGTTCAGCAATACGAGAATTTGAATGTATAACTCTATCAATTATAGTTTTTAGTTTTGCCAGCAAAGTTAAATACTGATCTTCTATTTTATTTCTGTCTGTTACCTGTCTGTGATTCGTCCATGTCCTCAATAATATTTTGAATTTCCGTATATTCTTTATAAGCCTTTTGTAAATGCTCTGATCATACTGAAAATTCATTTAATGTGATATTGGGATTGTTTTCATTGTATTGAACAAAATTTTCTATTCTAGTGATAGTTCCTTTTGCACGTGCACGAATTTTAGTATGATTTTCCATTCTATCTACTACTTATATGAGATTTCAGTAGAGTTTTAATATTTTTTACAAGATTTTAAATAAATATGGTAACAGAATTAATAAAGAATTTAACAATATGTTCGTTTTTCGGGTTACACTTCACTTATCTCACTCAAGTACTTGTAACGAATGATTTCACTATATAGCATGCATAAAGTTTAAAATCTACCTTAATTCCTTTTCTTTGCGTAAATCACCTGTACTATGGCAATTCTGAAGTTAAGTTCCTTGGTTAGAGTGGAGAGAGAACCACCCTGTTGTTAAGCAGCAGCGCAAGAGAGAGAGCGAATGGCGATGGATGCTGTGTCCTGATGTCACCACGTGTGGGGGCAGGGGAGTGTAAGCTTGGGTTGCGTACGCCTGAAGTGCTGGGGTGCGGGGTGCGTCCAACGTAGAGCGAGGCTTGGGCACGCTTAAGGGTTGCTTTGGGATGCGCCTTGGCGGGTACGGCGTCAACAGTAATAACGAGAAGTTACCAACGGGTTGCACTAATGCTGATGCACTTGTAAACTGTACTAATGTGAGCTTCTTTACTTGGATACTGCCAATAGGAATATCTTCTTTGCTGATTGTTTAATGAGTTGCGGGTCGAAGGGCCATCATGTTCGGGGTTGAGTGGACTGTATGGAGGTTGAACAGATTTGAGAACAATTAAGACACCTAGGGAGATATTTCCGTTTCACAGTACTTTATTTACTCACTAGTACACTACACAACTAACAACAACACATTACAACTTTTGGCTATATACAGTAAATTGGCCACTTATAACTAACTAACAGGGTAAAGCGTGTGTAGAGTGTTACAATATATTTCTTACTGACCTAGTTTCTATTGCTAGAGTCACAGGGAACAGACGGTCATATGTGGGGGTGGTTATGTACACAAGATGCAAATATGATAGTACGGGGGTTATTCTAAATTTATAGACTGAACTTCACAACAAGACTAATTTGAGGGAAATTTTCAAAAAATAAAAAATAATAATATCTCAAATACGGTGATACTTTGGATGGAGGTCACTGGGGTTAATTAACTTCTAAATGGCCCCACCTTTCCACCATTCCTATTTGGCACACCCTCTACCAAACAACCTGTATAAATGATCTACCAAAAATCGCCAAACATCTTGTAAACCTACTTGCTGATGATAATTCATTAGTTATTAGAGTGGAATTAGAAACTGAGATCTCAATATCAACTGATATTCTACAGGACTGGTATGCAACAAATAATCTACAACTTAATATAGACGATACTTACCTGTTAAAATTTGCCTCAGGAACTACAGGGACGAATTGTTACTGACATCAACTGACTGTATAAAATTTTTAGGGGTTGTGATTGATTCTCAGTTGAGCTGGAAACATCACATTAAAAATTTGTTCCTTTACATATGCATCAAGAACTATAAGTGAAGAAGCAGCCATAACCTCCTACTATGCCTACGTCAGTTCCAGAATAACATATGGGATTATACCGTGCGTGTAATTTCCCATTAGGCATGTACATTCACGTAGCGCGAGAGATATGACAACACCGGCAGCCGTAAATTTGTCCGTCGGTGGAGCATCCCAGCTCTGTTATTTCATTTCAGCCAGCTGGCACACGCGATGTTTGTAATTCTTACTCCCCATGCCTAGCCCGCGACTACACACACGGTATTCTGGGGCAACTCTGTTGAAGCTGACAATCTTCAGATTACAAAAGGCCTATTTAAGAAGCATTTTCCATCTAAAGAAAAGAGAAACATGAAGTGTGGTCTTTAAGGAATAACATACTTACCCTTCCGCAGGGATCGAGGATATATATCACTTGATATATATCATGATATTTATGGAGAATATCACACCATAAATATCACCATAAATATCATGATATATATCGCAAATATAAAAATAAAACGGCTACGCCTATAATAGTGCACGATTAAACACCTACGCCATTGGTGAAAAATATATATATATATTTTTTTAAATTAGTTTCATTTTAATGCTTATAGGTACTTCTTTATTGTCCTTATAATACTAATATTGAACATCTATCAGAGCAATTTTGTTATGTTTTTTTAAGCCAAACTCTTTTCAGCTGCTTAGCTTTACAGTTGGACGGGGCAAGATCGTCATTTTAATTTTGATGTAACAAAACTCATGATTCTCTTCCCACTTGTACGAACCCAATGATACCCAAATGCAGCTGGGAGGATAGAGGAGGTAACCCGGGTAAAGTGATACATCACTGGGCCGTGAGAAGAACTTTCGGGCAGGTGCCTTGGGCATCCGAGGCAGCTGAACAGAATTTGACTTTATTTTAAATTGTTAGAATTTATGTTTTGTTTGTTACATTTTCAGAGCCAAGACATAATAAGCTTAAAAAACATTGAATAAAAACGATTTAAAATATGATATGCACTCTTTTAAATTCAATCGTGGTTTTATTAAACGTTACATGAATTAAAAAAATAAAAATAAATGTCATAAATATCAAAAAGTGATATATATCACGTTTTTTGTGATATATATCAGTTTGTCTGATATTTGTATAAATATCATGATATTTTCGATCCCTGCCCTTCCGTGTGCATGGCTTGTCAAGTGCAATTATAGTGAATTTTTTAACAAGTACAAAGTGGATCACATGTATGATAAGGAAATAATATGTTACGATTGCCAAAGATAACCTCTAACTTTAAAAAAATGCTTTACAATTTTCTAACCACTAAGGCATTTTATTCATTGTCAGCACATCGCCACAGCGCTCAGGCAGCTAACATGCTGCTTAACACTTTCACTGTGGCCGTTCAACAAAAGCATCCGTGAAGTATCTAGGAGTTCATTTAGACACCAACTTACAACAAACAAACGAAACTATACGCAAAGTCTATTCCCTGTCTAGGAGTCTGTACTCTCTAATGGCAGAGAAGAGTAGACTAAACAGAAATAACAAGATATAAATTTTATTTTTATATATGAAATAAATCTGATTTGGTTTGATTTGATTTGGTATTATAATTATTATGTTTGTACTATACTTAATTTGAATAAGGATTATTATTATTGTTATATTATTATTAAATATAAGTTGGGACTGAGACTTTTTTTGTAAATACCCATTGAGATAATAGTAATGACAAATATCTTTAAAACCATATTTTCAACTTAACCTTCCTGTAGACATTGATCGTACATTACAGCTTTTGGACAATGTTATTAGCTATTACGAGGTATCAAGTGAAGTAGAAAATGTTATAGAGAAAGGTCCGGGAGAAGGGGCAATAGACCTATATAATTATTTAGATGCTCTTAACCGGTTGGCGAGTGCTCAGAAATATTTCGAGAAAAATATTCCACAAAGTGTTGAGCTTATCAATGTTGTAAGTATTAGCAAAATTTTTCGTATAACTGAATTTAACATTAAATTTTTTATAATTCTTTAGTCCTCCTTTTTTCATAAAGGCAGTGATAAACTGAATGCAGAATTTAAAACAATTTTGGGTAAATATAATACGCCTATTTTACCAGTGGTTCTCTTAGATCTGATTAGCTTCGATGGTGAGTGATTCATATATTATTCCAAATGCAAAACTTATTGAACTGTAATTTGTAGATCCTACAAATAACAAAGAAGTCAAAGTAATGCCGAAACAAATTCCGGATGAGGCCAAATCGCAATTAATCCAGATAGCGTCATGGTTGTTGGATCATGGTAGAGATGAATATCTAACTGTATATGGGAAAGTACGTGGAGGAATTTTACAAAGATCCCTTACCATGTTGAGAAATCACCAGAAATCTGTTAGTGGTGGAAGCGTACATGGAACTACAAGTTCCCCAATGTTGGTAAGAACTATCGCAACTGCATAAAATGTCATACCTAAGTATAATGTAAGAGTATGAGAACCAAACCAAACTTTTGAATTAGAGAGAATGTGAAAATGTATCGTGAGTTCCATTTGATAA
This sequence comes from Rutpela maculata, assembly GCA_936432065.2. Taxonomy (NCBI): domain Eukaryota; kingdom Metazoa; phylum Arthropoda; class Insecta; order Coleoptera; family Cerambycidae; genus Rutpela; species Rutpela maculata. Next base: position 100,873,386 of record OW386290.2, on the reverse strand, counting down.
ACATGCAAAAAAATATTAAAACATTAATTTGAGTTTGATCTCGTACAATTGGCTGCTTAACATAAATAATGTCGATGAAATACCTAACGATATTGAAAATAAATGTAAAATAATACCTAGTAGATTATGTAACCCCACTTGTGTATATAGATTAGATAGTAAAGTAAATCGTCTTCCTTGGTATGGTGAGCAAATTAAATTAAAGGCAAATGAACGTGATTCGGCATACAAAGAATATAGAAAAGGTGTAGGATTTGAAAGAGAGTTATGTTAGAATAATTACAAAGCTAAATGAAATATTGTAATAAATTTAATTAAAAAGAAAAAAATGTGACAATTTGGAGAACCAAATAGATGCCAATAAAAATGACCACAAAGCTATGTGGAAAACTTTAAAAAACTAATTAAAGGGGGAAATCAACTGATAAATTTCACTAACGTAATATTTTGTCGAACTCCTTTCTACATTTCCTTAATTATATAAGGAATAAAAAACTAGACTGCAACCAACAGCTATTCTCCGCCGAGCGCTGGATTACAAATTACAAGCCTGGCCACTAAATCAGCCCAAAAAAAAGCTTGTCGTATTTTATGCCTCACCTTGTAAAATGTTCCTTTTTGTGTAAAAGAAAAAAATGCTTGTTTGATTTAAAAAAAAAAATGAATTTTAAAATGCGCTACCACGCTATAATTATGTTATTTCAATCATTTTGCGTTATCTACTAAAATTAGGCTGCACGCTTCATCTAATATATATTTTTTAGTGCCAAAATGGTTTTTCACTTTAAATTTTACATAACTATTTGAAAATTATCGAGTAAAATTTTTTTTTAAGAAACCCGATGAAAAATGTACGTTAAAGTGTTAAAAAAATGGACAAAAGGAAAAACTCAAATAAACCTGCTTTAGGCCTGCCGACAATACTTTTTAAATATGTTCCAAAACTTATCTAAACCAAAATTTACTATAATGGGGCTTCCAGTGTTTCTGGCAGTGTTTTTTTACATATACAAGCCAGATAGTCTGAAGGAAACTATACGTGTGAAGAGAGGGAAGGGAAAAAGGAGAAAACTCACAAGGGAAACTACACTCCCCAAGAACTTTGTTACATTTCTGAAGAATTTAGAGAATAAGACAGAACTGTTTACCTTATTAAGTGATGCAGTCGCAGCTTATAACGTACAAGAAGGTAAAGAAATATACATCACCTATGGTAAATCTGTTATTTCAAAAAATGCAGTGCACCGATGTCCGAAACTGACCACAAAGAAGCTGATACCAGAATGTGTCTTCATATATTAGATGCATTACAAAAGGGTGCAACCAACATCCTTATAAGTACAGTTAACACAGATGTTACTGTGGTACTAGTGGGTATCTTTTTTGAGCTACAAACTTACAAACCTAATATTCAACTTTGGATTGTATTTGGTAAGGGTAAACACTTCCGATATTATCATATCAACGCTATCTGCCAAGAGCTCGGAGAAAATATGTCGCAAGCATTGCCCTCTTCCCATGCTTTCACGGGTTCAGACACTACATCACATTTTTTCTGGTAAGGGGAAAAAGTCAGCATGGAAGACATGGAAAGCATACCCTCCAGGCACTGAAGGATTTATCTGCTCTGCAAAACATAGATTTCAGCCAGTAGATGCTAAAACCAAGGCATAGAACAATTCACATGCACCTGTACAATGGCACAACAGAACTTGACAGCGTCAACAAGCTCAGAGAGGATCTCTTCACACAAGTAAAAAAGTAAAGATGATGCAAAGTCTACCGCCCACACAGAATGCCCTCATTCAACACACTAATCGCCACATCTATTAATCTAGCATCTGGTTAACCAGCTTGAAATCACTCCAAAATGTACCTACTCCGACTAACTTTGGATGGAAAAGAAACGAAGAGACATGACAACCAATTTGGATATCTATACCGGAAGCAAGCAAAAGCTGTAAGGAATTAATCAAGTGTGGATGTAAGGCTGAACCCCCGTGCTCTAAGAATTGCGTTTGTAACAAGGCTGCACTTGTGCACTTACCTGCTTTGTCATTGCAAAGGCCATTGTGAACAATAAACAAAAACATTATTAATAATAATAACAACATTATAAATATAATTTTTATAATTATTTTTTTAATAGTTATTCTGTAATTTTTTTTATTGAAACGTTTGTAACATGGTCAAATACATTGTCTCAGCAAATTGTGATTTTATCGACGTCTTTCTTTACTCACATTGTAGCCTATTTATTCTTCTTAAACATTAATAAAACAATGTTTACTGTAAAACTGACAGCATTGTAGATATTTAGCAACACCGACAAAAATATAGATTTTCGTAATATCCTGAAAAATGTCCAAAACTTTGGAAGCTTGTATCTCGCAAAATATTAAAGTTACAAAAGCGGCTCTGGTCTCAAATTGTAACAAATTTAGTTTACATTAAATCCTTTTTGCTACAAAGTTATTATTATTATTATTATTATTATTATTATTATTATTATTATTATTATTATTATTATTATTATTATTATTATTATTATTATTATTATTTTGTTTTCACAACATTTGTTGGTATTTTCTTTTAAGTGCGGAGGTTCCTCAAGCACTTAAGAGATTTTTGATATTCCTAGTGGATATTCAGCGTCTTTCTACACATACTACAGGTGTCTATTATGACTGACTTTTGCATTTTACTTATGAGGTGGTTTTTAAGATTAATGGTGTTTAAGTTCATTTCCAAGTTTTTAGGTATTTCACCTGTTGCTCCCAGGATGATTGGGACGATAATGACCTTATCTTGTTGCCACATATCTCGTATCTCCTCTGCAAGTTGTAGATATTTAGTAAGTTTTTCAGCGTTTTTCTTTTCTAGGTTTGTTGCATTGGGGATCGAAATTTCTATAAGATAGGTGGTACGCTGATCTTTACGTTGTAGTACGATGTCGGGAACGTTGTGCTGTATGGGTCTATCAGTTATTATTTCCCGATTCCAATATATTTTTCTTGTGTTAGTCTCTATGACATTTTGTGGATCGTACTGGTAGTAGGGGATGTTGTCTGTTGTTATACCTTCTTGTCGACATATCTCTTGGTGTACAATTTTGGCGATGTTATTGTGCCTTCTTGTGTACTCTGTGGCCGCAATAGTGGTACATCCGCTTACAATGTGGTCGATCGTTTCAGGTTTTGATTTGCATAACCTACACTTGTCATCTATTTGACGGTCTCCTATTATGTGTTTTCTGTAATATTTGGTGTTTATTATTTGGTCTTGGATAGCTACTAGGAACCCTTCTGTCTCTGCGTATAGATAACCTTTCTTTAACCACTCATAGGATGCCTTGTGGTCTATGTGAGCTTGCTCTATGGTCTGCGGATGTTTGCTGTGTAAAGGTTTTCTTTTCCAGGTGTTTAGCATGTCAGCTCGAGTTATAATGTTTGCTTCTGTATCGTAGCCTGGATTGCCTAGATTTAACGGTGTAAACTTAATGTCTGCTTGTATCAGATGTCTATGCAGTGCTGTATCTTGTGCCTTACTTGTAAAGTATTCTCTTAGTTGTTTTATTTGGCGGTAGTGGAGGTTGGAGATGGAGATGAGTCCTCTTCCACCGTCAGATCTAGGTAAATATAATCTTTCCTTTGCACTTCTTGGATGATGTACTCTGTGTCTGGTAAGTTCTTTTCTCACTTTTCGGTCTAGGTCTTGTAACTCAGTCGCTGTCCATTGGATCACTCCGAAGCTATAGGTAAGTACAGGGATAGCAAAAGTGTTAATAGCTTTGAACTTATTTTTGGCCCATAGTTCGGTTTTTAGAATCTGGCTCAGTCGTTGGTCG